>JAUTXW010002568.1:0-46719 GCA_030620095.1 Kuschelorhynchus macadamiae
TATGTTTATTTGGTTCAGTTACTTCACGTATTGCTATATAGACTAGAACTATTTGTGCCCCCAACTGGCCCCCCCAAAATGAATTTTCTGTCTACGTCCATATTTCAGACTCGATCTGCATACGCTTAATAAAATTATTTATCTATTTTAGTTTTATGATTTGAAGAATACAGTTTTAGGTAGGCTGTCAGTAATTACAAATAAACTATGTGTGCTAAATCTTTAATTTTTTGCGCGTTATTTGAAATTTCTGAATCCCTCGCGGGCCGGATTGGAGCTGGTGGAAGGACCCAGCGTTGCCCATATATGTTATAAACGGAGTTACAAAACTCGCGGCATTTCAATAAGCTTGCTGAAAACTTTCTAAAAAATTCATCCAAATTGGTGAAACCATCCCGGAGTAATCCGGGTACATATAAAAATAATAATACATAGGGTCGAATTGGTAGGTTTCTCTTTTTTAAATCGGTCAAAAACTTTCAGTTTCTGAATTCTCAACTCGCTCGACATGTACTTTCGAAATTATGTTTTTATTAAGCCATAATATCTGATAATGCAAAAAAGTAAATATAGAGTGTTAACGTCATAACAAGGATAATATTATCCCTGTCTAAAACATATCTTGCAATGGCGCACGCGCAATGATCCATTTTTTGTCATTTTGTTCTTTTTGGAGATCATCAGGCCGTCATCGAGTAGCGAGTCCCGTGTAGGGCAAAGATACAAAATGGGATCACAAAAACTATTATTCCACTCGTCAATTCCACGAGCGGCATTTTGTTGGAAGAAATAATGTTAATATATATTATTTTACCTTATACCAATGACATAACAATTATGCATATATAGAGCTTAACTTCAACACACAAATTAAATTATATAAAAGTTATAAAAAAAAATATTCCTACTTGCCTGACATAATATATCACTGCTTTGTCAATATAGTTAGAAAATGAAATACCTACATTTAACGCAAAAACGTATTTTATTATAGATACATTTTCATAATAACAAAGGTAATCAATAGAATGAACATTTAGAGAACATGCACAAAAGCTGTAGTCGCAGAAATTTTGTAGCTGCATTTAAAAACGTACCTGATTCCAAAGTTTTCAGTTTTCTCGGCTCCGAACTGTAAAAATGTAATAAATGAAGGGCTTTATGAAAAGTTACACAACTGACTTTTATTTCATAACTCGACTGTTGATTTATGCTCTTAAGTAATAGAGATTTCCGTCGTTTTTATCTATAAATTGGAGATGATCATAAAAGACGGTTCATTTGTGTCATTCTTAAAGTTAAAAAAAGTCAATTATAATTTAAAAAAAAATTAAACCTATGTTTCAATAATAAACTCAAATATAATCATCCAAACCTGAGCGGGTTAAGTTTAGAGCAAAATGAAATAATTTTTACTAGAAGATTTCATAAATAGTATAACCCTAACAAAAATATAATTTCTAAATAAAATGTCGAATTGAAGCTAACCTCTTACAGGAACCGAACATTTCTTAATTTAATTAAATTAATAACATTCCTTTTATTAGTAGTGAAGTGTGACCCAATTCAGTTCAATACATATTCATTTAGTAAGACATACATACTGTCTTTTAAACATTTTTATTGGGCGCCATTTTGATCCCCTATATTGGGTTCCTACCAATATTTTAACAGTTGATTTTTGGGTATAATTTAAAATACATTCAATAAGTCGTTTTTCCATTGACCACACCATCGCCATTTTGTCACGTCATGTTGAATTCGTACCAGTTTATACCTATCTCACATTTAATATTTCTGCAAAATTTAAAGTCAATTGAATAAAATTTCTTGCCACCTTGAATTTGTAACACAACTTTACCAGTTGTTCACTATATTACACTTAATGCTTGCACAAAATTTAAAATTAATCTAAAGTAGTTTTTTTCAAGCTTTCTCAAATTTTTTATTAGTCCGCCATTCTGTTTGACTCTCTTGGATTCATATTATAATGTTACTAGTTCATTCCTATATATCACTCTAATTTTTGTGCAAAATTTGAGGTAGATTAAATAATTAATTTCTTTAGAAATAATTTATTTAACGTTTCATTAGGTCGCCATCTTGTTCCGGCATTATCGATTTTTAATTACAATGCGGTGATTTTAATGTAAACTTTTCAAATGATTCCTCTGAAACTAGTAAAAATGTGGATCTTTTTTATTTCTTTAACCTTAAACAAACGATTTTTGAGCCTACTAGGGTAATTAAAAAAAGTGCCTCGTGTATAGATAATATCTTTGTTAACTTCGTGGGACTTAAAAAGGCAGCGGTAATTGTATCTGCTCTTTCTGACCATTATGCTCAGAGCATCTGTGTAAATCAGCCAAAAATCGAGTCTATGGAAAACATTCTTAAAATAAGATCTTTTTCAGAGGCTCGTCTAGAGCATTATTTACAGGAGATAAAGGATGAGGATTGGGATGATGTGCTAGGGGTGGCCGATGTCAATCAAGCGTACACAATTTTCAGTTACATTTTATATCAAAAACTAGATCTGGTCAGTCCAAAGAAAAAGTTAAAAATAAAATGTATAAATCAAAAAAATGGATAACAATGGGTATAAAGATCTCATGTAAACACCAGAAAAAAAATTGTACAAAAAATTAATATCAGGGGAAATAACTAATGATGTTTATAAAAGATAGTCGGGTACCCTAAAAAAAGTTATTAAAAGAGCTAAACAGTTGGCAAGTCAGAAACGCATCGAAGGGTCGAAAATCAAGCAAGGAAATTACACAAAACATTCAAAAATAATCTTTATTTACCAATTTTTCATATGAATCCAAAAAGGACCTTTTAAATTCAGTAAATGACTTTTTTATAAATATATGTCTAGACATAAAAAGAAGAGAGGTGATAGATTACTCAAAAATTCCAGTAAATCAACATAGTATATTTTCAGAGCCAGTTACATCATATGAAGTCATAAACATTATAAAATCATTAAAAAATAAAAAAAATCTGTAGGTCATGATAATATTCCAGTTGCTATTCTCAAGAAGGTTGTAAATGTCATTGCTTTACCACTGACCCATGTGATAAACATAATGTTGCAGACTGGAGTGTTTCCTCATTCCTTGAAAAGGGCACTAATAAAGCCAATCTATAAAAAGGGTAACACGGACAGGTTTGGCAATAGGCATATCTCACTCTACGTGACAGGTAAAATGGTTTTCGTAAAAAAAAATCTACAGTTCGTGCCATTTATCAGCCTTTGGAGCAGGTATTATAACACTATAAATGAGGCACTGCACTAAATATAAACTTGTTCCTTTATAGACTAGTTTTATTATAATTTGTTCGTACTTTTTAAGTGAATTTAAATGTTGATTTGTTTTATGTTTATTATAATCTTATTGTCTTAAAATTTATTTAGCTGTAGGTATTTCTAGTTTTAAGACTTATTTAATTTAAATCCCTTATTCTGTTCTGTAACTTTTTTGATCTCTTAGATTTTTTTGGATATTTTTTTACCATTTAGAAATTATTTAACAAAATGTCCATTCATGCCTTCTTCATTTCAAGGTTATAACGTATTAACATTAAAATTTTCCCGTGTTCCGTATTCCTGAATATACAAGTGCATACATTTTACTAAATAAGTTCTAAGCGGTGTAAAATATCTAAATAATCTAAGAAATTAAAAAGTTACTGAACAGAATGTGTAATTTGATTGAAATGGCCAATGACGTCGTACTAAAAATTTCGGAGGAGTTCCGACCTGTAATAATTACCACCCTGTAGAAATTTTTAAAATGGATCATAGCCATTTTGTAGACATTACTGACAGTATAGAGTGTGCCAAATTTTAATGATTTATCTCTAGAAATGTACGAGGTCGATAAGAAGAAATGAAAATATTTAAAAGTTTACTATCCTGTATCTCAAAAAGGAATGCCTTGCGGACACATGTTTGTATAAAATTTTAATCCTAGAATTGGCCGAAAAAGACCGACCTGCATTTTTTGCCATCAATTAAAAAACACCCCTGCATATGGGCAAACATGACAGCGAGTTTCAGAAATGTTACCGAGTGTGTCTGCTTTTGTGTCTGTCGTGGCATAGTGCTTGGATATTTTTTCTAACCATATAGAGCAACAGCATTCACAGTTGCTCATTTTTTTACAAATATTGTATAATACACTTGAATACTAAATATTATATTAGTTGAACTTGACACACATAGAGAGTGACATTAAACGATCTGAATAAAACCGTTTTGCATACAGGCATATCATCATGCGTCGACGTGTGTCCTGGCATTATTATGTCAGCTAATAGTTTTAGCCCCGTTATATATTATGTGATATCTGTAAAGTGCGTTTGCCTTGGCTTGATCACTCTGAGGACCAAATATCACACACCAGTGTTGGTTAGACATGGTGATCTGGTGATAAAGGTTAAGAAAAACTACTTGTTCATCAACGTGTTAAGGTATTTCTGTAGGACAGAGATTTTTTTTATATCAGTATAGATATAGACATTCGTTTGATAAACGTTTTTACGTACTTATGTTGTTTACACTTTTCATAAAAATTAAAAAGTCGATTTTTTAATTAATATCTTTGTTTATTGTATTAAATACATCTGATTTGTAAACTTACCCAGTTGTGCATTTAAGACTTTGTAGAAGATCTGTTACGTTACCTGAAAAATAATATTGTTAATAACGGATAAGCCAAAATAATTGATTTTTATAATAGTATAATATATATTTCTAATCGATAACACAATTTAACACGTTCTCTTTTTTACAGGTATGTGCAAATTTTACGGTTCCCGGTGAGTATTGAAGAAAATATCAGCGGAAAGAAACACAAAAGATTTCTTACTACATAATTCCTCCGCCATTAATAGCGATTTACAACAAACCATTGAAAAAACTAAGAACATAATTAATTATTTATTATAATAACTGTATTAAAATTAGCAGTTAAATCTTATGATCATGACACAGTTACAGATTACACCTATCCGATGGAAATCTCGATATGGTACGGGACAAATTTTAGTGTTTTCTCAGTTGGCGTCATCGACAAAACATGTCTTACTGCTATCCTGTCGTCAAGACCTGAAAAATTTGGGTATATGGCAAGTATTAATGTTTTCCCATTTGGTAGGTGTAATCTGTGACTAATATTTAAAATATGTGTAAAGAAGGAAAAGGCGCTGTAAAACTATTGTAGTCTAGGAAGGAATAAACAGCTTTTGCATATCAGTCCGTGTCTGAGGTTAACAGGCAATAAGTCCGAAACGGTGAATCAGAGACACATATTAATATATATCATTGAATTTGTCTTAAAAAGCCCTATCTGAATCTGCAATAACATATAGAGTGTTGTATTTAAAATAAGGAAGTTGATACTTGTCCACGAAAATCCAAACACTCTGTATATATAAAAATTTAATATTTTAAAAGTTTATGTGGATCCAAAAAACTTTTGTATTTAACTTCTTTGCTACCTGCTACAGGTTCCGACATATAGTAGCGTCCCATAATAAACGGGCCACCCTGTACATTTTCCTACAATTTTTGTGACATTTTGTTTTTGTTGCTCAGGTAGCATTTTAGCAGCATGTTTTATTCTATTTTCTAGATTTTCGATATTATCTCACTGTCCCTATCTATGGTTTTCAAACGTGCGATTTAAATAGTCACCAGCTATACGGGAATTATGGGCCGGAGCACCATCTTAATAAAAGTGAACTTGCTGAAAAATATTTAATAGAGAGTCATTCATAAAGTCTTCAACTGATTTCTGCAATATTTCAAGCTATTGTGCACCAGTCACTGGTTCGCGTAAATACATTGGTCCAACAATTCTAGGGTCCAAGGCACCCATTTTAACGTTTAGTCCAGATTGTTTTTGAAACCCGTTTACCCTAAAGGCATGTCTACTTTCTGTAGCTCAATATCGCAATATTTCGGTGAAACAAACCTAGGTTAGTGAACCTAGACTCATCACTAAATAAAACTACATTTTTAAAATTGTCATTTTTGTTATTCATTCGAAGAAGCCACATACAATAATTCATGTCTTGCAAAGTCATTGCCCAAATAGCACATATAATCATGTATGTGCTAAATGCTGTGATATTGGCTAATATCCCTGGCTAATTAGCTAAAATTGCTAGCCAAAATAACAGTTCTATTACAGCATAAAAACGGAAATATGGCTAAAGTGGGGAATAATAACCTCTCTTTTCATTTTATGGTTGGGTTTATTAGCTACTTTTTGACTTTAAAATCGAGCTTTTTTAGCTGAATTCTGACTTGTTTTTTAACCGAAATTTGAGTAACATTTTTTTTCCGAAATTTAGTTAAATAATTCCTCATTTGTTGCCTTTCTTCATTTATATGATAAATTCTCAATTGTTTCAAACTATGTAGAAATAGTATTAACAGAGCCAATCAATCTAAGAAGTTATGAACCAAGAGGAAATGCAAAGATACCAAATCATGGTTTCGTAGAATTTCGTAAAATATTTTAAGAAGTTTGACGGTTGATAGGGACAAAAACCACTTGCGCATTGATAGGGACAAAAACCACTTGCGCAGGAACTTTTACTGTTAAAAGAATCTAAGATAGCCATGTAAAACACGCGCCCCTTCTTGAAACTAAAAATTTCGATTTCTACAAATGTTTTTTTAGTTGGGAATGTATTTTACTGTATTAAAGAGTCCATAACGTAAAAAACATGCATAAAAATACGTTTTTATATGTAGAAAGAATATGTTTTTTTAAAGTGGTCAAGTAATGTCTGCTAGGAAATTAGTTTAATTTTAATTTCAATCATGGCGTATCATAAAAAGTTTTAAACTATTTTTTAAGCAAATATTCCTTGAAATTGCCACTTTGTAAGCAAATATTTATCAAATGGTAATAATTTTAATACTCGCTAAAAATGGCTAATTTAAGACCCAGGAGCCAGCGTAACAAAATTAAACGACGATTACCACAAGTCAGCGTTTTCTTCTTTTATAATATGTGGTGGAATATATATTTAAACTTTTTATTAAACATTTTGTATGGTAAATAATTTATATTTCGTTTTTCTAAATAAATCTTCAGTTTGGTTAAAGTATAGTTTTATAGGTTATAAACGTAAAATATGATAATAAAAGCCATATTTGTTCCTTTCAAATTTTTGTTGTCTTAAAATGTCATAATCTGGCACTCTTATTTGTATTCTAAAATTTTCCCAATAGTGAAAATGATAAAGAATACTCGGTTTGCTTTTAATACTCGCAAAAAAATGGCTAATTTAAGACCCACGAGCCAGCATAACAAAAATAAACGACGATTACCCCAAGCCGGCGTTTTTCTATGATATGTGGTGTAATATTTAATCTTTTTATTAGACATTTTGTATGGTAAATAATTTATAATTTGTTTATCTAAATAAATCCTCAGTTTGGTTTAAGGTTATAAACGTAAAATTTGATAATAAAAGCCATATTTTTTCTTCTCAATTTTTGTTGTCTTAGAATGTCATAATTTGGCATTCTTATATAGCTACTATTACTATAATTAAACTTAAATATTTTCTAAAATATGTTTGGTTAGCATTTGGGAGAAAATGCTACTTATTGACTATATTTTGTCCTCGATTTCTATTGATTAAAAATGTCATATTTTGGCATTTTAAACAGCTATTCTTACTATTATTTAACTTTAATACTTACTAAAATATATCTGCTTACGTTGTGGCAACAAAATTGACAGATATTTCTACTTTTTGGCCATCCAATTTTATAAAAAATAGTAGGAGGCTTAATTACCCCATAAAAGGTATTTTTTGGCCAAGTAATAATGCTATGCCAAAATTTGACAACTCTCTGGTTTTTTTGGTTAATTATTAGGCAAAAAGCTCATCAGCTAACTTGTGCTACTTGGGTGTACCCTAGGTACTGGTAAATTAAGATATTTATAGGATTTAAAATCATGTGTATTCAAGATTTTTCACACTTTCTCCACTAATCCTACATTCTTCAACAATCGGATTAAAATGAACGTAAGGCAGTTCTTTTATAATTTTATTTATAATGAAATATTCTTGCTCGTTGATATTGCTTTTTTCGCCATTTCTAAAGTAATGTTCCAACCATGGGAATGTTGATAAAGCCTTTTTACTTCTCTTCTATTTTGGTTGCACTAGCCAAAAGCTAATACCCTATCAACTTGATGATCACGATCAAATGTATTATTATGCATTTTTCCTATATTTTGTTTAAATCAGTACAACATTATGTATAGGTACACTACAAAAAGGGAACGACCGTTTAAATGACTGAAGATACTATTCATAAACAAATGCTACAGCGCCATACAAAGACGGATACATATCCATAGCCTACTGGATATTATTTCGTTGGAACCTGTGTTCATAGGCTACTTAATGTTATTTTGCTTTTATTATATAATTACTAGAATAATTTTATAATTTAAATTTTTGAGGTTAGGCTTATCAACTGTTTTATTTAACAACTCAACGTTATTTTCCCAGGAATCATCATATATCTTATATTAAAATTTGATAAAATGCAGTAATTTAATAGGGTAAAAAAATTACTTACGGCTCAAATAATAAAGGCGCCGTCACTCCTACAGAGCGAAAACAAAGTCGACGTCATCGTATAGGAATCGCGATACCAAGAAAAAAAAACACAATTTTAAAAGCTAAATTTTGAATTTACGTCTATTTTTAAGTATTTTTTGTTCTTTACCCCATATTGATTATTCTATTCTATTTTGACCTTTTGTCGTAAATCATACCCTAATAAAAATCAAAAGTATCTAATTTTTTTTATTATTTAAGAAATATGTTCCAAAACAAAATGTTCTACAATTGTTTTGTTCTTTCTTGGTCACCACGCCTATACTGATGACGGCTTCGTATTTGTTTTTGATCTTAAAAATTACAATTTACATAAAAAAAATGATTTTTTCACCAAATTTTGATATCCCCTTTAAGATGCAAAAACAACCTGTATATCTCAATAACCAGTCAAAACGCCTATTGGTGAAGGCGGGAGAAAACTATGTTTGGCATTTCAAGTGAAACCGTCTATATTCTAATCTTGGTAACATCTTGTATTATTAAACTTTTTCATAGTTATTATTTAGAAAGGAGGCAGTATTATAAGGGTTAGTTTGACGATAAGGGCCTAAAGCGGAGTAGCAGTGAATTATTATCAGAGCTTCAGATGAACAGATAAGGCAGGTAATTTGGCATCGGGCAAACAGGGGTATTTCGTGTTTCGTAAAATTAGGAAAATTACCAGCATAGGTAACTTGTATAAAAGTAATTTACGAAAACCCTGAATTAATTTATGAATCGTGTGTTAATAAGCCTCAATCAACCGAGGTACGAGCTAATCCCGCAAAAAAAAATAAATGAAAGGTATAACAAATTGGCGTATTTCATAACCAGAAATTAAGATTTGTGTTCTTTAAAGATTAATTTTATAACGGTGTTGGTAGATTTGGACTCTGCAGGTAGCAGCAGTCTGGATGAACTGATAAAATAAATGTGTATTAATTATTCCTTTTTAGTAGATTTCCATGTTCTTAAAAGTTAAGCTCTTTTGAAATTATCATGAGAATGAATTTGAAAATTCGTTTATGTGGCATAGATCAACTCCAGAAATGATCCGCACACATCTTATAGACTTAAATCTATGTTCGCATAAATAGTTTTCTTATTTTGGGAAGAACCGGGTGATCTCTTATATTAAATTCTGCACTCCTTGTATTTCAGTTACTTATAGAGATAGCAAAAAACTATAATACAGAAGTACTAGGGTTTTTACAGGATTTCTATAATATATCAGAGAAAACAATTGATCGTAGAAAGTCAGACATATTTACCAAGCCTTTGTTTTGTCTTACGAAACACCCTGTATATTCATTTTTATTTTGAAAGAAAACTGTATGCTGATTTCATATATGGTTTATACAGTTTATTTTGACGGATTAGGTCAATAATTGCAATTTTTAAAAATAATTTAAGTAGGCTTATAATTTGCTTAGGTTCAAAAATAATACAAATTCGGCAGTAAACCAATTAATGAAATATTGGAACGAATTATAGCTATTTCAGAATGCAATTGGAAGAAATTGAATATTTACCATATTTTTTTAATTTTAAATTAATATTTATTTTTTTTGCTTATTACGTAGCGTGGATTTCTATTTTCAACAATAAATTAAAATTAGTAATAACCAACGTATTAGTAGTTAGTACGCATTGCACTAATTCTTTTTTGCGCTCGCATATGAGTGCCAAAGTACGGGACACGAAAGAAAACCGGGAAAACCGGAAAAGTAAAATTTGTGTACGCAAATAAATTTTATGTTATTTTATTTGTTGTAATAGTTTGCCGCTTCACCTATAAAGTGCGCCAGCTAAGCGGTATGGAAAATTAATCGAGGATTTAGTAAATTTCGCACTGGTCCACTTGTAATTGGGATGTGCCTAGAGTCGCCATGCACTTGCCGCTAGAAGGTTCTAGCTATTTCCAGTGGCGCCTATACATTTCGAGCATTTGTTTTCATTTCTATATAAATTCAAATTCAAATTCAAAAAACATTTATTTGTCAAATAGATACACCAATTTTTAACATGTTATTGGTATAAAAAAAATTGTTTAACCTATTCCACAAATTGGACAGTCTCTCGATTACAAAACCGGTTACATTGCGCCCCTAAGCAAGGTGCAGATTGTGAGGCTATCCTAAAGAAAAACCTTTATGAACAATATTAATAATTAGTATATATAATTAATCAATTAATACAAATATATGTATATGATTATGCAAGCGTGCAAGGAAAAATATTGGTAAAATATTTATTCTTAAAAAATATGTGTTTATGGAGTGAGACAAACGAGAGGTTGAGAAGAAGGCGAAAGCTGGTCGACGTAGTGCGGTGGGGTGTGGGAGATAAAGTTAATAAGTCTTGTTGGATGGGACAATCGGGCAGATTACTACTAAGAATGATAAATCACAACAGCAACAACAATTTAGACGGTACATTGAGTATATACATAGTTAATATAGAACTTAATTACTATCGGATATTGGATAACTAATCTATAGTAAGTGTTGTTCATATAATAAGTTAGTTTTAACATGTTTTGAAAAGTCCTCAAGACAAAGATTTTTTGCATCTTCCGATAACTTATTCCACATTTGAGTAGCGACAAATGTAAAAGAGCGCTGAAAGGCAGAAGTTCTATGCTGCGGCACTACAAATTGCTGATTGTATCTAGTACTATGCGTGTGTGTAGAAGTTGAAAAATTTGCTGACAAATAACTGGGCATGCCTGTCTTAATTACGCGATAAATAAAAGAATACATATGATACTTCCTGCGATTGTTCATGTTTAATATCTTCTCATTAGTTAAGTAAGGGGTAATATAGTGTCTATAAGGAATATTGTAGGAAAATCTCTTACACGAGTTTTGAACTTTCTGTATCATTTGTTTAGTACGAGATGACAAGGAATCCCCGTAAACAACATCTCCGTAGTCAAACAATGATAATACTAGAGTTTCACACAAAAAATATTTTTGTTTGGAAGGAAGTACTTTTTTAAATTTATATAATTTCCTAAGACGGAGATATGCTGCCTTTATTTTGATTTTTAGATGTAAATCGAATGAAATTGCACTGTCAAAATTTTTTGCATGATCGACAATTGGAATTGTGCTGTTATTTAAATGTATATTTAGATTATTTTTAATATTTTTTCTGTTACTGTTGTTAGCGTTAAAAATAAGAATTTGTGATTTTGAAGCATTTAGTTTTAAGTTGTGATCCTTTGCATAATTGTCAATGTTTTTTAGGTCGGAAATTAGGAGTTCATGCACTATGTCGATGTTATTGTTGTTAATTGGTAAATATGTTTGAGAATCGTCCGCATATTGTTGAAGTCTCGCGTGTTTCACGGCTTTGTCCATGTCTGCCACATATATTGAGATTATTGAGAATAACAATGGAGATAAAACGGAACCTTGAGGCACTTCCCGAGTGACTGGTTGAAAATCTGAACTTAGGTTACGCGATTCTTTACTAATTAATACGTGGCTTTCTCGATTATTGATATAATTTTTGAAAAATTCAGGAGCGTTTTCTGATAGACCAAAGTAGCGTAGCTTAGCCAATAACATACTATGATTTATGGTATCAAATGCTTTGCTAAAGTCTAAGAGAGCCATACAGGTACTATTTTTTTTTCTCTTCGTTTTGACGAATATTATTAAGTATAATAGGAAGTTTAACGGCCATTCGGACAAATAATTCTGCCTTTGATAAGCTAATTCAGGTATAGGGTCCAAATCTCATGGACCATTATACCGACAAGCCTTTAAGCATTTTTCATCATCTCTACCGGCACAATTGACGACGTTTCGACCTTTTGGAGCTCATCAGGCCAATGCAGCCATATGGTAGAGATGATGAAAAATATTCAACGGCAGTTTGACTATATACGATGAAAAGTTAAGGCGGTAAGAAATTAACCCAAAGAGTAAAGAAGCGTCATCTATGGGTATAAGTGTGAGGCTTGTTATTTGAACCTCTAGTAGTAATGTAAAAGTTAAAAACACAAGCGCGATATGCGAAGGCTTTCAATTTTCTGTTCGCCGTGTGATACCAACTATTGTTGGCGAAACGACGGCGCCAAGGGATGAAAATCCATGATATCGCTTAAAGGCTTGTCGGTATAATGGTCCATGAGATTTGGACCCTATACTTGAATTAGCTTATCAAAGGCAGAATTATTTGTCCGAATGGCCGTTAAACTCCCTATTAATTTATCTACGGACGTTATTTACTTTTTTGTTATTATTAAGTATGTTTACTAAGCTTGTACAAGTGCTAAAACTTTTTCTAAAGCTCGACTGGCACTCAGGAATTATATTTTGGTTTTCTGCAAAATGAGAGAGTTGAATCAAAATGTGCTTTTCAATTATCTTAGACACAGCTGGTGGAATGCTGATGGGCCCCAGATCTGTAAAGTCCTTAGGATTTTTAACTTTAACAATTGGTTTAATTATAGCTTTTTTCCATAATGAAGGGTATTTGTTCTCAAGAATACATGTATTTATGATATTAATTAACGGATTTGTATTGCAAATGCATTGCGTTGAATTTGAATTATTATTTCGAAGTAAAGATGGCGAGCAAAAGAGGAAAAACAATTCGAAGCGGTGCACGTGAAGTTATTGCGAGCGTTATAGAGGCCTGTACTAGAGAAGCTGAAAATAATAGTTTGACTATTCCGATTCAAAATAGAACAGAACGCGCTGAAGTTTACGCTGGTATTTCAGAAAGTAGTGTAAGAAAAATTCAAAGAGAACATAATGATCGCTCATGTTCTACTTCACCTTTAAAATCTTCTGGTAAAAAAAGACCCCTATTATCATACAAAGATAAAATTGACGATGGTGATTCTCAAGTAATTCGACGAACAATAGAGGATTTTTATATAAACTTGAAGAAGGTTCCGACCTGCAAACCGCTACTTCGTGCTGTAAAGAACAAAATAGATTTTCCGTCGGGTATAAAACCTTAAATCGGCTTTTACGATCAAATGGTTTTGTTTGGCGCAAGTGCCAAAATAAACGAAAATTGCTCATTAAGAGACCAAATATTTTTCACTGGCGGTTTAAATATCTATCAACTGTAAGGCAATATAGGCAAGAAGGACGCAATATTGTGTATCTAGACGAAACCTGGATAGATAATGATATGACAGTGAACAAAGGCTGGCAAAGTGAAAGTATTACAGGTGTTATTCAAGGAATCCGCTCTAGTAGTCGTTTTATTATAGTTCATGCTGATTCAGAAGCCGGATTTGTTCCAGGTGCTGCTTTAGTTTTTCGCTCGGGACTAACAACGGGAGACTGTCATGGACAGATTAATAGAGGTAATTTTATTCATAACATTCCTCCCAAATCAGTCGTGGTAATGGATAATGCGTCTTATCATTCTTACGTAGAAGATAAAGTGCCAACTAAATACTCTACAAAAGCTCATATGATATCGTGGCTTAAACCGAACAATATGATGTGATGTGATCCAACATGGAGAAAATATCAATTATATGAAGTAATATCAGCGAACAAGCCTAGAGAAAAAAGTATAAAATTGACGGTATTTTACGTAACCTCGGTCATATGTGCGACCTCAATCCTATTGAATTTGGATGGGCAGGAGTAAAAAAATATATTCGAGAGCGCAACACCGGTGAACTTTCAATTAAAAATTTAAATAAAATAACATTAGAAGCGATTGACTCAATATCGGCTGAAAATTGGAAATCGTATGTTAAACATGTTCGTTCTATTGAAGATAAATTCTGGGAAGTAGATGGCAAAATTGAAAGGGTTATTGATGAATTAGTTATCACACTGGGATCTTCAAGTAGTGATGACGAAACCTCATCATTTTCAGAGGAAGACAACGATTTAGAAGGAATCGAACAATTAGAATCACAGCCGTCAGCCTCAAAAATGGCTTAGTTTTTTTTCATATATTTTGTAAAATTGTTCATAAAGTAACTGTCAATAAACTGCTTCAAAATAATTAATTTTCTGTTCAATTCCGGGTGTCAAAAATAATATCTAATATTGCAATTAATATTTGCAAAAACTACAGAACTCATATTTTTCCAAAATTAACACATCAATGTAGTTATAGTAGGGGAGCCAGTGGTACTTCTGGTCCCACGCAAATACTGAGGCAATATAGAACAGATAGTAATAAACATGGAAGCAACCATTTAAAATACCGACTCTAAACAAATCAAGTGCGATACGTAGCGACTACGACGTATTCCTGCTCCTAAACAATCCCTCAAATGTCTATTTATTGCGCCCGGTACCAACAAAACTGCAAATAACCCAATGTATTTATTCGTAGTTTCTATCCTATAGGGTGTTAGGGGTTTGACTACAAATATTTTAACACGTGATAGTATGGTCCATTTTGAATAAAAAATGCTTAAATAACATAGGGTCAATTCCTTACCATTTTTGAAAAAAACGGCTTTAAAGTTATATTTTGTTTTATTAATTTTTAAGCACATCGTTAACACATTTATAAATTTTATTATGTAAAACAATTGATTATATGATTTTCTACAAAATGCCAACAAATTTTTTCTTAGGAAAATATCTGAACGACCTAAATTTAAAGAATAAAAAACGAATAAATTGTTTTATTTTGCCATAGAATGCTTATTATATTTATGGAGAGTGTAGACAGAATGCTCATTTGACGACCCAAATATACCGGGAAATATATCCTAACAGGAGGTGTCCCCCCCTTGATTTTTATTTTTAGGGCCACATGTGTATAATAGGGTTGAAATCAAAAATGAAGATAACCTTAGAAACCATATTTTTGCTGCAGCGGAACAAATTAGACAATTAGTTCTTTAATCTGTTCAAGAAAATTGGCTTCGCCGTATTCGTGCGTGTTTAAGTAGTGGTGGTAGTCATTTTCAGCATTTACTTAAAGTTTTTAAAATACATTTTTTAGTGTGTGAATTACCTACCTAGTGCTATAAGTTGATATGCTTGGTAAGTTCATATTCTTTATTCATTTTTGGAAACTAATAAACTTGATTAGGGTTGCGCAGTTAAAAACTATACAAATAAATAATCTAAAAAGTTTTAATAACAGGTTTTTACTCGCCAATACAAACAACAATTTAATCAAAAATTAGTTCATACATTCCAAAAAAATAATCAAAATAAAATAATTGAATCGTTTTAAAACCTACAGGTTTTTGTATACTTCTTTGTTGACAAAACACAGGTGATGAGAAAAATAGCAATGTTGCCATGTTCTCTTGGAATTAGTTTAAACCTTCTCCAAAATTAAACATTTTAAAATAAAATATCTCGAAAACTTTTTCGAATTTACCGATGGTTTATAAGAATATTTTGTTTAAAATGGTTCATATGTTAAAATATTTGTAGTCAAACCACTAATACCCTGTATTTATCGGTTTTAGTCATGTGCAACTGTATGATTTGGTATTGAATGATAAAAAATATTTCAAATAAAGTAGTGAAAAAATGTGAAATATTGAATGGACGACAAAAAAGTATTAATAACAAACTTTAATAAAGGGGCGTAATTAATGGGGAGAACTTATCTTTTAAATTGCAGTATGTTTTATTTTCAATCATAATTGTAGATAACACAAAAATAATTAAAACACTTGCGGGCTGATCTAAAGTATTTTGATTCCTCCTGCTCCGAAAATATCCTTTGAAGAATAATTGATATTGTTCCGGATTTGCCGGTAACCGTAGTCTCTGAATGCACTCCTTTTATTTTCAAAACACAGCTTACAGGTAGTACAGGTAAAAACTGGTTATACTTAATACTCGTAACTAAGGTAACTCTAAACTTGTCACCAGGGCATGCGCATTCTCGCCATTTGACAGAACTGTATTTTACTTTTTACTCGCGTCACGAGCGTCGCTAGTATCGAGGATTTTGAAGTTTCCTGTCATTTGTCAGTCATATTCAAATTTAGTTGACGTTGACGACTTGTATTGTTTGGTTATGCTTTAATGGCGTTAAACTTTGATTTTTATAATTTGAGAGTTTTTCTGTTTATAGGTGCTATAATATCACAATTTTATTAATTTGGTTCTGAAACGGTGTGCATCATATATTATTGACAATGGTTTTTAAGTGTTCGATCTGGGTGCAACAGTACCAATAATATTGCAAAAATGCACTGTTTACCAAAAGATGAGAAGGTAAGTTTTATATAAATATTATTTAAAATAAATAATCTCAGAGTATTGCAACATCATTTTACAAAGTTTTACAGGGAAAATCCAAATCAATACATAATCTGATTTAATTTACAATTTTATCTGTTGTTAGTTGTTCCAACAATAATTAGTGTAAAGATAAATGTAAGCATCACTTTTTTTTACTAGTTGTACTTTATGTTTTGTTATATCCAACTCATATTTGCTTTTTCCTCTAATAGCTATGTAGGTTGATATTTAAAGAACAAGAAATCTAGAAATATGATTGTTTTATGTAAAAAATGAAGTCTATCTTTAAACATTCTTTCGAATACTTCCACAATTTGTTTTATACCTCTATGCGCTTTGTGAAAAGTATAAAAATGTTTCTGTATGTCTGCATTATTTATATTTCTATTTCAGAGTAATTGATTTATGTCTGTACTTTTTTATACTTAGCATTTGTAACTGTTTAGTTTGAAAAAATGAATAAATGTATATTTTCTTTTACAGATTAGAAATTTGTGGTGCCAAGCTATTGGTAGGAGTGAACTGGAGATCTTATCTGATAGGAAAACACCACATAACTTTAGAGTTTGTGAGAAGCACTTTGCAGAAGATGCTGCATTTCCCATTGAAAAGAACCGAACAAATTTAAAATACAATGCTGTACCAACTTTGCTTCTTAAAGGTATGTATAGAAGGTCATTAAACTTTTTAAATATAATCTTTAACAGACTGGAGGAATAAAATTCTGATTTTTTTAAATGTGTAGTTGTTTGACATTTTTTTAGAATTATTTTATATACAGTTTGCCCTGATACAACCAGTACAATGCTAGCTTCTAAAAGTGATATAGTTACAGTCCAAGGAACATCTGCAGTGGAACCTACTTAATATGCTGGTGAAAGTATACATTTTTAGATAGATTTTTGTGTTTATCAAATACTTATACTCTCATAGTCACTAAAAAGATTTAGACAGTAGTTTTTTGGAAGAAAATTTTAAAGAAAATGGTGTGGCAGAGGCATTTATCCCTGAAAAATAAAAACTGAAGAATTAAAAACGTAAAGCAATTAGCTTAATAAATGTTGTTAATATAAACTGTTTTTTATTTCCGTAGCCTATAAGAGTTAGTTATGATGGTTATTAATTTGCAAATGCACTTGTGTACCTCAAGGGCAAGGTACATTAAGTTCACAGCATGGTTTCGGAGCAGAGCGATGTGAAAGTAATTGAACTAAACAATCCTTTTACCGTTAAGTTTTTTAAACTTTTAGTATGGAGTTCCATATAAATATATTTAGAAATCAGTATTTTGTCAAATAATTTAATTTTTCAGTATTTAAACTTAAATGTTTATTGAATTTAGTTTCAAATGCCAAATTAATTAACAAAACATTGATATCTAAGTTTTTACATCAAAGACATAGTTTGTCATATAAGCCCCAAATCAAGATTTCTTGGATGATTGAATATAAAATAAATTAATATTTCATTTATTCTTCAAATAATTCCTAAATATCTTGATTTGGGCTTCTATGACAAAATATTCCCTGGATGTACAAACTTAGAAATCAATGTTTGGTTAATTAATTTAGTTTTAGCATTTTAAACTAAATTCAATAAAAACGTATGTTTAAATGCTCTAAAATTAAATTATTTGATAAAACATTGATTTCTAGTTCAATTGTAAGGATAATTTTTAAAAAGCCTATATTTTAAATAGCGCGCCTTAAAAAAAGTTGCGAGCTCGCATCACGAGCGGCGCTGCAAATGCGTTTTGACAGAAGGCTTGAAGTCGCCAATCTAAAATTTTTTTGGTAATCTATGCTTGTCACTGTCTACTTGTTTACACTTTGAAATCTCAAACTAAACTGAATCTAAATGTGGTTCGCGGCGCGCTTATATAGCCTTTAGAAAAGGATGGTATGATCTAGAAAATTCTAGAATAATCTAAATACTACAGGATGAAAAGAATTAAGCCTGACAGAACCTTCGAGAACGATTTTTGACAATATCATAGTCGTTACATGGATAAAAATTAAGGTAAGTCTACTTTATTAAAATAACGAATAATAAATAAATTCACTTAAAACTTAACAAATCTATGACTAGGCTAAATTCGCAACAATATTTAGGACAGATCATGAGTTAAAAAAAGGTATGCTTACACTGTTTGTCTCAAATAAAGAAATGAATCAGTTGCGGTTCCTTAAAATATTCGTAAAAAGAAACCCAACTTTAAGGTGGGATTTCCAAACCCCTTATAAAAATGTAATGTTTTTTTAAGTAAAGACCAAAATAGTAAACATTAATTTAATTTATATAATAGAATAGATTATAAATAAAATGTAATGACTTCCTTTTTCAACTACTTGCGATAATAGTTTTTAAGACACACATAAAGCTAATATAAACATTATATTTTATTTTAAGTAAGCAACAAGAAGGGATATAAATTAAGTAGCAATTTTTTCTTTAGATACAGAATTACCGACTAACACCAACTTAATCTGCAATTGTTCTAGAAACACTTATTTGTAAAGACCGATAAAGGCGTCTGCTCTCTCAAAAACTCTGTGCTGTAGTAAAGGCAGATATTATTGGAGCATTCAAAGGAAAGTCAAAAAGTTTTTAAAAGTTTCTTTATCTGCGCTCTAGCAATAGATGATTTAATTTTTGAGAAGATTAAATCTTTTATTTTCTTTGTACACTTCATCTCCAAGATAAAATAAATGGGCTATATAGCGGATCTGAAGTGATAAATATTTAAAAGTGGTTTCAAAGATAATATTTTACCCACGTTAGCAGCTTTGAAACTAGCATTAAGAAACTCTAAATTTACCATTTGCAACCAATTATGGATATCAACTTAATAGAAAATTAGAACATTGTATGTACGAACACTTTTAAAAGTCGAACCTTCTAAAGTGTAGTGTAAACTATACTCAAATATGTAAATGTTTCAGTGACGCGGGCGGTTCGTTAATAAGAGCTGCAATTATAGTACTGGTCGAAAATTTAAAAAAACAACAGTTTTAATTCAACTTTAACTTTCATCTGCATAGTTTTGTTCATTCTAGCAAAGCGCATTCTATAACACTACATAATATATTATCGTTCTCTTGTCGTCGTCATGTAGTGCCCAGCTAGCACTAAAGTAGCTACAACTGTTTCCACTACTACTACGTATTTATTACTAATAATCCTACTATATATCAACAAACACTTTGGGTTACACGTTTTTAAGTATTATATGTATTTGTTACTGCGAATAATAATTTGTAGTAATTTTTCATGTAAAGTAATTATATAATAAGTACTTCCAAGCAATTACTTAAAGAATTGACTCCAAGGTCGTCATTTCTTTGCCGTGACATAATAGTAATTATTCAAAGTTACTGTCTCTAATCTGTTTACTAAATTACAACTTTTAAGTAGCAGTACCTTCTTGAACTGTGCAAAGACTATTACATTATTTTTTAAATGTACTCCTATAACGTATTACTATACTGCCGTGTTAAGGAAGAACGCCTTAACTACATTTTTTTTTAAAATTGAGATACCAGTGCCATTTAAAAGAACATGATATTTTACAACTAATTGAGAAACAAAAACACCTTATCTTGCCTTAGTTTGGGAATTATGACCAAATATAGTTTCACCTTAAGTGTAAATCTGACGGCTAAGTTATTTAAAAGTGCCCTATCTACAAATATTAACGAAAAAGACCTCATCTAGTTACAATAACGCCTCAACTCGACTCAGCGTTTATAATCGTGTTAATTTAAAACGCCTTATCTTACCACGCATGCGTACTAGTCGTGTTTACGCCGTAGTTAAGGCTCAGTTGGTTTAAAACAGAGCAGTAACCGCTTTGACATTTTGACGAGTTTGATTTTATTAGATTTAAATACTGTTTGTTAATTAATCAAACGTTCAGTTATAGATAATAAAGTTGTAAGTTTATTAATTTGTGGCTTTAAAAGTTTTGAACCATATGGAATAATAGACAAGTAAGTGTTTCATGCTATTAATTGTTTGCAATATTAATAGAATAAATTCTATTCGTACGAATCCTGTGCCCGGTACTAACACACGGTCGTTTTACTAATGGCTGATTTTATAGGTTTTGTTCAAATGCAAATTAGAGTTAAATCATATTTGTCTCATTTTGCCATGTGTAAAAAGAAAAAGAGACAATTATACTTTCGTAACATCAAAGTTTATAATACATAACTATAAAACCGGCTGTAATATTGACATGTCTAGGAATTATTTCAACAATGTTAGGCTATTGCTTAAACAATTTAAAGCAATTCATTATTATCACGACTAGCAAAAAGAGCCTGAATAAAACTGACTTCAGGTACATTAGGTTTTTATGATTTTAAACCCATCAAGCACGTTTTTGCCATAGACGTAGTTAAAACTAACTAAACAAATACAACTGTTTATATTTTAAATTTTTAGTTTATACAGTTATTATTTTTTCTAAAATTTGGTTTTGGCCGTGATCTTTTAAGACTTCAACATTTGAAATCTATATTACTTACAGAATGTCACGTGGCAAGAAAATTCTGGAAATGGCGAAAGTTGCTTCAGATGTGATTGTACCAGAGTATCACGAAGATCTCAATTTGATTCAAAATTTTAAACCTTCGGATTTAATTTTTGATGACAGTGGTCCACCAATACCAATTCGTAGTAATAATATTTCTTCTGCTGAAAATATAGTTCAACAAGGAAATCTAAACACCGTGTCTCAACAACAATTATTTAACGATGATAATAGTAATGTTCAGTACCAAAAAATTATTATTCATAGTAATGTCGCATTAAAAAATAGTGTTGAAGAAAACACAATTCCCGTGGAGCAACCGTTAAATTGTGATATAGACAGTAGCGAAAATAAAAATATTTGTACTTTGAAAAATATGGCTGGTTATCCTGACCGAGTTGAGGATACTAATTTAAGTTATGAAGATAACAACTTACCAAATATACCCGAAAACACAGATGAAATGCAACTTTATCAAAACGGTAATGAAGTATGGAGTGCAGAACAAGAATTTGGAGAATTATTTATCGAAAATGTTGACCTGGCTGAAAATCAAGTAGCTCTTAATGAACCTACAGAGGTGGTCCATGATTTTAAAACAGTTGATGGGAGATTAGAAGAGAACCTTAGAGGGAAAGAATGTGTACATCTCGCAGTACCGAGCGGTAATCAAGAAAATCAGAATAAAAGAAATGTAGGGAAACATCAGGAAATCGCAGCAGATATGAGGGTGAAAAATGAAGCAAGCGAAGAGGAAAACGAAAAAGAATCAGCTGTGGGGGAAAATCAGTATGAAGAAGGTACAGGGCAAGACGAAAACAGAACTTTGTTGTATACAAAAAAAGGAGATTTGCGTAAAAGAAAGAGATGCAGTGAATCAAGAAGTGCTAAAAAACAAAAAATGGAAGACAAGTTGCGAAATTCCCATCCTTTATTGCCTCCATGTACAAATACGTGTAAGAAAAAATGCTTCATGAAAATAGACGAGGAAGGAAGACAGCAGCTTAACAAAGAATACTGGAATCTATCCTGGAAAGAGAGACATATGTTTGTGAATCGAAGCATTGAGCAAACTGCTGTAAAACGAAGAACCACCACTGATATTCCATGTGAGGACAACAAATCAAAAAGAAACAATACAAATAATTTTTTGCTGAAAGACAGAAAAGGAACTTTGATTTCCGTCTGTCGTACATTTTTTCTAACGACCCTTGGTTACACTAAAAACAATAACACTATTATTAAATCGTCTATATCCTCCAAAAACTCATCGACTTCCATAACAGTAAATGATAATCGAGGTAAACATTTCACCATAAAAGGGTTGACCGAAAATTGCTAGAAAGGCATGTTAATTCATTTCATCCGTGCGTCTCTCATTACCGCAGAGAGCATGCGCCACTTCGTAAATATCTTCCTTTTGATATAACTGTTACACAAATGCATAGAGATTTTATAGAAAAGCATAAAAATGTTGACTGTTCTTAATATACCTACAGAGCATTTGTTAGAGACTAAATGAAGATTTCGTTCACAAAGTTGGGCCACGAAGAATGCGAGCAGTGTGAGGTTTTCGAACAACATGATAATACTCATACTAAAAACAACCTAGACTTAGATAAATGTGACATCTGCAAAAAGTGGAATGCTCACATCAAAAAGGCTACTAATGCAAGGAAGAATTATAGAGAAGACGCCGAGTCTACAGAATGGACGCCAATGAAAATATGTGTTTCCGCAGACCTACAAAAAGTTATAATGCTGCCTCGCATCGATACATTTAAGCAGGTATTTATAAAAAAAATTCGGTGAAAATTCTTAGTTGTTTATGTTTGTCTTTTCTTTAGTACCTGTAGTTCTTCCGTTTTAATTTAGTAGTTCTTCTCTGGTAGCTTACTACATTTGCCCAAATAATGGTTTTTGAAAATTGTCGTTGAATAAGATTAAAAATAATTTTTTTTTTAGGTATTGTTCACCCAAAGGATTATTGCGTTCAACGAGAGTTTTGTCGCAGTGGGAAAGCATCAAAAAATGTTGGGCCCATCAGCTGTAGTATGGCACGAGGGATTAGCTGGGCGCAAAAAGGAAGAACTTCGTAGCGCTTTTCATAAATATTTGCTCAGCCAGCGTGACTTTTTGTATATTAAAATCTGGCTTGATAATTGTGCTGCACAAAATAAAAATTGGACTCTGTTTTCTTTTTTGGTACATATTATTAACTCGTCGGATATTGCTGCAAATGTATTGGAAATATACTATTTTGAACCAGGACATTCTTTTATGTCCGCTGACAGTTTCCATCATCAGGTAGAGCAATCGTTGAATTCTTATGGTTCGTCTTCAAACACTGGAGCTGGTGGGAAAGTTTACGACTTTAATGATTTTCAAGGTGCCGTAGAGAAAGTCAAGATGAAAAATGTAAAGGTCCTATCAATGGAGCTAAGCGACTTTAAAGACTGGAAAGACCACAGCTCATTAATGAAAATTAAGAAGCATTCTCCAAGGCCATACCTTAGTGACATTGTCAAATTAAAATTTGAAAGAGGCAGTTTTAATTTATGGTATTCCTATGAATACAATTCTCAATACACCGAGTTAAATTTTTTAACAGCCAAATATCTGAAAAATTCAATCGAACCAAATGTGAGGTCACAATTTAGAGGTGTCACTAAGTCAAGAAAGGAAGATATTATAAAAAAATTATGCCCTTTGATGCCTGAAAATCGGAGACATTTTTGGAAGGAACTGCCGGTTTCCGATCAAGTTGCAGACTTGTCTAAGGATATTGACTGTTAAATCATTCCATTTATTTTCATTATATTATAATTTGAGCAGTTATTTAAGTTCCCCTTGTTTAAAATGTATTCAATAAAAAAAATTAAAAATTATAAAACCGTTTTTTAAATTATTAAATAATATTGACTTAAATATCACAGGTTTGTCTTGAAAGATAAGGTGTATTTAAGCAACAAATACAGGTCTCAAAACCTCCTCGTTTGACACGAGAACCTCTCATGCGTACATAAGGCGTTTTAAACCAATTGGCACAAGTATCAAAAATGCCTCATCTGCAGGTACTATTCTTGGTTATTAAATCGGGTCCAAAAGTGCCCAAATTAAGAAACATTCTCATCAAACGTTTGCTTTAAATTGGTTTTAAACTATTTTTATTTAAAAATAGGGATGCTAGAACTCTATAAATGTATTGCGTTCTCCTGCGCATTTTACTTTTCATCAGATAAGGCGTTTTTTCTTAACACGGCAGTATAAAGTAAAACGAGTCGTTGTAGAGTAGAAAAAGTTATCGTCTACTGCTACTTTAAACTGGCTATTACCAGTCGTTATTCTTCTGTGGCAACTTAGAAGTAGGAATTACAGTAATTATTTAATACAACTAAACTATTACCTCTTGTACTTGAGGTTCAGGAGATAGGGAGCGCTGGTACGAGATTCGGTCGGTGATTTTATAAAGACAGTGGTAACAATGGAGTAACCAATTTTTTATTGGTTCGGCCATATTGCTGCTAAAATCGCTTTGTTTACTTTTCGCCTACGTGGGTTTCTTAAGGGGTTTGTTGTTTTAATGCCTCATTTTATTGGTTTTTGAAAAAAGTTCTCAGCCATTGGCCTTATAGAGAAATATATTTAAGCCTGGTTCACCTGTTTTTTGCTTGTAATTATAAAGTGTTTGTGATGAATGTGTAAATGACTATGACCGCAAATGTGTTAAGTTTAAGTTTACTCCAAGAAAAGTTATTAAAGATTACACATTATTATATTTTGGTTTTATTTTGCTGTAAAAGAAAATATTGTTTCTTGTCTTAGTATATGTTTTACTTCATTCAGCACCTCAATTTGAGGTAGAGGCTCTCTAAGATTAGCATAAAAAAAACTTCATTTTCTAGGCCTTCTTCAGTACATGTTACATTACTAAATTCACTTGGCAGACAACTCTAATTAATCGCTTGCACAAACATTGTTATTTGTTAAAAATCTAAATGAAAAAATAGGTTTATACTAGGTACTTCGAATAGATTATTAAAGAAAAACATTAACATAACCCTACATTTGCAACTGACGCCGACAGAGGTTGTCAATATAAAAGTAGATTAATTTAGTCATATTTTGCGAAAAACTAAGGATATTATGGGTGCTCCCATTTAAGCCTTTATAAATTTTACACCAATTTGGAGGGTGGGCTTCTATTATCGCCACTGTCCTTATAAAGTTATTGTAATTCGGTCTACTGTTAATTAGTTGTGTTATCGTCCACGAGTAACAAGTTAAGTTAAAGTTAAGAATTAATTCACAATGGCTTCATATACCATAAGAAAAAAACAGCTCTCGTCACTCAGCCACATTTTATAGAAAATTCAAAATATCACAACTTGGATGTGTGATATTTGAACAAAACAACCTAAAGCGGTATTTTAAGGAAACAAAAAAGAAACAAAGGGTTATGGTTATGATAGATTGCAGAATTATAGTAGTGACTCAAGTACCGCAACTCTCCGCATGCTGCGACACAACGCATTAAATTTTAATGTATCCACTTGGTAAGAATATATAGTATGGGATTATTGGGAACTTTGTAGATAACTAGTAATTGGCTATAAGTGACAGTTGCATATTTAAAGAATCCAAAACTATAAAAGCGTATGGGAGTAGTCGTAGACACTTGAGTTAAGTAATTTTCTCAGTAAAGAAATGCAACCAACCTAAAAGTAAAAGTCCAATAGAACGTCATTGTTTATTTTCATCTCCCATATAAATATTTAGCTATCATGTTTGTTTTTGTGAGTATAAAGATTAAAAATGCATACAAATTATACATTACGTTACATAAAGAATCACTCTTTATAATAAGATATTTAATGATAATTACTATTTAAACCAAAGTCCAAAATTATATTTTTGAGATTTAAATTGGCCAATATATTTGACCAAAATGTATTGAAAATTAACGAATTTTAAAGGCGCGTAATTTTTTAAGACTATCATCAGCATATTCACCAGAGAAATTGCCTGCGTTTTAATTTTAGGTCTTTAGCTTAGCCAGAAAACTAAGTGAAACGGATGTATCCTACCTCAAATACCAATAACGTATTCTATACGTTCTACACCATATTCCTAATTTGAGTGTTTGTAGTCGCCATAACTGTTTTGTTTGTATTAGAACGAACCATACATATTTTTAAAACGGATTAAATAAAGACAGAAATAAGGAAGTGACGAATAGGTTAAATTATTACTATTCGGCTACTTAAATGGAACTACACAATTCCGTACTGTCTACGTAATAGTCAAAGTCAGAGTTACATGTTATTTACGAAATAGTTACCCTAAAATTGTTCCCCATTTTGGTAATGACTACGTAGTCTCAGCTTAAACAACTTCTATGAAAATACTTGATAACAATGACGTATTCATGACTAAACGTGTTACTTGGGTGGTTGCTGCACTGCGAAGTGACGATATTATCGCGTTTCATACAACACAGCTCGCAGCAAACCCATGTTGTATGCGTTCTGACCTTGAAGCGACCAATAAACGACAAGTTTTATATCAAAGGCCAAGCTGCAAAAAAATTTACTGGCAGTGTTTCCTGTTAATCCGCTATGAAACTTACGCTAATATTTCCATTTCCATTTACTTTTAAGTGTTTTTTACATCGCCGCGTCATCGGAGCTTAAAAGTATAGATAGTATTGATGAGAAACTTGAAATTAAACGGAATGTAAGTCCTACACCTGAGTTAAAAGTCCAATGCTCTTCGAAATATGCGCAAAAACATTTATTCAAAATACCATTCTGACTGCGAAATAAGAAATTGTATATTTTGTTTTTCTTGCGATATTTTTTGGGGATTAATCAAATTGGACAAGAAGTGGTATCAGTGATGTAATACATTTAACTGAAAAAAAAGGAGCTTCATGAAAATGCGAAACAGTATTTAAGTAACCGAATGAAGTTTTGTTTGTTGGAAACAACTAATATCCAGGAACAACTGGACAGTGCATATTGGCAGAAAATCGTTAATCACAACGAGAAAGTTGGTAAACATAGATTCGTGCTTTCAATATTATTATAGAAGCTAAAATATTTTGAGGAACCTTTAGGTTAGGTGCACTTAGAGGATAAGGTGAGACAGGAAACTCAGCATATCCTGGAATTTTCCAAAGCCTAATTAATTACCCGGCTGAACTTGACAAGATATATATAAATCTAATCTAATCTAAATATTGCTGCTCTTGGCCCTTTAAATACGTAACAATAACAAAGGCTTCCAATTCAAGAAAAATGTATCTGACATGTATTTATTCTATTAAATTAGTATCAGTTTCAAGGAGGGAAGGGAGCAAAAATACAAAGCTGTATCCTGAAGATACTGAAAAACAATTTTTTGACTGTAACGTAAAGAATTTCCGCATGTAGCATTTCCTTTCAAAATCCAACGAACTGTTTAGTAATGAAAGTGTAATGAAAGATTTTAAAATTTATAGCGCATTACTGAAATAGAATGCAGTTTGTTAGTAATGCGATACCGGCTGTACAATTTAAGATTTCCGGCTGAAATTACCAAATAGTCCTTTTCGGTTATTTCCACAACGGAAAACAGAGCAGCCATAAAGTTGATAACATTCATAAATCACAAATAGCATGTCTGTCGAGATACGCTGTTGTTGTTTTGTGTTAGTTAAGTTCAAACACGCAAAATAGAAAGCAGCCAAAGGTGGACTTTTTGACTTTGTCACGCTTTATCTGCTGATCAAAAGTTTTTGTGAAATAACTGAATCTTAGTGTCTTGCTAAAATCAGTTCTTAAAATATTCTCAAATGTTTAATTTATATTTTTCGTTAATTACAAATAATATTAGAAATAAACAGCACATCAGGACAGTAAGAAAAAATATAAAGTTGACTTCTTACGAGGGCAAATTCTACATGTGCTTATCAGAGAATTGACAAAAATAAAAGTATATTTTTGTAACACTCCGTATCGCCAAACAGAAATACGGGGGCCCGTTGAAATAATTTTTCTGAAATGGGAGATTATTTAAGAGTATGTATACGCATAAAGTAAAATTCATTTATTAGGCAGCGCTTGTGTACCAATATTATCAAGAATGAGCCTTTGAAAATAGAGTAGCCATAGCGCACTTCTCGTAAAAAAGACCTTTTCAACCACCATTTTGTGCTGCTTCATTTATGCTACTGCGGGGAAGTGTGACAAAAGAAAAAAATATCTATCCTCCTTGTCGGATTCTACAAATGGCAACGCGGTAAATGTATAACGACATACTTCTTTCCTACTTGTCGTTGACATATAATATGTCAATGGCCATAAGCCTAATATAACCTAAGCTCGTTTATTTATATTTACTTTGTACTCTTAGTATTTTATAATAGTTTATTGTAAGGAATGTATATATATATATATATATATATATATATATATATATATATATATATATATATATATATATATATATATATATATATATATATATATATATATATATATATATATATATATATATATATATATATATATATATATATATATATATATATATATATATATAAAACATATCAACCGTGACTGGAGTGTGCAAAAGGCTTTATGAAATTACGTGACAAGGCTTTAAGTAAATACAAAAAAGACCTAACTGATGCAAGTAGACAATATTAGAGGTCTCTACGGAATTTAACCTCTTACAATAAAAAACCAAAAAAAAGCTTTTTTTAAATGTCAAGCTGTCTTTAACGAATAATGTCTGGCAGGAGTTAAAGAATTATTGCTCGGAAGTTCAAAAGAATAAAGTTGAAATTCCAGTCCAGAGCTAAAAAACCTGTTGAAATTAACAATTATTTTTTGTCTTCAATGTCACATTCTTATTCGCTTGCAAATGATATGCTTGATTATTATACAAGAAATATTAAAGATACTATAGTATCTCCTTTAAACTTATTACTACTGTCTCCGATATCTGCGTACTGAACATTATAACTCAGATTAAGTCAAATGCCTCTGGTATTGACGGTTTGAACATTCACTTTATTAAGCTCTGATGTCCATTTATTCTTCAATTCCTGACTCACGTAGTTAACTTCCGTATAGAAAACTCTGTTTATCCCGATTCTTGGAAGAGGGCTCTGGTAACGCCTCTACCAAAAAATAATGACCCAAGGATTTTAAAGATTTAAGGCCCATTAGTGTTCTGCCATGCCTCTGAACAATTTTGGAAAATGGGATCCTTCCAGGGACGCTATCAGGCTTCCGGAGGGGTTATGGCTGCTATACTGTGCTAGCAAATGTTAGAGATGACATTTTTAAAGCTACACTTCTAGGTCACGTCACGGTTTTGGCCTTGCTAGACTTCTCTAAGGCCTTCGATACAATAAATCAGAAAATGTTGCTTTCAATTTTACATTATATAGGATTAAGTGATAAGGCTGTATTGTTTTTTACAAATTATCTATCGGGAAGGTCATAGTGTGATAAGATTGGAGTGCAGGTCTCTGTGGAGCTGCCTGTATCTAGTGGAGTACCACAGGGGCCAGTTATTTGTCTTTTTCTATACGCTATATATACTTCTGGTATTCATAGTATTTTTCAGAAATGTAGTATTCAGTACTATGCGGACAACACACAAGTGTACTTATCATTTAACAGAAATAACGTTGATATTTCGGTCGATTTCTTCAAAACATTCCTTATTTTTAAACCCGCAAAAATGTTGTTTATTGTTGTTTGGTCCCAGAAATGGTGTAAATAGTGTAAAAGGTGAAATTAATATAAAGATAAATGATGTTTCATTAGAAATTAAAGATAGTGCGCGAAATCTTGGTGTAATATTTGACAGTTCGATGAGATTGGAACACCACGTATCGAATTGCATTCAAAGTGCTTATATAAGACTGAAATTGCTCTATGCCCATCGCCATGATTTGTCAATAAATATTAAGAAGTTGCCGTGTGACTTTCTTGTACTGTCTATATTTGGTCATGGCGATGTGGTTTACGGAAACTGTTTAACACAAGCGCAGAAAAGTAAAATCCAGAAGGTACAAAATTCTTGCCTTCGTCTTATATACCGAATTCGGAAATTTGAAAGAATATCTCATAAATTGCATGAAGCAAACTGGCTGAATATGGACGGCAGGAGACAGATGCACTCAGCTAATTTTTATCATAAAATTTTTAATTATAAGAGTCCTGCCTACCTACACAACAAAATAATTTTTTGTTGTCATGTTCATAATATAAATATTCGGTTCAAAGGTTTAATAACGCCACCTCTCCATAAGACTCCTCAATTCGAAAAAGTTTTTCATATAATATTGCTAAAATATTCTCTCCCGGTTCATTTAAAATCTTTATCATCTTTAAAATTTAAAATTCAGATTTAATATATATATATATATATATATATATATATATATATATATATATATATATATATATATATATATATATGTATATTAATATAATTTCAAGCCTGTAATGGAACTCTGTGAACATATATGCAACGCCTTTTTCTCTTTCTTTATATATAGTTAATGGTTAAGTAGAGCAGGATGAATTAACCTTTATCGGTAATTCATATCTGGACTTTTCACGAAAAAAAATATATGCATATCTAAAGAACTATTTCATGTAATTTATATGTGTAAATAAAGACATTCTTATTATTATTATTTTTATTATTATTATTATTATTCAAAACGATAAATTCAATTTGATCATTTTTAGAAGAATTATTGGTTTAATGCCAAAATCAATTCAACTAAGACACCATTTTGAAACAACATTTTTTTTGTTTAAGATCTTGGATATTCACAAACTTCAGATTTGGAAACAATAAATCTTTAACATAAAGTTGTATTACATGTCCCAGAAAATGAGACACGGACTAACATAAATAAAATATACATCCTTACGCATTATAGGAGATATATGATGTGGTTATAAAACTGTTAATGAACCATAAAGATATCATTTCATTACCCTTTTCAAGGCGATCAGTTTTTCTCACAACCTTCCTTATCCTTGGCTTTACTTGATCTAATATTTTAATATTACAGTTATAGGCATATATTCAATTTTCCCTTCCCAAACTTTCAAGAGTGAAATATTTCATTTAAATTTAAAAAAGACATTTCAGTGGGGATTTATTTCAACAGATCCATAAATTCCAATCCAGGGTGCGAAGTTTTCCCAAAATATCACATTGTTTCGCGACAATCTCTAACAATGGGATTTCCCCTTGTGTACCGTACGCGTGCGATAGAAAGCCAAATTTAATTACTGCATGTCGCTTGTTTTTATCATGGCTGTTCTAGGCATTTTTCAGTACACCTATTGCTGGAAAAAATTAGAACGGGTTATTACATTTAAAAAAATGTATAGGGTATTGCATCCTCGATGGCGTATATGACATATTTGTGAATAAGATAGATTTTCGAATTTTTGATTATAGGTACAAGGTCGTAGCCAAGTCCTTCCTGTTACCAGAGCTTAATTTTTGTAAGTACAATAGTCGAGTCAAATTAGACCAAAAAAGGGCCGTGCCTTTCATTCATTCGTAAGAATTATTTCACTTTGGGCATCCCAAATAAGAGTAATACGAACTTGCGATGGTTTAAGAGATGGGCTAAACTTTTGGGAGCCAAATTTTTTTGGCATTTTTGTCAGTTTTTGATTTATAACATCTAAAGGGTGTATCGTCCACAAAAATCTTATTATTACCAAAATTAAAGATTAAAATCTGCATCAAATAATTCCTTATTTATTAAATTTGGTTCAGCGATTTGATCAGAAGATGAGCAAATTCTTCCTTTTCGGCTGAGAAAAGTGCGTTATGCTCACTTACAAACGCCATACAGAAATTGAATCATATATTTTTTTTCTAAACTAGTAACTCAACTTTAAAAATAAATGACTAATAATTGAATTTAGTTAAACTTAATAACTGAGCCTTCAGGATTTGCTAAAAAATGACAATTGGTAAGTAAAAATTAATTATGGACTTTATTATTTTAAATGGAACACCCTGTATAAAATTATTTCAGTAAGTAGTCATTTTCTTACTGACTATAAAAATACCAGGTTTGATACCTTTATCTTTAAAGACAACCGAGTAAATCCCGTTTAAATTATAATACCCTGTATAGTGTCCATGGAACAGTTAATAATTGTAATACCATTACCTCCGCCGCCGTTGCTATAGCCACCACCTTGGCTGCCATATCCATATCCGCCACCTCCAAGGCCGCCTCCTTTACCTCCCCAGTTGCCCCCTCCTAGACCACCTCCAAAACCACCTGTGCATTAATATGTGCAATATAATAATGATCAAGTAAATACAAGCATCGCTGGAAGCAGACATTCTCTAATTTTAGGTCAATTCAGTGGAGCATAGTTTTCATCATTTCTTTAAGAAAGGAAAAAGACTTTTGGCAGATGTTAAGTTAGGTCTTACGTGAAGAAAACTCAAATTTTTACTTCAGGTTTCCTAGGGATATTTGTCATGGTTTTAAGTGGAGATTAGAATTACAGAACTCCTCCTTCCTGAACTAGATGAAAATGTTGCCTGGTCGTGCCCTTCTTCTCCAGACATTTCATAAATAAACTGCCAGGGTCTCTTTTAGGGGCCACCTGGCCTGCTTCTTTTATCTCACTCTCAATTCTTGCACTCCCTGTCATGCTTCCTTCATTCGCAATTGTTTCCCCTTGGTAATTTGGGGTAAAATTACTATTGTTTAAATGGGGTCGAACATGACAATCTAATGAGAATAGTATTTTGCCCTGTAGAAAATCTTAAGTCGAAATGGACCAACCGCAGTCATCCAAATAATTTAAATTGATTAGCTCTAGCAGGCGCAAGGCGTACTAAAATCCATAGACACAAGAGATACTGGTACCAATGGTCTATGATTCTGACTACTGATTATGTTTTGATTTAGTTCGAGTGTGCTATCGTAATATATTTGAAGCAAAGGACAGCGACGGAATTTTGTACTAATTTTGAATTTGTAGTTTATTACACAATTTTTGCAGTTTTATGTCATCATGTAAAGCCTCGGGATTTGCTTCACAAGTAGTTTTAATCTTAAATAGGCTCTCCTCAGTAAACCTGGGTTGGCTTATTCTTATTTAAGGGTTTCATTTATAACCTAAAGTCACAGTCTTGTTTGGGGATGATTATTTCAGAGTTAACTGAAAACGGCGGGTCCAATGAAATTTGTGAATCTAGAGTATTCAAAGAAAGGAGAAATGTCGCTGTGCCGAAATATGGTGCCAGGAGTTTGAATAATTGGAAGTGGTAAAGACATTTTTTCTCGTTACACTTTTGTATTATGTTTAATTCCGATTATTGCTCATAGTGTTTTGTATACATATATATTTTATAACGTACGATGGTAGTTATATATCCGTTTATGCCTGAATTCGAGGAATTATATAAATTTTTAAATAGGCTTTATGGTAAGGTCAAGAAAGAAACATTAGAACGACGATTATAGATAGGATTAACCAATACAGTTGCAATTGGAAACGTTAAACGTTAGAAAATATAAAAAGGGAACTAGACCCAATCGCAGACAAATATTTATTACTAAGTAGACAAATAATTGATAAATGTAGCGAAATTTTGTTAAATAGATTAGGTTATATAGTAAATGAGACCGCTAAGTCTAAGATGAGTGCAAATTTTGACTCAAAAACTGTAGCTTTCTTGCTACTTGCTATGGGTAGCATTGATTATTTTTCCGGACCGTTATTATTGCTATTATTATGCTTAAAAATAGGCAAATAATGATTTCGTTGGATTCCAAAAGAGAAGATAATATTATAATAACTCCTAGATGTGAAATAGTAAAATTTGTTAAAGTTAATAAATTAGATAAATGTGTAATTATGAATGAGGAGATATGCGAAGGTGTACTAGTAGCTAATATGATGGCGAGGCCAGAAGGTAACAAAATACCAGTGACATTTTTAAATGTGAATGAAGCGGAAAACATTTTAGAATTAATAAATTTAGAGAATGTAAATGACGAGGAGAAAGTTGCGAACAAAAAAATTTGCGCAAAGCATGCAGATATTTTCCATTTATAAGGAGATAAAGTATCGCTAACTAATATTTATCAGCAGTCTTTTTTCAGTCAAAATTCGATTGAAAAAAGACGCGAGTCCGGTTTACGTTACCACTTGTACAAAAAATCGAAATACATAGGTAAGTAAAGCAAATGTTGCGGGAAGACATAATCTAAGAAGCAAAATCAGAATGGCCTTCGCTTTTACTTATAATACCAAAAAAAGGCGGATACCAATGGTAGGAAAAAATATAGAATTCTGTTAGATTTCCCGATGTTGAATAGGCAAGTGAAAGATGAGAAATTTCCTTTACCTAATATTACAGATATTTTAGACTCTTTATCACACATTTAGATCTAGCTCAGGCAATTATCAACCAGAGTTACATCAAGAAAGTGGGGCACGTACGGAATTTACCATTGAGGTCAATTTCAGATGAAAAGGTTGGTCGTGGGAATGAAAATTAGCACAAGTGCATTTTCTGGAATGATGACAGTAGCGATGTCAGGTCTAAATTACGGATCATGTTTCGTATACTAGGATGATTTAATAGTGTTTGGACATTCAGCGCAAAAGCATAACATCAATTTAGTAACTGTATTTGAGGGGCCTAGGAAGGTGAAACTTAATAACTTAATCCAGAGAAATATGAGTTTTTGATAAAGGAAATTTTGTATTTGGGGCACGTCATTTCGGAGTAAGGTATATTATCTGATCCAGACAAGGAAATTTCAAAATATCCCGTACCGAAGAAGGCGGATGAGGTTAAACAGTTCGTGGCATTAGCAAATTATTAGAGAAGGTTCATTAGAAACCTTCAAATAATTTAGCATGGAAAGCCGTAGTTTTTCAATAGTCTGAGTGTGAGCAGGCTTTTTGATGTTGAAACAGTCGTTGGAACACCCACACACCCACAGTAATTTTTCGGACAGAAATGAATTTTTGCTTAGGACAGATGCAAGTGGTTATGTGTTGGGAGCGGTTTTAACAAATGCCAATGATCAATCGGTAGCTTTTGCGTCGAGGTGTTTGAACAAGGCAGAAAGGAATTACTGCACGATAAAGAAGCACTAAGGAGTTGTTAGCGATAGTTTGGCAGTTAACAATTATAAGACAAAAAGTTAAAATCTAATTTTAACGATCGTTGTATTCGATTTAGTAACAATTGGAGAGTATATATACATTACTATTAGCAGGTACAAACAGAATAGTTTTTTGGGGAGTTCTTAACTATACCATAATAACCAAAATAGAAAAATCTTACACTTATTTTATTATACTAATTAGCTATCTGCATTGCAAAAGCTTAAGTTGGCCCTGATTTTATAGATCCATGCTTATTATAACAATTTACCTACCTGCCCTTAATGTACAGGAAAGTTCGAAAGTAATTAAGAAATACCTAGATTTATTATACCAGGTGTACTTTATAAGGGGTTTAAATACATATAACATAAATCCTAAATTGTTAGACGTATTTCAACACCAGTTGATAGAGAGCTGTTCGTATTTGAAAAATAAGGTTTGAGCAACATGTCGCGAGCTTGTATAAATAAGCCGGATCGTTTTTGTTATATATTTGGTTTAATGACTTTTGTGAAACAAAGACGTACTCTTAGCCCTTTAATGTAATCTGTATTTTGCCTGCAAAGTGGGAGACCAGGATAAAAATTGGATTACCCACAACTGCGGCAACAAATGTTCGTCCAACACTAGCGGTTGGCTAAGTGGAAAAAAGCGTAAGATGCCCTTTGATGTGCTTATGATCTGGCAAGAAACGACGTACATGTTACTGACTGTTACTTTTGCTTGACACCTCCCGTCAAAAATGGCTTTTCGGAGAAAAAAGGTCCGAGATACAGTATTCAAATTTACAACCGCCATAGACCCGGTGCCTCATAGTGACGAATTGCCTGTACCTAATCCACCTCAGGAATATACCCTTGATTCTGATGATGATGAAATTAATTCAAACGGTAGTGTACCATAAAATGTCGCCCACCATCAACCTCGCAAGAATCCGATTTTTTCTGTGAACTTCCAAGTAAAAAGCCCCACAAAATAAGTGAAAGTCAATTGAGTGACCTTATAAAGGATTTAGAATTGCTCAAGAAAAAAGCAGAACTATTTGCCCCTCGATTGCAACAATTAAATTTACTTCAAGATGAAATAAAAGTTTCTATGTGCTGAAGCCGTCAGAAAAACTTAACACCATTTTTTATCATGGAAAACAATTTGGTAACCTGTAGGGACATTGAGGGATTAATGGCAGCTTTAAATCTGGATTATGATCCAAAAATCTAGAGACTTTTCATTGGTTCCTCAAAATTAAGTCTTAACACAAGAGTAACACAGCTACTCCATAATGAAAACAAGTTGCCTTCAGCCCAATTGGTCATGCAGTTCACATGAAAGAAACGTATAGCAATTTGAAACTGTTACTGGAGACCATACAATATGGAATATATAAATGGCAAATTTATGGGAATTTAAAAGTTGTGGCGATTTTTCTTAGAAGAGAGAGAGTCTTTTGAGCCAGGAAAGAAAAATGTAATCAGCGAGTCATTAATTCCCCCTGAAAAGATTTTACTACCGCCACTTCATATAAAATTGGGATTTATGAAACACTTTGTGAAGGCCATGGATAAAGAAGCCTGTGCTTGCAGTTATTTGAAAGAAAAGTTCCCTAGAATTAGTGCGGCTAAAATTAAAGAGGGACTATTTGTGGGTCCCTAGATTAGGAAACATTTTGAAGATGCATAATTCGATTCTATACTTATAAGCAAGGAAAAAGACGCTTTAAAATGATTGCAACAAATTTTTTTAAAAACATAAAAGCAGAAAATTATAAAGACCTAATTGTTCAACTTCTTTTATGTTGCCAAAACCTAGGGTGTAATTTATCGTTGAAAATGCATTTCCTGGATTCTCATCTGGATTACTTTCCGGAAAATTGTGATGCTGTAAGTGACGAGTACGGTGAGAGGTTCCACCAGGATATTTGAAACATGGAAAGAACGTCTCACGGAAAATGAACTGTGAGATGTTAGCCGACTACTGCTGTTTTTTTACGAGAGATGCCCCAGAGGCTAATTTTAAAAGGCCGGCAAAGAAGCGCAAAATAAGTGTCTAAACTTTAGATTCAATGATAAAAATGTGCTGTTTAATTGCTTTTGTTGAACCAACAATATATTGTTATGTATGTTCATTGTATATACCTATAAATTACAATTTTGTAATAAATAATTCTGATTTTTTTTGTGAGCCAAATAAACTCTTTAATAAGTATTTTAAGGGTCAGGTTACTTGGATGTAGTTAAATACAAAAAATAGGTTTTGTTCAAAAAACAAAAAAAATTGAAATTTGTTCCCCAGTGTTATTGTTTCATCTTTCTAGGAAAAACTCTTGTTTGTCATTTAGGTGAAATTATAAGAGATAGAAAAAAATCGACCGCATACATCCGATTTTGAATACACATCGATTCCCGCCAACAGATCAAGGCTGTCTTGATTTTGTTATGATATATAGAGCATTTTTATTTTTGATTGTATCTCGGGTAATAATTAAGACAGAAAACACTGCAAGTTAGTATGTTTTGTAGATTTTTGATGTAGACGATCATAGTTCAACAGGACAACGTCCCAATTCACAACGCAATAAGAGTAAGAGACATGTTGAATGGTACTTTTGGTGAAAAGTGGCTAGGTACTAATGGGCCAGTGCAGTGGTCAGCTTGGTCGCCGTACTTGTATGAGTTAGATTTCTAAAACTTTCTAAAATTTTTAAAGTTAAAATTCACGATGGTATTGAGCTTCAGAGAAAATTTCGGTTCACCCAAAATAATGGTTTACAATTTGAACATAAATAGTGATTTGAATTTAATAAACAATTTAAATTAAATTTTATTTGGGTATCTAGGCTAGAAAGATGTTTAATAATATATAATATTTAAGGCAAGAATTTTAGTTATAGGTAAATATTATAAATTGTTTTTCTTCTAGTTTTATTATGTTCCTTGTTCTTAACTACAATTATTATTAATAAGTTGTCAAATAAAATACTATCTTTAGATTAAAAAAAATAAAAAATAGAAATTGTATGGTATTAATAAAAAGTCAAATTAATTTATAGTTAAAATGTTAAAAAATATACAAGGTGTGCCATTTAAAAAAACACATTTTGAGTCATATTTTCAAAATAATAAAAGATAAATAAAAAATTGTTATCACTGATTCTACGTAAAAGATCTATAAAGTTTATTAATTCAAAGTTTTTTTCTATCTTGTTTATTAACTGACAGGGTATTCAAAAACGACAAAATTTGTACAGCAAAATCAAATCAAGGTAGCCTTGATCTGTTGGCGGGAATCAATTCAAAATCGAGTTCGGCTGTGTGTGGTAGATTTTTTCTGCCTCGTATAGTTTCGCCAAAACCCTGCATATTCGTCGAAAGAGCGCCACCACGTATATTTAATTATCGAAAACATCTTAAGTGATTTTTTTTCATTCTCTACAGCAATAATATCTTTCTGTTGTCCATGATTATGGCGTTAAATATCATTTAAAATCTCGTTAAAACATTTGCTGCTATTCACAAACTTTTGTTTGGCTCTAACTTTATACTTTTTCTAAGATGTAACATCTAAAAATAATAACTTATTTTGCCAGTTAAGTTGTTAAAGTTTGAAAATATTTTTTTCTAGTACTCCTATTAAAATGCATATAATCCGTATAGCATACTTGCATTGAAAATGTCTCATTTCTCACGACGTGATCTCACACTGTGCGAAACAATATTTCTCACAGTCTATCGTGTTACCACGCTGTAGTCAACAGCTGAACTAGTCACACATCAGTACAGCTGTGACGTCATATCGTCAGGAATCGGAAATGTTTAATCGAATATTCTGTGGATTATATGCATCATCATTTAAATACATAGAAGTATTGTGTAAAACACGAGCAAAAAGCACATTTAATACTCGTGGGTTGGCTGCATTCGCCTTCGGCTGTTGTCACCAAACTCCCACACTTGTAAGGAATATGCGTGTTTCGGCACGTGTTGCAAAGTTTATTATTATTTGTTATCATTTACACTAGAAACGATCAGAAATATTCGAAATTAAAGGTGGCTGTGAATCGATGTTTTAAAGGAGACCACTTTAAAAGAAATAATACACGACAGTGAATCAACTTAAATATATTAATAATAATATTAGTAATAATTAAAGTTAAATAGTTTAAAATATTTGATTTTGTTTCTGAGCCTGGAAAAAAGTTTTAATTTTTATTGAGGGATGTGAAATATGTAAGCAGAATAGTTTCGGGCTCGTTGTTTTGACAAGGGAAGCAATATTGCAGGAATACGAGCCCTTAAACAGTTGTTTTCAATGTTTTGGAATTCTCAATCAGCCTTTGTGACGAAGGTTTAAGTTATGTATGTCAGTTCGGAATGTTATTTTGTTGAATAAATACTGCTTTGAAGGAAATCCAATATTCTTTTTTGGCCAGATTTACAAATCTTATTTCTGTCTTATAACTCTAAAAATAAAACTTGAAAAATATGCATTTTTTTATGGAAATGCACTGCTATCCATAATACTGAGTATGAGAGGTGAGGGAAAAGAGAAATAAAAAGTTATAGGAACTCAAAATAAAGAAATCAATAACATTAGAAACGCTATCTTATTTAGACCTATTTTGGATCAACATTCATGTTTTTTAGTCATCGAGATTTATCTTTTTAAGCAAATTTCATCTACTTACCTTTTATTTTAATGTACAAAATTTTTTAATTACCCGTCAAAAGTGACAACAAGGTATATATAGAAAATAATTTTCACCATTACCAACTAAACTAAAGCGTTATGCAAAACCAGTGGCTTAGCCACAAATTGATCTTCGGAGGGGGGTTCCTTCAAAAATGAAAATTCATGAAATTATTATTAAGTAAATTTATTTGGTAAGAGTAGGATAAAGAATTTCAGCAACTAAAAAAAAGTCCTCGCTTTCTGTTTTATCGCAAATAAACGACTAAAAAGTAGGTCTATACTTTTTACGAGCATTTTATTCTTTTATTTTTTTGAAATACAACTGGTTCTCAGAGACTTTTAGCCTACAAACTTCCTCTAAATAAACCACTTTTGTCACTATGCACAACAACATTTAAAGAGAGCCAAGATTTGCTGACTTTTTTGTGTTATTTACTGACGATGCAACATTCCACAAAAATAGAAATATCAATAGACATAATTTTCATTATAAGGCTACTAAAAAACCTTATTTTATTCGCACAACTAGTCAAAAAAGATAGTCTTTTAACGTCAAATATTCCTCTAATATTTTCGAAAAGTTCCCATAAATTTTAAACGATTTTGTATAGATACCACAAACCCTATATTGGGTGAATGGTCAAAAAGGGGAAATCTGAAAATATAATATATACAGGACGTTCTATTTAAATTAATAGAGAAAATTTGCATTCAGCATTTTTATATAAAATATTAAAGAATACTAGACAAAAATACCGCAGTTGAAAGAAAACCACATCTGGAGGTTTTTACTATGCTAAAATGATTTATGCTAACGCATTAAAAAAATACAGGGCACCAAATGAACCCCGTTATGCAATAGAAAACCAATCGTAAAAATTGAGTTATTACCAATATTAATATGCGTACCGGAATATCTTACTTGAATAGTCTGCAGTATTGATTCAAAGATTTATGATGAAAGCGTCATCTATGGGCTAATAGAACCAAGTTGCAAAACTTAAAATGTTTAAATACAAGTTTACTATAACCATCCAAACCTATCTGGATCCTTCTTACAGTAATATGTATTCTATTCGCAGCACATGTCGGAATCATGGTTATTTGGGTTTCTTTTGCGATTTTAAGTAAGTGACTTTATTAAAATAACGTGTTTTTATTGTTTAGTGGTTTTAGCAAGTGTCAATTTACTGCAACATGTTTAAACAAGATATAGTCTCTCAAAGGGTTCAAAAGATATTAAACAATACGAAGTTATTGGCACAGTTATCTTTAACTGAGATTCATCGAAATAAGGTGGGTTTTACGTTTATTTTAAAAATTATTAGTTTCTAACCTAACAGTTTGACTTTTATTAGAGTGAGATAACTAATTTTTACGATTATATCCGTCCAACAATTTGCAAAAATTGTTTTAAAAACCTAATAAGTATATATATTGAACAATATGTAGAATGTTTTTGATTCATATTGTGATTTTTTTTTTTGGGTAAATAGGCAATTGGTTCTTTATTGCAAATGTATTTTGAGAACATCATTTTAAACACGAATGAGACTCCATCTGACATGGAGGCGCCTCCTTCAACTAGTACTCTCTTATGTCTGAAGAGGAACAAAGAGATGAGGGTAAGAATGGTATCAACTATAATGAACCAAGAGCAGACATAAGGGATCAAACGTACCAGCTTGTTTCTAATGAAGAATCGTCAGAAGGAAATGCAGACAGCGTGCCAGAAAATGAACCTGCTTTTAAAAAGAGCGTAGGACGTCCTAGAAGAGGAAGAAAAAGAATGTTTCTAGAACAGGATAGACATTTAAGAAAAGTATATGCCAATAGTAATAAGTAACATTATACAGTGAAAGGAAAACCTGTAAAACTCAAAGAGTTGTTGAATTTATATGTAAATGTAAAAATCTTCAAATGCGAAATTTTTCCACACAATATTTTGTTAACAAAATGGCAGTTTGCAGGGATATGTCTGTCAGCGTTTAACGTGTATCCACCAAACGCATAAATATGGCATTACGAATGTTCGAAGTACCAGATCGGCGTGGTTTAAGTAGTAGTGGACACAACAGAATGTCAGGTAAGCAAGAAAGGACTGTAATTCCTCACATCAACCAGTTTTCACGCTATAAATCCCAGTATTGCGGAGCTATAAAAGGGGATCCAGAGTTTTTGCAGGATTGGCAATAATGTATAGACTTTATAAAATTGCAAATTTAAATCCAGTGAATTTCTCATCCTACAACAAATAATCCTAGGAAAGTTTAATTTAAAACAAATAAAATAAAACAAAAAATTTCTAAATGAAATGCCCTGTATATTATTGCATTTTTTATGGTGCTGAAAATTCTGAGCACTTTTTGTGTTAAGTTTCCTATACCGAAATTCAACTGCTTTCGAGAAAATGGCGAAAATTGACATTTTTGACCTTCTGAAGATCTGTAACTCCTAAACTTGCAACAAAACAGATCTATTTGCTAACATCAACTTCTACTTTAACAGCAAATATCAAAATATACTTATTAAGAACCGCGGCATATTGTCACTAAACTAATACCGTACTGTCTTGCTGAATTTCTTGTAGATCTTTCTTTGTGTGTTTCAAAGATGTTAATTGCAATATCTTTGCTTATTACAAATTGTTTTCGTTTTCTTTTTTTTTTAATTGTCCTCCGCACTTCTAAATTTTCTGTAAAGAACAAAAAAATATCTTATCTCCAGCAAATTACAAGCAGGGAATCTCTGGCGGTATTCTTCTATAGCTCTAGCACTGTTTTTCTACTCATAAGGTAACGAACAAAACAAAATTGCATAGTAGTAACTATCATTTGAATCTCGAAGCGACAAATCAATAATTTTTTCTTTGGAATTTCATAGCCAACTTCACTGTTAGTGCAATATCATTATAAGTTTGTTATTTATGTTTGGGTACATATACAAACTACCAATGTTCATATTATGGGTGAACAAATAATATTAGAGAACATCTACGCCCTTATAAATAACGTTAGTTCAAACATTTCTGCAAAAATTGACAGGGTAAAAGTAGACCTAGACCAACTGACATAGAAGGTTGATAAGCAGTTATCAGCAGTTGAAGAAAAAGTCAAAATTTTGGAGAAAGAAAATCAGGTTCTAAAAATACGCTTACATGCTGCAGAGAGAGAGCTAAAGAAGAACAATTTAATAATTTTTTGCCTTCAAGAAGAAGATAACGAAAACGTCGCACGAATTCTGATAAACCTGGCAAAAGATAAATTAAAAACCAATCTTGAACTAGAGGAGATATCTGATTGTTTTTGACTGGGAAAAAAATCGAGAAAAAAAACGGCCAATTCTGCTAACCTTTGTTTCTTGTATGAAGAAAAACGAATTTCTGCGAAAAAGAATTAACCTTAAAGGTACCCAAATATATATTAACAAAGACTTAATATCAGAAGATCAGTGCGAAAGAAAATTGCTAATTGGAACATTAACAGAAGCAAGAGCGCAGAAAAGGAACGCGGTACTAAAAGGAAAAAAGTTATCGGTGGACGGAATTTTCTATACTACTGACGATTTTAGCAAGGGCAGTTCAAATAATATTATTGAGATAAATAATCCCATAGAATATTCTCTATTAAAACAGAGAACCCAACCCAAATCCAAGAGCTCAACAAAGTGAAAGTAAATTTAGTAAATCAAATAGAGAAAAATGTACAAAAAATTACTCAAATTTATCAAACTCAGGAAAATCTCACCGTCACTCACAATAAGACAAACAACGAAAATCATCAGTTTTGAAGACATCACTAACGGAAACCGACAATAAACCTAAAGTGCAAGAGCTGCCTAATATACCTGAACGGATTGCCAAACGTAGCGTAGCATATCCCACCCAAGCATATTCAAACCTCACTAACAAAAAGTGAAATACGAACATTCTTAATTTACATCTCCCATATTTAAATCTATTTAATTTATTTTATTTTATGTAATTTAAAAAAAAAGTTCCTATGTATGGGTACATATACATTTTTTATTTTTACGAATATGTGTCATATTTAATATGTTTTAAGTGTTATATAATTTTTTTTCTATATTGCAAATAGTAAGGTTTCAGGTTAAATATTAATAAAAATATGGATCAATACATTAGAAATTATATATACTGATATTGATACAATAATTGAATGTAGCGATATATTAACTTTTAATCGAGCAAAGAGTAGCCCCTCTAATTTTAGGGTGCTGCATCAAAATATAAGAAGCCTGGCAAAGAACTTTGAATAGTACTTATATAGTACTCACAGAGTTGAATATGGATTTTGATGTACTGGTTCTTACTGAGACTTAGCAAATACCAGATCTGGGACTTTTCACCACAAAAATGTTTTTAAGTTAATTTACAATGAAACTAATATAAACAAAAGCGACGGAGTGCTTGTTTATATCAGAGAATCTAATAGTTTCAGTAGTAGGATAGTGGAAATAGGGCAATGTAGTGCCATTGAGCTTAAGGTGAGGATATATGATGTGAACAAGTACACACTCATTAGTGCAATTTATAGTTCGCCTTCCACAGAGACTGTAATTTTTAGAGATAATTTGTCCCTACATCTTCAAGAAACGAAAAGCACTACTTTAATTGAAAAAATATAACAACTGGTGATATAAATATTAATTTAAAAGAAACAAATAATATTCTAGTCAGTGGATATATGAATGTTATGTTCGAATACGGATTTGTATAGTTCATCAATAAAACAACTCGAATTCAGAACAACCTCAAACCTTCATAGATCATTTTTATATTAAGAACATGAAAAACAATCTCACAAATATATTATCATATATTGTACAAATAAAATAACTGATCATTTTCTTATAGCTATAGACATCGTTAGTTAAAGATCTTTACAAACATTGAAAATTTGAAACGAAATTTAACATAACATAACTGAGAAATTTTTTACAATACTGCAGATACACAACAAATGACGACATGTTTTGTAAACACTTTCGTCACTTACATTAAAAAAAACACAGTTTCTGTAAAACAACACAAAAAGGAACTGCAACAGAAATGTTGAATTACAAATGGAATTATCACTTCAATTAACACTAAAGAAAGACTTTATAAAATGTTTAAAAAAAATCCCCTGTCATATAAGGCAGAATATAATAGCTACAAAAATAGATTAGGACGTTTAATCAAACAGGCAAAAATAAACTACTATCAGCTATTATTGAGGAAAATGGAGCAAATTCCAAAGATTTGTGGAATATTATAATATCAATTTCGGGGTCGGAAAACTAAAATTAATGAAATACGGTTCCTTAATAAATAATGAAAAAAAAATACAGGTGTTTTTAACAACTATTTCAGTAAAATACGAAAAAAGTACAGCCTCCAGAGACAATAGTGAAAGAAACAACAGATATACTACATTCATTATTTTTAAACGGCATTTGTAAGTCGGAAATAGAAAACGCAATTACTCATTCAAAAAAAAAGCCCCTGGATAAGGCACAATTACTTCTGAAACTTTAAACGAAATTAAATTTGCTATATCCCAGTAAATTGCACATATAAAAACAGTTGCATTGAAAGTGGTGTTATGCCTCAAGAGTTCAAGATCTCAATAAAACCGTTCACAAAAAGGGTGATCGTGAACAACAAATAAACTACATGCCCATCTCACCTATTATATCAATTACAAAAGTTTTCGAAAATATAGTAAAAGACTGACTAACAAAGTACTTAAAAAAATATTCGATTATAAATGAAAAACAGTACGGATTTCAGGAAGCTAAAACATACATACGATACTAGACAGAAAACAAAGATTTTAACAGAAACTGATATCGCCAAAAAGTCGATAGGACAAAGAAGCTATTCCTAAATTTTGTCTAGAGCATACAATATTTAGCCAAAGGAGTTAAAGGATATTCTAAGTAGTTCAAATAGTAGAACATCGGTGAAAAAGAGAATAAAGAGTTTTTTACTTTCAGTGGAACCGCAAAAAATACATATTCTCGTTAATGTCAGAAATTAACCTCTAGCTACCACCACTTTGCATTACCTTTTTTTAATGCAGCAATCTGTAAACCCTATAAAGGGCGATGATGATCTAATTGTATGTTTTGTTTAATTCTTTATGCATATAGACATTTAAGACTTAATTATTATTGTTATTTGGTACGTATTTTAGTTTTATTTTAAGTTTATTATTAGTTGTTATCTTATAAGAATGTTAATTCGTAATACACCAGCCTACGCACAACACTTTGCTCCTGTAGGTATATCCTGGTGTTTATTTACTCCAGACAAGTAATATTGGTTGAAAAATGAGGTATACTAGTCTTAGTATTACAACATATGTTTCTCTATATAATATTTATGATATTGTAAATAAAAATTATTATTATTATTAATTTTAAGTTTAGGCAAATAGTGCATATAAAC
>JAUTXW010002569.1:0-464188 GCA_030620095.1 Kuschelorhynchus macadamiae
ACCACCTCCCAATGCACCGAATGCACCCAAAATTGGAAAGCAAAGAAAGTAAAAATCCACCAATTTTTTTTGGAGTTTTTATAACTCGTTTTTTATCCTCAGTTTTCGTTTGGATGTCTTAGTACCCATACCAAACTTTTTTTTTCCTTTCATAATACCTGTAACCATCAAAGCTGCAGTTTTTTCAACGAGCGATGAATCCTTAACCTTTACTCTTTGCCAAGCCTTATTCGCTTCGTGTCTGTTTGATAAATCGTTAGATTGCGAGTACGCTATGTCATGATCTTTACAAGCAGCGTCTAGGATTTATGCCACTATACCCGCTACTTAATCTTTTTTCCAACTTTGTTCCCGGACCGCAATAGTTATAACCAGGAATGTGTAGTTCAACAGGTAGACTATTAATAAGTTTATTTACTAAACCCGTATCTTTCTTCTTGCTCTTCTTATTGGATGTAATCGAGTAAGGGTTGTGTATGATCATTTTATAGTTTTTGTAAACTGAGTCGATAGAGCATCTTCTATAAATAGTAAAACGGGCAGCAAATTCACTTGGCTGTTTTTTTTATAAATACATATTATTTAAAATGTTATGTCAGTTATTGTTGACGATGTGGATTGAAAAGCAAGCTTTTTCTTCACCTATTAAAAACCATGATGAAAACGAAACAAACCATTTAGAAAACATGGTGATCTCTTTGGTGGAGAATCGAAGAGATGCCTTGTTTTAGGAGAATCAGGGGTTGGCAAAACAAAGTCCATTCTCACATTACTGGAACATCCAAACGGAATAAGATTGAAAATATTTATTTATACTCAAAATCGTTACATCAACCCAAGTATGAGTATTTAAGAAATTTGTTAAAACCTATTAAAGAGATTGGTTATTTTGAATATGACGATGATGAAAATGTTATATCCCCTCACGATATAAACTAAATTCAGTTATTATGTTGATGACATTCCATGACAGAATCAAACTGTTATAAGGGACTATTTTACATTTTTGGGAGACATAAAAATAAGGATTGCTTTTTCATTTTTCAAGGTTATTCATCAATTCTCAAGAGACTTATACGTGAAAATGCCAAACTCTTAATTTTATTAAACCGGACCTAACTAGTTTGAAAACACATATATAATGACCATTGCATGATGGATATGACATTTGAGGAATTTAAACTCTCTGTGAACACTGTTGGAAAGAAGACTACGGTTTCGTTGTAATCGATAAGGACTGTCCCTTAAATTTTGGCAGATATAAAGCAGGTTGTTCATTCATACACTTATAAACATGGATAAACGACTAGCAAGAGAGTTAGTTAAATCAAGAAGAGCAATAAGAAAAATATCAATTAAAGTCAGAAGCCTCAAAAAGCCAATTAGAAAAAACATATCAATCGATAACACAACCACTACAGCAATTAATTTCAAATATTGCAAAAACGGAACCAACTGACATAAAACTCCCGTTTTACCCACTGAGTTACCAACATTTTTTGATAGGAGTATTGCATCGACTAGTAATTTCCCAACCATTCAAGAAACAAGCACAGTGGCTGAAACTACTCCCCCATCGGGTGATAGTACTGTAGAGAATTTAAATATCTCTGATATTTTCGGCTCAGCAAACTAGACAAACATTTCAACAATACGTTGACACTCCGGGATATAAAGATTGGTTGGAGATTTTGATGAATTGCCAAGAAAATATATCGATGAAGGAGTTAGGGATACAAGACATATATTTGATCACAATTATGGTATTGTTCATGATTTGGAAACAAACAAATTTCTTTTAGGGCCAACAATGAAACCAGTTGAAATTATTAATAAAAATATAAAAGTAAGGTAACCTAACCTACAAAGGCACTCCAGGTTTATATGAACTACTTTTTAAAAAAGAACCTATTGGTTACAAGAAAGAAGACTTAGATCAGTATATGGACATTCTATCAAGAACTAATGCATATCGCAGAAATCACGACCGTAATGAGCAAGTTCAAGGTAACGGTTCAGTCAAATATGTAACTATTATAGGACCGTACTTACAAACCAAAGGGGTAACGAAAACAAAAAATATTAAAACACCTGCAAAAAATTTCATAGAAGCATTTAGTAGACCTAAGGCTCCATATAGGCAAACAAGGCAGAAACTGGGAATGGGGATATTGAAACTTAACAAAACAGATACGGACTATGTATATTGGGACAACATCAACGAACTTGTTGATAGACTTAGACTTTTAATGGCTTCTCGGGTTGCCGGGCATACTGGACATAATGAAATAATCTCAATTATTGAAGAACTACGAGAAGCCAAAGTAATTCTATAAAAAGCAACAGTTGCATATTATATATTGAGTATGTCGGTAAATAAATTTGGAACTCATATCCTAAATGCCAATGAAGAATAATATTACTTTTGCATCCTTCCCCATGGTTCTTGGACATTCGACAAAATCAATTAATCTACCGAATGGTGAAAAAAGACGTTGTTTTACTATTAGCGGCGATTAAACTACTTTAGCGTTTCCATTTCCAGAAGGAGAAGTGATAAAAGTTCACTTTAGTAAAGACATAGATTTTATCATAAATTTAATAGAGGATATAGATATATATTAGTGTTAATCAATACTTTTTCTAAATTCGTTTGGGCACTACCTATTAAAACAAAAACTGGTAAAGAGGTGGCTGCAGCAATGTAAAAAAATTCTCAAAGGCTTAAAAGAAGCCTCTAAACACCTGCAAGGCGTTCCAAAAAATATACAAACAGATAAAGGAAAAGAATTTTATTCCACAGATTTTCAGAAGCTAATGGAACAGTTTAAAATCAATCACTGTAGTACTTTTTCTAATTTGAAAGCAAGTATCGTTGAGCGAGTGAACCGAACATTAAAGAATAAAATGTGGAAAAAGTTTAGTCTTCAAGGAAATTATAAATGATTAGATATATTGCCTGATATTGTTAGTGTGTACAATAATACAGTACACTCTACAATTGGTAAAAAACCTAATGCTGTTAATAAGGGAAATGAAAAAAATATATTGAAATCATCATTTACTCATATGAAAACAGTTGATCCTGATTTGAAAAAATTTAAAGTTGGTGACTTTGTTCGTATAAGCAAACACAGAGAATTTTTTTCTAAAGGGTACACACCCAACTGGTCAAATGAAATTTTTAGAATAAAAAAGTTACAACTTATAAATCCTGCAACCTATTTACTTGAAGATGAAAACAAATCAGAAATTCAAAGAGGCTTTAACGGAAAAGAATTACAAAAAGTCAGACATTCAGACATATACTTAATGGAAAAAGTAATAAGAAGAAAATGAAATAAGGTGTTAGTTAAATGATTGGGATTAGACAAAGATTAGATTAGATATTAAAAAGGATATTTTGTAAAATATTCATCAATAAAACACATTTTTTTATATTAATATTGTTTTATTTTATAATCCTATTTAACATATTATTTAAAACAGGTTTTAAAATAATTTCACATAATTCAATTCGTCTTTTAAAATTTTGTTGGTCTACAAACTCTTGAGGCGACATACGGGATTTTCTACATGCAAACGTCCATGCATGCATCGTATGAAGTTGATTTTTAGTTACATTAAAACTTACTGATTTCTTCATAATATTTTATTTCTCTTAATTTTTGTTCGAGCTGGAGTGGATGCATTAGTAATAATTCCAACATAGTACAAACATTCTCACTATTGGGGGTTTCACTTGGCGACAGAGTATCATATACGTTTTGAAGACAATTGGTTTCGGAAAACAGACTATTCTTAAAAACGTGGAAGTAACTGTTAAATTGCTGTTTTTGTAAAATATTTAATCTGTATTCGATTAAAGGTATTTGTTCCCATAATCTGCACACAGTTTCATTTCCAAAACAGACGTAATCATCATGTTTTGTAATCCTTACTATTGGCATTTCACCAAATTTCTCAAAAATAATGGACATATTTTTCAAAAATATAGTTTCTTGAAAGGCGTTTGATGAGAAAAAGTCATTTGCTATAACACCCTGATATTTTAGTAGGTCTTTCCAATCATCCTTACTTAGAACAATAGATTGGTTCCTGTTTCCACCAAATTCAACACATGGCGTAAAATCACTTTCTAAACACAAACCCATATTCACAAATTTTGATTTGGATTTATTTAAAGGGTACTGTTTAGAATTTACTATGGTTTGTTTTTCGATAGAATGTATAGATGTTTTAAACACATTGGACGTTACTCTCTGAGGGCTGAACATTATGAGACCGTAGAATATAGAAACTAACTAAATAATGATTTGCGGCACATTTTTATAGTCTACTGTCCCCTCCACTTAAATGGAGGAGTGAGATTACTTAACGTTGGAGGAGATAAAAATTAAACTACAAAAAATCTAATACTAAAACTTTTAATTCAGGTTTTCAAATACATTACAAAAGCAACGTAAGATGAAATAATTGATATTAAAGTCAGAGACAATAATATTATATAAAAATATACATAATTACAATTATGTTTTTTATGAACAAATTCTATCCATTCTGAATAAATGACAGTTATATATTCTTTTTATCAAAGAAATATTTAATCTTCATATAATTATTAACAATTAATCATTTTCTGAAATATTATAAGTAAACAAATGTGAGTTTCCATTTATGTAAATCATTCTCATTTGCTTATAACAATCAGTTTCATTTTTATTCTTATTGATGCACACGTCGGCTCTAATTGTGTTAGGAATATAATTAACATATAGTATTCTGCCAACAAGGGAGACTAACACGACTAATGAAGTAGCAGTCATTGTTCTAAAGCAACTAAATAATACTGTTTGTTACAACATTTTATATATTCACACAAATTAGTGAAACAGATCATCAATGAAGCAAATTTTATAAAACTTGACAACTTTAACTTCCTTTCCCAATTTCAAAACCGGATAACAATTGTGCATCAAAACCACTTTTATTGCGAATTTCTTCTAAACATCGTCTTTTAGATATGGGTTCTTGTTCAGATTGTAAAATAGATAAATTTTTAATCATTGATTCTATATGGACAATATCTTTGGGACCCCATGCTAAAGTTTTTGTGATATTTGAAAGACGATATCTTTTATCGTCATGACATGTCAAGGCTAGTTTGTTAATCAAATTCGTATAAATATTGTGTAGATGTGACTTAAAAACCTACATTGTGCAGTATACTTTTTGACCTTTTACCACAACATCTTTATAATCTGATAAGTTTAATTGTTTTTGTACGGCCGATTTACGAATACCTTTGCCTTTTTATGTAAACTATCTTTGGTTTATACACAGTATGCCTTAGCACCGGTATCAAAAAAACTTTCTAAAGGTACACCTTTATATTCATCCTTAAATTCACCAACCACTGATGTGGATATCGGCATATTATGAATATTTGGTTCAGGATAGTTAGAGGTGTCAAATTGATCCAGATTTTGCTTCATATCTTCATAAAAATTTTCCGTTTCAATTTCTAGTATTAAAGAATCAGTATCAGTGTACATTATCTCCATATTTTAATTTTAAATATCCGTAATAAAAATCATACATTACAGTTTTTGCAATATCCAATATACTCATTCCAACATAAATGGGCTTATTATATTCGACACATATCTTTTGAAGTTGAATAGCTACTAGATTTTCTGAAAAAATTTTTAAATCTTTAAATTGAGGTTTTGCAATTAATTTCTTAGCACTTAATTTGTTTCGCTCTCTCTCCCATTGAGTTACTAGCTTAATATCTACTCGGTTATCGACATTCTCCATAGTTTTACCAAAAATACTGTTATTTGCCAATTTGTACGAATTTTTTTTAAATTTGTTTTTTGAAGCATTTCGTAAATTAGTATTCAAATCAACATATTTAGCTAACCATGGCGATTGTGTAAACTAAATTCCCCTGTGTATTTTGAGTAGTTTAAGTCCAAATTTTAAGCTTTGCTTCAAAGCACGATAATGAAGAACATAATTGTACTTGTTGTTTAAATTGGGAATTAGTTTAGAATACTTGGGAATTGATGGCTTAAATTGTTCGGGACAGAGCGGAAAGTCGTTATGGCTTTCATGTAAATTCTGAGGATATTCTAAGTCAACTTCAAATACATAGTCCGTAGATGATGTATTTGAAATATTTAAAATATTAAGTTCATTAATTTCATCCTCAGATAGCCAAACAAAGTTTTTTTCTGGCAAATACTGTTTCATTTCAAAAGCATACAAATTTGTTGCATCTAAATAGGCAATATATTTTGTTGGATACTTAGGATTGAAATTATCAAGAAAAGGATTATTTGCCATTACATTTGTTTCGTCGTCAGAAGATTCAGAAGCAGAACGTTTTCGTTTGTTCTGAACTTTTTTATATTCGACAATTTCACACGAATTGAGATGAGGTTTTGGTGGACTATGGTTGCAATTTTGAACAACATTGTAAACCTCAACATTAGCTACAATTTCGTTACAGGTTTGGTCGAACACCGCTAACGATTTTTGATGGAAATGTAATTTAGGAGCTGGTTGGTATTCCTCCATGATTTTTTTAACCTCAATAACGGTCTCTGTTGAATCTTCTGACGACGAAACAGAAATTGGTGAGTAGACATTTTGCTCTACCTGAAATTAATTTTCACCTTCAACTCCCTGAAATTCATTTTCACCCTGTTTCCCATCATTGACTAACATTTCAAACTTTTGATTTTCTAAATTAATTTCCTCCTCATCAACAGTGAAATATTTTGAGGAGGCCTCTCTAAGACTGTCTAATGATTGATTGACTGGATTAATATCTGAATTAAATTCCCCAAAGCTCGCTATTTCTTCAAAATTTATTGTCGAAATCAGTTCAGGGTGAACTGCATTATTTTGATTATTAAAAATTGTAACTAAATTGTTTATAATTGTAGCGTCATCGATACCACCAATTTCTGATTGAGTATTATCCATGTTCTCATTAAAATATTTTTCTAACGCGTCCGGTTTTAATTGACACAAATGACAATCCATTAAATCATGGGATGGGCAAGTCTCTTCCAAATCAAATAAGGTAAAATCAAATTCAAAATTAAAGTCAGTTAGAGAATTCATAGTGGTAAAAAATAAAAATCAAACCTGCAAAAAACACAAAACGAAAGAAAGCTGTAAACTAGATCACACAATGTAGGATAAATTTTCAACACTCAAAACATAAAATTTAGGAGTAAGATAACTAGGGATTTGCAGTCTAAAAGGCACGAAAACACAATTACACACCGCAGACACTGAGAATCACGATAGGAACTGGCGTACAATAAATACGACTTTCAACTGACGGTACATGTAAACTCGAAAGCCACTTAAAACCACTTCTTGTTAAGTCACGCCCACTGGCGTGGTATCAAGGTCAACTGGTGTCAAATACCTCCCGACGTGAACTCGACAACTATACATCCTTTTTTTTGCAACTCTATTTTTTTTTTAACCCGACTTTTCTTTTTTTTTTTTTGTTTTTTTCAACTCTTTTTTTTTCAACTCGACAGTTGAAGTACCAATATCCGAAAAAATGTGGTGTATACCGGAGAAACCAACAACTTCAGTAGAAGTACCAATATCTCCCAAAATGTGTTGGTTACCGGAGGAACCAGAAACAGCTTCTGCCATAATACCAATGTCTCTCGAAATGTAGTGTGTACCGGACGAACTAATAACTTCAGTTGAAGTGCCAATGTCCTCAAAAATATGGTGTGTACCGGACGAGCTAACAACTTCAGTAGAAGTACCAATATCACCCAAAATGTGGTGTTCACAGGAGGAACCAGGAACATCTGCCGAAATACCAATGTCCCCCAAAAAGTAGTGTTTACCAGAGGTACTAGAAACAACTTCAGCCGGAGTATCCATGACTCCACATCGACAACAGCAGTTGATGTCACCAGAGCTTACACAAACAGAAACATCACCCCCAGCATCAGCTTCATCAGAATGGTCAGAAAGTGTGGATGAGGTCGTGCTAAGACTTTTGCACGATTTAGAACTTTTATTTGGTATAAAGGTAAGCAATGGACCTATTCAAATTGATATTGTGTCGTTAGTGTCAATCCCAATGTGTGCCAAGAGAAAACAACCCAAAAGGTTGTGCAAAAGACCGTTCAATTATAAATATAATTTTTAGTTTTAGGAGCAGAGGACTATTATAATTTATAGTGTTACATGTAAATGACCATTATAATACAATACAAAGTGCAAAAGGTAATTTTAAATATATTTTTGAGTAATATTAATTCGATGTATAATATATATTCTTAAATTTTATTTTGTTTCTTTTTTTGCGTCCGCATTTAATTGGTAATAAAACATACTAAGGAGCATATCAAATATGGAAGTGTGTGAGGCTAAAAAAAAAAATATGTATGATAATAATATTCTTTATTATGTGTTTAAACAAAAATTAATTAAGTTTTTTATTTTCAATTGAAAAAAAAAATACAAAAATTAATTATATTTTGTTATATTTTATTAATAATTAAATTGTCTCGTGATAAATCTACATCTATTTTTTTTTCTTTTAACAAGTTTTATAACAATTTTTATAATCACATAATATTTTTACATTAGCCAAGGCAAAATGCCAAGGACTTAAATTTGTATAAAAATAACATTCTTAAATTTGCTTAGTTTGGGTTCCTCGTTGACTGCAATGCATATGATGAGCTCTGGGGTGAAAATTTTTCTTAAAAAGTTTCTCTTTTTAATGCCTTTGACATAGATTTTCGGATTAGTATATATCTTGACAATATTCTTGAGGATTTCTTCTATTTCATTTAATTCTATATATCCAACGTCCCATTCCAACCCATGATATTCTTCAGACCAATCAACTATTTCTTGATCCTTGGCAGATAACATGGTTCTTTTAAATGGTGACTTAAAAAGAAAATTAGACCAGCGTACACCATCGTAGATAGCAAGCTCCTTTGAGACCAAGACAAATAAACAATTATAACCTTGAATGTCCATGAATAGTTCTGAATAGCACTCGGCCATGATTAGTCTCCTACTATTAATTTTAAAGGTTATTCTGCAATTTTATTTTTAAAATAACTTTTGTCCACTAAATTGTTTTTAATTTTTTTTACACTTCACTGCATATTCTACTGCTTTTTTATAGTGCGTAGAAAACTCCTAGGTAATTTTTTGTTACTGCATATATTTACAAGTCCTCCACCATAATCCCATCATTCTATCCTTTTCAAAATGTATTGTATCTTTTTTTGCTTAACTTAATTCAAAATTACTTTTGTCCACTAAATGGTTTTCAATTTTTTTTACTTCAGTTTTATTACACACTATACAAGTTTCAGGGGCACTGAAATGAAAAAGATTGTCATTGCACAATGTACAGCGCAAATCTTTTTCACAACATTCCATTGCTCTTTTGTCATGTGTAGACACAAAACTGTGTTTGCCAAGGGGTGCTTCTAATGGGTGCAAATAATGGCATCGTAAGCACAAACTATAAGCACCACCAAATGAAGACATTATGACGGCATAATCTTGAAAGACACAGACTTCGCGGCGTAGATAATTTGGTTCAACAGCATCACTAGCAATTATTTTTTTAATATTTACAAGACCTTTTTCACCACAACCGGCATCAAAGAAATTATGTATCCCCTCATCTTCACTATCGTCTTGAACCTCTTCAAAATTGTTCTTATCTAAATCGGCTAACCATGCTTGTTTAACGTCGAAAATGTTTCTTCCTCCAACCGTGAAATATAGTATTTCATCTTCGTACATTGAAGACATTTTTTCCAATTGCTCAAAATGTAGATCACTAGATTCTGGCAAAACAACGTGGCGACAACTCATTTTAATTAACATATATTTTTTAACTTCGTTACTTTTAAAAATACTGATACTACAGTAAGAATGAATTGCTCTGTTGGCTGCTAACACTTAAATAAAACATCTCCCTCCGGATGTACACGTAAGAGTGGGGAAGACCTATCAGAATCAAGCAGAGTCAAGTAGGCGTGGCAGGGACAGACGCGGGTGGGGGGAGCGAGACTAACCCCTCAATCCCCTCTACTCATAAAATATTTTAAAATCAATGTGATTGATTGAATTGATAAAATTTTGCATGCAAATCAGTAACATGTAGGAATCAATTGGTAACAGTTTGATACAAATCTGATATTACTCAATAAAAGGGTGGCTTAATAAGCTGTTTAAAAATCAGACTGAAAAAACTACTAATTCGATTGACTTCAAATTTTGCAGAAAAATCAAATCTTATATAGGGATGAACTGGCAAATTTTTTTTACAAATCTAATAAAGCGAAACAAAATGCCAAATAAATTGTTTAGAAAATCAGCGTAAAATGTAGTGGAGCAAAATAGAGACTTATTCGAATATTTGAAAAAACAATACAAAAAAAGCGGTATATTAGCTTTACTCAAACTTTCCTCGTTATGAATCATTTCATTTATTAAAGAAAGTGAAGCATATAGTTATTTATTTTAATATGTATAGCACCTAAACAAACTATTCTATCTCTAATTGTCTTAATATTTTTTAATTTTGCTTCCTAAAAAATCTAACATTGTAAGTTTGAATTCACTACCATACTACTTAGTCTCTATAAAAGTTGTCTAAAAACCATTAAAATGATTTTTAGAGATCTTTATAAAAAGTTTGACATTTTAAAACTGTACTAGACAAGTTTCTTTGAAAACTATTCGATAAACTCTCAAAATGCTTAAACAGAGTTAAAAAAGGTAAGGCGAAGCAAAAATTTACAATTAACCTAAAAGTGATCATTTAATATTTTTCGCACAATTAATCGGCAGTTTTTTATAAAACTACCCCTAATATAAAGGACTATGATGTTTATATATTTAAGGGATTTCCAAGGAAGTAATCTAAAAATTGTACGATATTTTAAGAAAGCTTTAATTTGATGACCATACAATTTCAAAGACCAATATATGGCTTACGGGCGATTGTATTTGATTAATATTTAAATTACAAAAATTTTTGGAAATGCTACGATATCCTTAAATCGCATTTAGTTTTTACCCCCTAAACACAAATGGATCGGATCCTAACGCAAAGTAACTATAGACTGCATTGGTGAAGCGCTTATCGCTCGCAGTTGCAAGCAGTTTCCATTTATTTTATGTTCACAAGTTTAGCAAAATCGCTTACGATGTTCCTTTATGTGACCGCAAAGTCCTTTATAAGTCAAACTTGAAAGAAACCCCATACCACAAAGAAAAACTTGATCAGTAGTTATTATCTAAAAATATATCCTTAATTCCAAGCTTCAATTACCTCCCTATGTCTAGATCTTTTTGACAAATTACATTAATATCTAATTATTCTTCATAGGTCAGACAGTCCAGTCAGTAAAATAGAAAAATACAAAACATAATAACATTAAAATGCTAAATCTTTTTCGACTACAAACTATTACTACATTATTGAGTTATAAATATATCATGATTGAGTCGTTAAAGAAGCTATATAGAATCATATCTTGATATGAATAGAAATATTTTTTTACTTAACGAATTAATTAATTACTTGCAATATGAATGAAAAATATACCTCATCTCTGATATATATTAGCAACTGAAAATTGTTGCTTACATGGCATATTTGTTGCATTAAAACCTCAGAAATAATAATATTATCGAACGTCAATTTTGGAAATAGTTTTGTTTCATAAAACCACATTAATCAGTTTTACATAAAAATTATTATAAGTTACTCAATGATACCTAAATAAGTTATTAGGAATTACCGGGTGTCATAAAATATAACAATTGTAAATATACTTGGGTTTGAAGTAGTTCCCTTTGTAGGTAGTATTGCCAACACTGCTACTTAACTCATCATAACCACCCACAATAAATATTAAGCCCATTTTATTTAAGCCCAACTTAGTTTTTCCATGGGTGCTGCAATACTTTACATTAAAAAGATTTTCTGGAAAATCATATTAAACGTAAAAATAAAAATATAAGACTTACCGAAGAATTGATGTGATACAGTACTCGTGTGAAAGTGAGTGTTTTCAAATTAGGTTGATTTCTGCTAACGCCTCGTGTTAAATGCCTCCTCGTTTGAACGCCTCCTCTTTTAACACTTTTTATGTAATTTACTATTAATTGAATTGAAGTCTATAAAAAATGTATAAGAAAATAGAACCGACTTAAAAAAGAAGCACTAAAAAGTAAAAAATAATATTTTTTTCCACATTGAAAATTTGACCTTAGGAAGTCGGCGTCAGACTAATTCTTAATTACTTAAACACAAACAGACATTTATCTAATAGGTGTTTACATATGTGGACATAGCAAATAAACACGGTCTTTACTAGTTTGACACCGGCTTCATAAAGTCCTATTTTCAATATTGAATACAATATTAATTTTGACTCTTTAATGCTTTTTTAAAGTCGGTTCTATTTATAGAAAGTTACAAGACCTAAACTTAGATTAAAATTTTGGATTTAAAAACGTAGCTACTGGGTCCATTGTATATGAATTTTTGCCAGAATCACCGTATTTATATTATGTAAATTGTGCCATGTATATAAGCTTATAGAAAATTAACAATACACGTTGACAAAATCTAAAATGATGAGTAAAATTGAACTTTGTGCCAGAAAAACCCCTAAAACCACATGAAATCCGGTAATAACATGTATACATTTTTCCCCGATGATATGGTGAACACAGTATATATTTCTCCGGCGCTCGCGTAAACATGTTGAAAATGACGCCATTTCATCATTTTGAACATGTTTTAATATGCGGCAATATCCCGAATCATTCCTGAAAATTTCATCCAAATTGGTCAAACCATCGAGGAGTAATCGATGTGCATACATAAAGACAAATACATAGGATCGCATTGATAAACTCTTTCTTTTTTTGAAGTCAGTAAAAAATTTAACAAAATCTTTTCATGCATTAAAGATACCCGTTTAATTTTTGGAAAAAAGTTTTAATAAAGTTTCTTTAAGTTTTTTTATATATAGTAAGAAAGTCTGCAGTATTTCAATATACAAAAATATAAGCTTTCTTGAAACCAGAAATAATTAAATTCTCATCATTTTTATAAAAAAATCATTTACTTTCACTTGGGAAATTACTTTCAATCAGTTAAAAAGTTTGAAAAGCTAATGCTAATGCGTTTTAAAGTTACTCTGATAGAAGATAAAATAAAAACAAACTTCGGCTAGTTCTGCTTTAAAGAGACGGATTATTAATATTTTTGTCAAAATAAAGTTAGAGGACATTAAGTTACAAAACAGAAAAATTAGAATTTTTCTCCGAAATTCTTATCACTGACTAACTATAGATATATATATATATATATATATATATATATATATATATATATATATATATATATATATTTAGGGGCCTATTAGAAGTATCTTAAGACCCAACGAATAAATGAACATGAACTCTACTTTTAAAATATGGGGTGTTGCCGCTTCTATCATATATATATATATATATATATATATATATATATATATATATATATATATATATATATATTTATAAATATATATAAATTACGCCGCTCAATTAGGTTAGGTAAAAACAAAATAACTTTTTTTTGGTTGTTTAAAAATTTTTATCGTCTCAAAATCCTCCCAGAGGCTATGTCTATATTCGCTACTAGGCCACGTGCCTATTATAATATTATTCAGACTTTCACCAAAATTTACTTATAACATCATTCACAAAAAATGAAATGTAAGCAAAGCTGATTGGAACCTATTTTTTGATAAAGTAACTTTAAAATGTTCTAATATCAACAACATTGAATATTTATGAAAATACTTTAAAAGTCGGTCCCAGGCCCAGAAGTTTAAAAAAACAGCCCAAAAATGACTTGTGGTAAATTTTGAAGGAATGAAAAGTGTAATAAAATAGCGAGTCAAAGAAAGGACTTATTTATTCATAGAAAGAAAAATTGTTTTGACAAAGAAAAGGATCAAAGATATAGAAAAAGAAAACTGAAGATCTTTCTGCTTTTCAATAAACCAAAATACTCCGATTAAAACATTATGCAAGAAAGTAAATAGCCTTAAAAACAAAAAACAAGAGAACATTCTTCCTCTTTTAATGCACGAACCATGGGTTAAAAATTTTCAAAATGAACTCGTCTAGTGTATGCCAACCACACATACACACAAACAATTTAATTTAAAGCAAGATATTTTTTGGAAAAGCCATTTAATATAAGGGAGCACACAAAATTCTGCTTTAATAAAGGAATGTAGGTATATAAAGTACTAGCTGATAAAATTAATAAAATGGAATTAAAAAAAAAACTATATGTCTCTCTTGTCACGTCTATATTTGCACGAATGAAGGGATAACGGAAGCAAAATTGGACTCCACATGGCAGTATTTTAAGCCTAATACTCTATATTATTATACAAATCACTCTGAGAAATTATTCAAAAACATAGACACACATATTTGCAGAGGACATAGACAAACAAATAAGCCGTTCGATTTGTGTCTAGAAAACGTACACCAACCATTGTGCAATGCTGTAACTTGGATGAGAAAAAATTGTTTCAATATATCTTTAGAAAAAAACAGTCATTTGCCTCATTTGTAATTTCTTAAGAAGTAGAATTCATCTTCCAAACACTACCAAAACAGGAGAAATTTCTATACCACAAAAATTGACGGTTAAATATTTACTTGACAGAATGCTTCTTTGGAAACACCCAATACAACATCTTGTTAAGAGAACTGAGAACAGAATAAAAATCATAAGAGTATTTAGTCACAGAAAATAGAGAGCATATCCTAATATTTGCCTTTTACCCTTCAAGGCTTTTGTCCATTCTATATTGGACTATTCGAGTATTTTTTATGGAACTGTTGCTTAACACATCATGACCCAATTTTTTTCCGCGCATAGTCAATATTATATATATAATCCCCTTTCAAACATTTTTATTGAGCGCCATTTTGTTCTATCATATTGGTACCAAATATTTTCTGCCTATGCAACACTCGATTTTTGAGCATAATTTAAAATAAACTAAATACGTAGTTTTCACACTGATTTTTTTAAAAATATGTTTTAAACATTTTATTTGGCCGCTATCTTGAATTCTACCACACTTTTTCCAGTTTATTTCTATATCACACTTAGTGCCTGCACAGAATTTGAAGTCAAGTAGTTTTTTTGCCGCTAATTTTTTAAATATTCAAGTAGGCCGCCATTTTGATGTCCTACTTTGGATTTGTACCAAAATAATACTACTTCATTTCTATGTAACACTTGACTTTTGTGCAATATTTGAGTTAATTATTTAAATGATTTTTTAATAACTTTTTTTAACATTTCACTAAGCGCCCATTTTGTTCGGCCATATTAGATTTTTTCAAAATATTACCAGGTTATCTCCATATGAGCTCTTATTTTTGACGAAAACCTAAAGTCAATCGTGTAAGTAGTTTTATGGTTATGATGCGAAATAAACACTAAAACATGAAAATATGTAAAAATATACAAAGATTTTTTTTGGCCGTCATTTTGTTCCGCCATCTTGAGTTTGTACCACAATTTTATCAGTTCATCTCTATTTTACACATAATTCTTGCACAAAATTTGAAATCAGTCTAATAGGTACTTAGTTTTAACAGGCTGTTTTTTCAAATATTTTATTAGGTCGCAATTTTGTTTTGCCTTCTTGGCTTCGTACCAAAATTTTACAAATAATTTGCTACGAAATATATGATATTTGTGCAAAATTTAAATTTAATAGTCAGTCATTTAGTAATATTTTTTTTAACATTTCACTAGAACGTGATTTTGTTCCGCCCCCATTGGATTTTTAGCAAAATGTTACAAGGTCATACTTATGTGACCCTTAGTTTTTGACCAAAATTTGAAGTAAATCCTGTAATTAGTTTTTTTAGCTGTGCCGTGAACTGACAGACCGACAGACAAACCGAGGAATTGAGAAAACATATTTTTCGGCACCTACTGACTTTTTCACGATTGCAGTACATCCCTAAAGGAAAGTAAAACGTAGAAATAATAAAAAATAATTTCATTAGGCAAGACATTGGATTCTTAAACAATACACTTAGAGCCGTCATAAAGGCAGAAACGAAGGAGCGGCGATTTTATTAAAACTTTTATCCAAAAATAGCATTGTTATTAAAAAAATAACTAATTACAACCTATTGTTATACTCATACGTGTTGAAAAGAAAAAAAATTACCAATGTTGGTTCAGAGTTATTATATTATACCTTATTCTCAGTTAAACTATTTAGTCTTTGACAATAATCCTAGAATAATAATTATGTGCAATTACAGTAAAAATTTATATAAGCATCAAATCTCAATAAAATGCTTAAATCCCATAAATGCGAATAAATCCGCATGAATCCCATATATATAGGAAAATTCCTTAATATACCTGGTATTTTATACCATGGTAAAAAGTGTTTAGAGTTATCCACCTCTCACTCTTATTTATAAATTTTTGTCTACTTAAATAAATATTAATTTTTAAACAAGTATTTATTTAATTATCTACTTAAATACCTAAGCAATTAATTAAAAAACATTACTAACTGTTCTCGTATTTGACTATTCAAATAGCATATACACTAGCTTTGGCAGGTTATAAAATAATTTCAGTCCTTACTTTTTTTAAGTGTTGTATACAAAACGTGACAAATATATATTTTTTAGGGACAAAAAAGATAAAGCCAGGCATAAATCAACCGACAAAAAAAGAAACAAGTGTCCCAGTGAAACGGTACTATCTTCCTATCCCCTTAAAATTACTTACCCCAGCCCATTTACAACAAGCATTCAACACATAAATCCCGCCTAACAAGACGGGTCAACTGGCAAATCCATAATTTTATTAACCCCGACGTTTTTGTCACGGGAACATCTCGCTGGCTGCCAAAGCATAAAAAGAGCGGGCGGGCAGCAGGCACAAAGGAGAAAAGTCTTCTCAAGTTATTGTCAGGGTTTTGTTTTTAGTGGCAACAAAGCACTGACTGAAGGCAAGTAACGTTAAACGACTCTCATCCTTTGCCCTCTTTGTCTATTTTCATTCTGCTGTAATTTAGACGAAATGAAAACTTTACTTGTTCTACATTAAAAAGTTATCTTACTTTTAGTGATGGTTACCCATAACTAAGTTAAAAACTCGAAATAAAATGTTCGCGTTTAAACGTCATGCCGCGCACAGCTATAATTCACTTTTCAGCCACATCCTGCTTTTAAACCTTAGTTTAAGTTTTGAGGATACTTTTCCTAGAAACCATTTAAAAGGTGATAAATTATATATAATTATCTCCGTTGTAATTATTTGTTACTGTAATATATTAGCATTGTTTAGATATAATAAGTAAACTGTAGGACAATATTTGGCCTCATTAGCATTACTAGTAAAATACGCAAAAAATTATCTTATGGATAAACAGAGGAATAAAGTATTCTTTACCGGTAAAAATATATATGTAAGCAAAAGTAAAGGTAAAAATAAAATTAATAAAATTTTTATCTGTAACCAGAATTATCTTCGATTATGCCACAGGGTATGCTCCTACTATCCTGATTTCTGGGGCTCTGCCCTCGTCAAGCAGCATTTGTTAGTGCCTTTATAAAAATGAGTTATGTTACATCATTGTACATTATGTACCATCATTGTGGCCTGTTAATAGGGCAATTTTATTTTTTAGCAATGAAGCGTTATGGATCTATGCTAATTTGAACTTTACTTCCAATCTGTCTTTTTGACAGGGATTAATAATAATAATAATACATAATATTAATAGAATCCCGACCATTCTAGGAACGTCTAAAGGGAATTTATTTAGATTTTTTTGTAGTCTCATTAAAATCATAAAAAAACCACGTGTGAACGTGCTATATATTAGGTACAGGAAACGAATATATAGGTATCGACATTTTATATGCTATGTGTTTAACCTACAATAAAATATTCTTCATTTTAATTTTTAATGAATGTCATAATTCGTTTATAGAACAACAGTATAAACAAGTCGTTTTTTATTCATTGTTCGCCATTTTTATAATGCACACTAAGGAACTAGATCTTCCAGTTTTAGTCGAAGCCAATCATCTCCCTACTATCGGAATTCGAGTTGATCTTGCTAAAAATTACACTCCTAGTTCTGAGACTCGCGTGTGGTTTTTATCACGCCTGTGGATTCTTTTGTAAGTGGTATGATATTTAGAATATTTTTTTTTGTTGTACAAATGCCAACTTTCGATTAAAATTTCGTAGTACTAATTTCTACTGAACGCCAACTTTTCCTTCCGATATATTTTCTCTTTCTCTGATTAAAAATTAAAAAATACAGTCCACTATCTATCTCTCTCTTCAGTATTTCTAAGTTATCAAACGGTATGTCTACTTCAAATTTAGACGCTGGAAAATAAATGTACACAGCAATATCCTTAAAATTAATTAATATTTTAAGAAACATTAGAATTTATTGTTTGCCCGAGGTCGGGGTTAATGTGTTTTTTTATTCTTACTTATCTTTAGTAAATTACATAGATAATATTGATTGTTTCTGCTTGTAAACCCGTGTATTCACTTAGCGAACGAATACGGCCGGATGTTGAGGAACGCATGCGTCCGCTTAGTGTATTTGGACGACGAATGCATTCAAAAATGGTTCGCTCGCTTGTGGACACATCAAAGAGAAAAATCGTTTTATGCTGTCATTTGTGCACATATAGACGTCAAAAATATTGAAACGATCGTTCGTATATTTGCCCGTGTTTTGTCGTTCGTATTCACGAAGTGAGTATGCAGCTTAAAGGTGCATCCACATTTGAATATTTAGCCTGAAGGCTAAATTCGAGTAAACGTACGGTATATTCTGTTCTTACAGTTTGTTCTAGTTTTTAGTGACACGGTTAAAACATTTCTTGTTTTTTAAACCTAGAATGAACTCGATGGACTCATCTCTGCTCATTTTTTGCAGTTCATTAAAAATAAGAAAAGAAACGCCTGGGTGCGAAAACTATAAAGAAAATAAAATTGCAAACATTTTTATCTGCTGTTTGAAATGAATACATATGCAAAATTTTATGCAAATAGCAACAAAAGACTTTAGAGAATTAGTTATTTTAGTAGAACCCCTACGAAAAAAGAGACAAAGTTTGAAAAAGCAGTACCAGTTAAAAATCGATTGACTTTAATTTAACTTTAAGGTTTCTAGCTTCAGGATATTTCTTTTTGAGTTTTCAGTTCTTGTTTCAAAGGTCAAAGCGGTGTATAATTTAAAGCGCCACATATAAATAATATGTGCGAAATAATATTTCTTCTGGCTCCATCCATCTTAGCTCTTTACTTAACTAAAAAAAACTTTGCAGTGAAACTTTCAGTCATCCTGTCGAAATTCAACAGCCGAATAATAATTTCTTTTGAGCAGCATCGATTTACCGACACATACAGGACATCAGGGAAAAGTTTTTCGCGTTTCGTTCGATTCGGGGACATATCCACATTACGCGAATTCGGCTGGGCACACTTAAATCGTTGTGTTCCTTCGGGGTAAATGTTCACCCTAATAGGCAAATATTTACCAATATGCCGTACCCCAACTGCAATATTTTCAAACGCCTGTATCAGCATTAATTTTATGTCCGTCGTTAATATCGAATATATTCTATTGGGTTTAAACAATTGAGGAATAACATAGAATGGTAGCTTTCACGGCCTTGATCAATTAAGAAAATCATGATTTGTGGGATTAGAACCTGTCGAAAGCAAATCACTTTTCTAGCTTTCCTATTCGAATGCATGAGGAAATTAAAATAAGGATGTTAAAAAATTTTCGTCATTTCTCGTTTAAGGGATCACTAGATCATAGCAAGAATTTTGTCTCCTTTTATATTTATGGCGTGCTCAAAATTTCAGAGACATTAACTTTACGAGATCGGAATACTGAATACTAACCAGGGCTCACCGAATCGTGACCCGGGATGTTTTCCAGTTGTGATATAGACCTTAAAATTAGGATGTTAAAAAAATTTCGTCATTTCTCGTTTAAGGGATCAGTAGATCATAGCAAGAATTTTGTCTTCTTTTATATTTATGGCGTGCTCAAAGGGATGTTGGTGTTCAGATACAATCGATTGTACCATTTGGTTTTATTTTGTTTATGTTCCTTAAGCCTAGCGGATATAGATTCTCCAGTTTCTCCTATATAGACGCAACACCGAAATATAAAATTTACACTCAAAATTGAATCAGGTACCATTTGCCTCAATAAAAAAGTTTTATAATTTCTTTTGGCAAATTTACCGAGTAACAATCATATCTAACCAATAAGCAGAACAGATTATGTTTTATCGCGGCAAATTGAATTTAAACTTACCTCGTCTTAATTTGTAATATTTTACGTCCAATTTCAAAATGTATGACGTCAAAAACCTTAATTATTATGCGTATTTTTGTCAATTCGAAGTTACGTAATTTCGAACACTGCACTGAAGATGTTAGACGGTTTTTTATAAAATATAATAAAGCTACGCCGTGATGGCAGGAAACTAGTAAAAAGTTTCCGATAGAAAGTACAGTTCTTCTGTTTACATCCGAAACGACAATCAATAAATTATCTCGCCGAATCAACATTCGTACAACCTTTAACACACCTAAGAAAATTGATCGTTTTCTTTCGTCGATTATTCCTTTCCAAAGGTCAGCAGCATATACATTTCATCGTCTATATAGCAGAAACTGGGCGGTCCATATCTGCTTGGTTTAAATGGATGTATTAGAAAGAAACAAATTGTGAAATCTGGAATCTGAACATTGCATTTTATTGGCAAGTCATAACTGTAAAAGTGATTGGTTTCTGTAAACAGGAAGTTTAAAAATGTATTGAAATTTTCTACATCCTAATAATTTTTATAGAGATACGGGATATGGTTTGCATCACACGTGGTGCACACACTAGGTATAGAAATCCCGCTTAAATCACTGCAAGTTCATTCGGTATACGGATCTCGTAGAGTAGAGGTTTCTTAAAGTAATGTTATTATTGTTTTATCTAATCCCAAAAAACATGACTTTTTAATTGATGAATAAGATTTTGATTTTTCTTTATCATCGATTAGCTTGATATTGCTCTGTTTTGGTAGAATTATTGCTTTGGTGTCCAAAGCAATAATTCAATTCAAATTCCAATTTAGGAGTAGAAAAATTATCAGTATTGATACCTATATACTCTACAAAGCTGTTCGAATTACATTCAATAATTAGATAATTAAACTTCTGCCTATTTTAAATAATCCTGGGGATTGAGAATTACTAAATTTTTATTAATTTTTTTACTAAATACATCTACTATCCATCAGCATTATAACTAATTTTTAAAACTGAATATAGAAATCTAAAAAGCAATATACTTTTTTTGGAGTGGCTAAATCTCTCTTCTATAAAATTCCATTCGTAATATTTTTATACCTTTTTGGCAAGCATTAAAAATAAAGTTAAAAATATGAAATTACTCTAAACATATTTCATCTAACGCGGCATTTATCTACTAAGCGAAAAACACATATAATATGCAAAATTCCTGGTTTTTGCCGAAAGAATAAATTAAAATATAATTGAGTTTTCTAAACTTTATGATATCTATAAAAATATTCGTATTCCATATGGAAACATCAAGGCAACCAAAGGAATTTTAATGTGCGTATGGAAATTACGGGAACATTTTATTTTTGTTTTTATATAAGGTCAAGCACAACATTGCATTGGTCCATTTGAGTTGACATATCTGCAAGTATTAAAAATTTTTTCTCTTATTGTAACCTATTAAGAATGTGTTTGCTTAATTTCTCAAAAAGGCAAAATTAAATAGGTGAAAAAAAATTAATACATCGAAATCAAAGAAGATTTATTGGCCGCCTGAAAAAATATTTTTCTCTTTATAGAAATATAATGTGATTAGACAATATTAATTACGATGTAGTAATATCGTTTCATGCGATGATTCACAAGTTAAAAGAAATACTAAAAAAAACTTAGCAGACTTCAAGAAATCTCGAAGTCGACCCAAGGATCTCATTATATTGTCTTGTGCGATAGACTTCACATTGCGTGTAAATTTTGATTTAAAATTGTGTTTATATTTTGTTTAACAGCTGTGTATTAGTGTGCAAAATGCCGAAACGGGTAGCTAGTGTCTCTATAAGCGGGGAAAAGGAAGCGAAACGTAAAAGACTTGATAAACTTAAAAGGAAAATAAAGTTATTTCAGGAAGAAATAATGAATTTCTCCTCCAACTCGGAAGCCCTTTCGGAGAGTGATGTAGTCAATGATGTGTACACCTCAGGTAGAAAAAATCATAACTTTTGTGTAGTCTTAATACTAGTATCCTTGGGAATTACTTTAGTTTGCGGCTTTTTGGGAATTGACGCAAGGCATTCTTTTGGAGTGGCCACCTAAACCTTACTGATTTTTTATTGCGTTTGCTATTCCTGTTCTATTGCAGAGCAACTAATCTATGTGAAAATAATATAATAATTATATAATATGTATGTATATATATATATGTATGTTTATATATATATATATATATATAATTATATAAGCCTATCGACAAATTTACGTCAAAATAAGGCATTTTTATAAATGGAAAAAACGCAAGGCCTTCCTTTGGAGTGGCCTCCTAAATCTTAATGATTTGTATTTCGTTTTCTATTATTTTTGTATTACTGGCCAATTAATCTGTGTGAATTGTCACTTTGTTGTGACCTTGCAAAGTTCCATTTTTACAGATGAGAGAGATCAATAATCCAGAATAACGGTGACTTCAGCGGACGTTTATGTTTCAAACGATATTAACTTGATAATCGATGAACCCATACAACAAGCAGAAGACCACGTTAACGATATAAATGTAGTAGAAGAGCCTGAAAAGGGGACGCCGGCGCCGGTCGCTGAGGTAACGCCAGTAATTACATCAATTTCCCCACCAGAAGGAAATAAGAATTCCAATGAGGTCTTGAATCTTTTTGGTCACGACCCCTCGGTAAATACTAAGTTAGGCAATGTAATGCTGGACGGGATTGCAACTCGCTGGTCATACCTATTAACAAATGGCTTAAATATGGACAAAAAACAAAAATTAATTGATCAATACCTTCCAGCACAAAACTGTACTGCTTTATTGGCTCATACCCTAAATGAAGAACTTGTAGGGGGTTTAAACGATAATAAGGTTCGAGAGAATAAATATTTAGCTAAGATTCAAACCCAGATGGCTGCTGGTCTAATGGCGTTATATGAGCCAATCAATGCACTGGTTTCAGAAAATAACCCTGCAAAAGATGTTAAACCACTATTACAGAAACTGGCTTATTCCACAAAAATCTTTACAGATGTGTTTCATCAAATTTCTTTGCATAGAAGATTTTTATTAGGTTCCTTTTTAATCCCGCAATACAAAAAGTGTTTGGAAAACCAACCAATTGACAAATATTTATATGGGGCAAATTTATTAGAAAAAGTAAAAGAGTCGCGTGAAGCAATGAGTGCCTTTTCCAAGGTTGGAGGTATTGTGAAACAAAAATATAACACCCAGAAAAATTATTTAAACTACCGAGGTCAATTCAACAATACCAAGTTCAAGCAGGAGTTCAGGCCATACCGGTCACAGAAAACAACGCGGAGAACCTGGCAATCAGAGAGGGGGGAGAACGGACCGTTTACAGGAGCGACAAACAGTTCAAGAAACAATCAGCTTGGAGAACCAAGAGGAATTAAGTGCAAAGGTATGTACCGGATTTGCCGGCAAGCTGCCTATCTTTTTTGAAAAATTGGACCTTAATTACCCAAAATAAAGTACTGTTGAGCCGGGTAAAAGGTTTTAAAATACCTTTTTCAGAACCTCCAGCACATCACAAAAAGCCCAAAGTTTTAATCCCAAAAAGAGAATTAAATTTATAGTTGGACCGTTTCTAAATTTGAAAAAAGGGTGCCATAAAATAGTGTACCCATATTGAGAACGAATTTCTTTCATCTCATTTTTTAGTTCCCAAAGCTGATGGGGGTGTCAGATTCAAATTAAATCTTAAAAATCATAATAAATACATTATTGCTCCTCACTTCAAGTTAGAGGATTATAGATCTGTTCTAAAGTTAATATCTAAGGATGATTTTATGGCAAAAATTGATTTAAAGGACGATATACTACTTTTAGGGTCATCATATAAGTTATGTAAAGAAAACATAAACCTAACAAAACTATTATTAACTTCATTCGGCTTTACCGGCTGTCAAATATGGCTGGCTCTATATTAAACTTTTTGAACGAGAAAAGTGGTTAGCATTATTAAAAGTAAACAAAATGTTAATTCCAGAGTACCTAAAAAACGATTTTGTATAGTGGTTAAGTAATTTAGGGCTAAGTAAACAACAAATAAAAGAAGATCCCTTTGTAAAAGACATTTTTACTGACGCTTCACTAAAAGGGTGGGGGGCGTGCTGTAACGCAGAAAAGACTCATGGGTTTTGGAATTCCAGTCAACAGAACGTTCACATAAATTATCTCGAGTTAATTGCAGCCTTTTACGGACTAAAATCATTTTCTAAAGATTTAAAAAAGTGCAGCGTCTTACTTAGGGTTGATAATACTACGGCCATATCCTGCGTTAATAGGATGGGCAGTGTTCAATATAACCTTTTCAACAGTATATGTAGAGAAATCTGGCAATGGCGTGAGAAACGAAATATTCGAGTTTTTGCATCCTACATAAGCTCAGAAGAAAATACAATTGCTGACTCAGAATCAGGCTCATTGTAGATAGATACCGAGTATTCATTGAATAATAAATACATACATAAAATATTTTACTTTTTTGGATATCCAGAAATAGACCTTTTTGCCTGCGAAAACAACGCTAAATGCAAAAGATACGTTTGTTGGAAACCCGATCCGGGGTCGGAAACTATTGATGCATTTACTTTAGATTGGTCTAATATTAGGTTCTACGCTTTTCCACCATTTCCTATTATATCTAGGGTATTAGATAAAATTAAATGTGACAAAGCAGAAGGAATTGTTGTTGTCCCTGAATGGCCTAACCGACCTTGGTACCCTAAATGTAATAAAATGTCAGTCAAATCAAAACTCATTTTAGGACCAGACAAAAACTCAATTTTATCCCCTTCTAGGTCACCCCATCCGAATTACAGACATCCTTACCCTGGCTGTAGGGACTTTGTCCGGCAAGCTTTTTTATGGAGGACATTTTCGGAAACTGGAATCGCTATACTGTTATCGTCCATATGTGAAAAAACTTTCAAGCAATACGACACGGTTTTTAAAAAATGGTGGGTCTATTGTAGTGAAAACCAATTAAATCTTTTTAACTATAACTTAAAGGGCACAATTAATTTTTTAAAGAATTTAGTAGATAAGGGTCTCTCTTATAGTTCAATAAATAACCACAGGTCAGCTTTATCACTACTAATGAGATTCCCTAGTACTGAAGATTATATTTTTAAACTGTTTTTGAAGCATATATATAATCTGAAACCGCCTACAGCCAAATATTCATCTTCTTGGGATCCCTACCCAGTTTTAAAGTATTTGGAGAGACAATTTCCGCTTGAAAGTCTTTCCTTAGAGAAGCTTACTAAAAGGCTAATAACATTATTAGTCTTAACATCGGCTCATAGGATACAGACGATTTCTTTAATTAAAATAGAAAATATTAGCATTAATAGTGCCTTTTTAGAAGTTAAAATTCGAGATAGGATTTAAGAATCAACCCTTTCTTATATTTTCTTTTTTTAAAGAGAAACCACAACTTTGCGTGGCATCCTTGATATTTTATATATATATATATATATATATATATATATATATAATATATATATATATATATATATATATATATATATATATATATATATATATATATATATATATATATATATATATATATATATATATATATATATATATATATATATATATATATATATATATATATATATATATATATATATATATATATATATATATATATATATATATATATATATATATATATATATATATATATATATATATATATATATATATATATATATATATATATATATATATATATATATATATTGTGAGGGGATGTGCGTTTCCACCTACATTTATTTTTAACTTTAGCGCTGGTTCACTCTTTCGATGATGATAAAATAAAACTTCCGTTACTATTTCAAACTTATTCCTACTTTAATGTTTTAAAGTAAAAACGGAATATTAGGTACATTCATCACAAAGTAATACAACTACAAACTTTTTAGAGGTTCATTTTGAGAGTATATTGAGTTAAATCAATTTTTGGATCATATTGGCGGGAGAAAGTGAGAGTGTAGATTTAGCGGATAAAAATGACACGCGGTCTAAATGAGTGCATAATTGCCACTGAAACGTTTTCTTCACCTAAAATGCCGAGAGGCACCGATCAAGGGATGACGCCCCGCTCTAGCATTGGTTGACAGGTTCGCGTGGCCTTGAAGTAGCCAATCATATTAAAATGAGCCAACTGCGGGTTCTAGTTTTTATGCGAAGCGAAGTATTTAGAAATATTTAGAAAAAATCTTTTAAGAATAAATTTTTAATGTGAGAGAAACTCGAACATATATATATATATATATATATATATATATATATATATATATATATAAACTAAGTTATTAAGATCAAAAAATGAGAGTCGATTGTTTACTACGTTTAAAAAACCACATAGGGCCGCCTCAACACAAACCTTAAGTCGTTGGATAAAGAACGTTTTAGTTTTAAGTGGCATTGATAGCAATGTTTTTAAGGGATATAGTGTTCGTCATACTGCAACATCTGCAGCGGCTCGAGCTGGTCTAAACCCAGTTGCAATTCGGAAAACCGCTGGTTGGACCAAAAATTCGGAAGTATTTAATAGATTTTATAATAGACCAGTTGCGAGCGATCCAACCGAATTTGCTAAGACTATTTTATCCATTGAAAATAATGCTAAATGAGTTATAGTAAACTTGTCTAGTTAGTAATTAAGATAGGTGTTATGGTATGATTTTCATATATTACGTTTAAATTTGTTAATTATGTATTAAATTAGATCTTGTTCTTCTATTTTTGAGTCATTGTCTTAGTTAATATACACATTTACTATTTTGATCCGCACTCAAGTATTTATTTCGATGTGCCTAAGTTCATAGATCGTAGATTTTGATACTGATATTCTTTAAACATCTATATCGTAAGCAAAAATGTTCGGAATATGAGCGAAGGATAATTGAAAGATTGTTCGACTTACCTATAAGGAAGGACAATCTAAATTATCCGAGCTCATATTCCGAACATTTTTGCTACCCGCCCAGAACACCACACCCCATGTAGGATCTATTCACTTAGGGCCTTAGCATTACTTGACCATATAATGAGATCCTTGGGTCGAGTTCGAGAAATGCTGATAAGTTTTTTTTAGTATTTCTTTTAACTTGATAACTAATTAACTTAAATATTACTACATCGTAAGCAAAAATGTTCGGAATATGAGCTCGGATAATTTAGATTGTCCTTCCTTACAGGTAAGTCGAAGCATTAAGCATTTTTTGACCCATAGTGTTGTCAGTGTTTTATTATTCTAGGTTTTAAAAAATCGAGGATATTAGGGAAATAAATAAATATTTGTTTTTAGAAGAAAATTTTTAAATTGCACGGAAGCAGCAACGCCAGCAATGACGTATAATTAAAACAGAACAGTACTTTTCAAAGCAAAAATTTAATATGAGCTGCTGAATAAGTAGCCACACACATTTTGAGTTACACACATTTTATCTCGTCCTGGTATCTTTTATTGTCTATTTAATTTTCTTGCAAACGTAATTTCCTTACACTACCACAGCCAATAATACATACAGACTGATACGAAAATCGATAAAAATGCGCCTTCACACATCTTTATCAAAAGTTCTTGGCCGGAAAAGATATATGTAGATAACAAAAATGTATAATTTCTGTAGGTGCAAAACTGCCACTAGAAGAATTGCTTTCGATTATGTCACACTCTACTAGTGATGTAATGATTCGAATTAAAATACTCGTTGAATTCTACTATTGAGATACTCGGAATCATCCGAGTATTTAAAATTGATTCGGAATACGGATGCGGAATAATCATGCTGTTAAGCAACCGCCCAGCTACTGCCGATTATGATGCCAGGCCAGAAAAGTAAGCACGGCAGTACAATTTGCATTCGCATTTCGAATGAAAAAATCGTTCGGAAGTTCGGTAGCAACGGGCCGATGCCGGTGGCTAAATCCGAATAAATATGGGATAGGAACATTGGGATCTCGTTGATTTCGAATTCGGAAGATTTTTAAATTCGGATTATTAATAATAAAATTGAAAACTGAAGGAGGGGCCGAGGATATGCTTGTAAGTTGTAGGTTGTTACTTAGGACAGATAGGTTTTTCAACATTATCTTAAAATTAAAACCCTCGTCCGCATGTCTTTTTTTATGGTTAAATTTGTATTATTTATTATTCTGCATTTTAAGTTGATATTAAGATATCGGATTTTGGTATGTTAATTACAAGTTACATTAATTATTAACTCTCACATATTGACCCTACTTACAGCATAGATTACTAATTCTTTCTTTACTCTAATTCCTACTTCGAATTTCGACGTTTGAGATCGCATTGTGCATTCGTGGAAACGGCAGTTCAGCACACGCCGCCGATGTCATTCGATTTCATTTCCGCAGCTACCGATTCGGAAGCATAAAAATAAAAATTGGGACTGCCTAAACACGCGCATAACCTGTGATTTCGAAATCGGATAATTAATCCAAGTATTCTGTTAATTCTATTCCGTATAATCCGATTCTTTAAATAATCCGAATATTTACATCACTAGCCTCTACCCTCATAAGGCAGGCTTGTACCCAGAGAGATCTGAAATAACAGATTAGCCGATATGACAAAATCGAAAACGGAACTTGTATCATACTGGAACAGTACTACATGCTAAGTGTAACTTAGCGCTACCTATTGGGGCTCCGGTGGTTTCTGGCTGCAGACCCATAGGTAATTTGGCAAAGTACGTACTAGCACAATCATGCGGAGAGTAGATAGGAAAATCTGCAAACTGCCTACAAGAAGAATTGCTTTCGATTATATCACAGAGTACCCTCCTGCGATCATGATTTCTGTGCTTCTACTCTCATCAGGCAGGCGTAGACTGGTTGCGTGCGTGCGTTAAAATCGAAACTGCGGACTCCTTCGCATTTTTGCATTGTTCAAATATGTACATAATTTTAGGTATATTTGATTTTAATTATTGCAAATTAATGCAAATCAGCTTTTGGACATTTTCATCGTATTTTATCTTTCTATCTTGGTTATAGTTACGAAACTAATTAGTTAGGCAGATAAATCATTTTTAAATTTTATACTATATTAAATAATGCTTACTTAAACTTTTGAATTTAGTAATGCATTCTTCGAAGTAATTGCAAAAAAACGAGTTTTTAGAAGAAAATAATCATGTCTGTTCGCATGTGTGTGTGTGTATGTAAACAAAATTGGTGCTCACAATAACCTGAGAACGGTTAAACCGAATCGTTTTAAATTTGCACCAAAAACAGTCCAAGTTCAGGTCTCGAGGAGGTTATATTTTGGATATCATGGTAGTATATCCTTGATATCCTTGAGAGGTAAAAAATTTAAGAAATTCATATTGCGAGAATACATTTCAGACGATATAAGTCAAATTAAAAACAGAAATAGAGGAAAAGACCCTTATAAGAAAATGTCTTTTTCCAGATTTTGTTAATTAAAAAATTTATTTGTGTTGATAGTTGTTTATAGAGATCAAACGTGTAGTATTGTCTTCTTTAGAGGTTTTGGAATAATATTATAATTAATCCCTTGCATGCTGGGAGTAAAAAAAATGGAGATTTTTTTTTGTATGCAAAAACAATCTGGCAAAGCCGATGAGAGTATGTCATAAACAGAATTATGTTTTACATAAAATAATATGTATCAGATATATTTGATTGGGGATTAAAATGCATTTGAAACTGCATCACCTTCAAAAGCAAGAAAAATAATTTAAAAATACTTTTGGATTACCAAACGATGATTCCTAATTACACCATCCTTGAGTTTTGATGCGTAGATAATGACATAAGCAACTGATAATTCTTATAATTCAAATGACGGAATCCATAAAAACTAACAACATTTTTCCCTTAAGTTTTATATTTTTAACTATTCGTCAGGTTTCGGTTCATTGAAATAACAAAAAAAATCAAATTCCATTTTAACCGCCTTTAAGAAAGGAGGAGGTTAATGTATGTTAAATATACACGGATTACTCTGGGACGGTTTGACCACTTTAGATACAATTTTCAGGAGGTACTCAGGATAGTAGCGGAGTGGTCCTATAGCAAGTACATTTTAAAAAAAGAGTTTCCGTTTTGCGTTGCATTAATATATTGTTTTGAAAATTGGTGTACGAAGTGTAATTAACCAAAAAGGTATTTTGCCATACCCTGGGGTAGATGCCACTATATGGTGGAGAATCTATCTCTACTTCAGGTTATTTCAGTTGTTATATATTTTAATGAGTGTTGCAAATAATTAATTTTACACAGAATGATTTTATTATGCCGGGTACACAGAATAAGTCAATTCCGCCCACTTAATGTTGTTACCGTGGAGGCAATAGGGTCTAAAATTTAAAGCTATATCATAATTCAAACTTAAAAACCTCATTAATTCACTAAAATTAATTAAAATTATCATAAAATTATGCAGGAAAAACCCAATTCTTAGATTTTTTTAAACGTCCAAACTATATTTCAGATATTCGCTATATTTTAAGGTTAATTATTAATTTTTTTATAAGAAAATACTTAAGCAAATGTGTGCATATCAGTGAATAGAAAATCGATTCCACATACACACTCATTACCTATTTTAACTCAGGAATATATAATTAGTCTCGGAATTAGTAATAAAAGACTAAAACCATTCTAATATTACAGAGATTATTTTAATAAATTAATGTAAAATAATTGTTTACTATCGTAATTTTCTTTATTCGAGCGCTTATGATATTCAATTACAATAATTTTCAATAGTTTCTCGGATCGGTTTAATAAAACTGGCGTACGTTACGATGTTGATAATTCAGTATGAAATCATAATCAGTAAGTTAGGTATTTGTTTTTCTGCTACCACTTAAATTAATTGAACTTAACTCCGGATTGTGTAAAAAGTATTGCTGTAATAAAAATAAACCGAAATTATTTTAGAACCCTGCGTTTTCCAATAAAGGTTTAATAGTGTGTGATAAAATGACAAACACAAAATTTAATTAAGCCTAATTATATAGCTTTCAAAAGATTTATACGTGGCAAAGAGCAGCTTTTTTTAAATAGCAGAATATCATTATATAAGTCTAATTAGGAAATCCTAGATTGGTTCAACTGTTTCTTTGAAGACTATCGAGACTATAGACATATACCGTGAAGAAGATACATTTTTTAAGAGAAGAAGGCAGAAAAAGAGAATTCAGATTGTAAAATTTATATTTCTCAAAATCCTCTGTATACAAATAAATAATGCAGAAACATTTTTATGCCGCAATAAACAAAAAAGTTAAAATACAAAAACTTAAAAAAATGCCATATTTTTAGGACTGATTCATTGCGTTCTCAAGTGCTTTTATTTTTTTGCGTTCGCTAGCCATCAATATTTAATTTTTCGGACCCTATGATACTTGATAGAACTATTTAAAAGCTTGTATTGGGAATGATGGATTGGTAAATTGATGATTAATTAAAAAATATATTTGTCTAAATCGTATATTTCGCAGAATTTCTGTAGAAAACGTTGTATGTTGCAATCCTCAAAATACAAAAAAAAATAATATTTTTAACGACATAAAAAATTGTAAGTGCAGATCTAAAGTTAACGGAGAGTTCGAATTGGCCTGCAAATAGTGCAATGATAAATAAAACATGGTTGTAGTATCCCCATCCGTTGAATGCCAAAGTTAGTTTTAAACTTTCGTTTGCATCTAGGTAATTAAAAACAAGAGTTTATATTTATTATGAAATGTGTTACAGGGAAAAACATATTTTAATGAGGACGAAAAGAAATGAAGCTATACTACAGTAATATTTGAGTTTGCCAGCAAAGCTTTTAACATAATATGTTTTAAAGTGGAGGCAACTCATTATTAATGAACAAGAAGTTTGCTCTTAACTTTTAGTAATTACAGTAAAGCAAAATCATTCTAGATTACTTCTAGGATTATGTTTAGTCTAATATTGCAAGAAATACTGCGGCTCTAAATGTATCATACGATTTCAAAAAACTTAAGTTATTTGGGTTCTAAAAGGCCTAAAATGTAATGAAAATAGTGTCGTTTTAAGTTGAATGATCTGAATGAGAAAATCAATATATTTTCTGAAAGACAGACAAAACAAAAATTGTTGAATATTTGATGAAATATGATGCATGCTTCACTTTGATATAAGGCATTAAATGCCATTTATGTTATAAGGATTGAAATAATATTCCTTACGAGACTAGCCGTGAATATTATCAGACGAGGTGTCAGACAAGATTCATACCATGGCGTGTCTCATAATGATCGTTTTTGATCCGAATAACATACAAAAATGTATCTTCTGAGGTCATATGTCAGTCAGAAAGGCAGTCGGTTTCTCGTTGCAAAGTTCGTTGTTTCAGGACTATAATGAATCTACGAATGAATACTTAGTCCGGCAAAATTTGTCATTTTAACACTAGAAATAACGACCAAAATACAGTAGACTTTTGACTTTTCCTACTAGATGGAAAAGCTAAACATACCCGGATGAGCGTAAAGATTGCAGGTCGAGGCGGAAGCCGAGACAGGCAATACGGGGTCTGGAAATGTGGCTTTTTCAACGAGGTATACATACTGTTTTTTCGAAAATTGATAATTGTTGAAAGGACATGAATTATTGTTCTGTAACTATAGAGACAAAGCTATATTGAATTGTCAAACTTGATATTTTTTAGTATACAAATAACTGTAAAGCAATGATATTTTCTTCCAGTACAAAATAGTATTTTTCCTAACAAGTGTGGAAAATGGAATTTTTCCTCACGAGACAAGTTGAGTATGTAAAATGTCCAACAGTCATATTAAAATCTTTATTTAAAGTTTTACATTTTATTGTTTATTTATATAAAATTTGTAACAAAAGTGCAATTAGTTGCATTGATCACATTGATGGCCGGTTTTAACTGGTTGCTTCTGCTTAGCATCATATTATCCCTATTGACCCTAATTGGCGTTATTCTAATTTCTTCAGATTCCATTGTTTGAATGTCGGTTTTTGTCGACGTGCTGGGACACGGTTCTGGAAAAATTGTGTTTGATTTAAAGGTAGCTGGAGGTCGTGAGCAAGTTGATGAACAAGGTGTGGGAACATCTTTTGGATTCAGAATTATATTCGCCATTTTTGTTTTGTTCTCTACAGATTCATCTAAGTATCCCTCTGCTACTGCTAAGTGTCGACGGCTGGCAGGTTTTGGAAAGCTCAGATAAATGAACTAAAATTACCTCCTCCTTTTCATAGTTACTCATTTTCTTTCTCCATTGACTAAATATTTCGTATTGGTTGTAGTATCTTCTTTCCGATTTTTCAGGTAAAAACGAATTAACATTTTTTGAGCCTCAATAATCTCCTTTGAGACTTCTTCTATTGAGGTTTCAACAACATCATTTTTTTTGCGATATAAACTATAAACCTTACAAAAAAAAACTCGGACTCAAATTGAATTCTTATACATAGAAAATGTCTGACCTCGTCATTTTAGACAATAAACAAAATAGCATGCTTGGATACACAGGTAGTAATTATATAGGTAAGTTTTCTAAGGTAATTAATAAATTAATGGAAGAATATAATAATATGTATGCTGACTAAGTCCACGGAGAAAGAATATAAATGCTCAAAAAATAATATAATAAAATAATCATTAATTAGAATGTCAATTAATGCATTTTCCGTTCGCGAGCTATAACTTAACCAAATTGCTGTGGGTCATGATGCATATTCAACGGGTTGTTAATCACAACCAAATTTAACCTGGTTGTTATGTTACCCCCTGGGTTGTTGTTAAAATTTTCCGCACTAGTGCTGAAAAAAAAAATTCTACACTAGAATATGTGTTGGGCATTAGATTTTCTGCACGCTTGTAGAAACGATTTTCGGAAAAAGTAATTTTGGGTTACAGTTAGATATTTCTGATTCACTTTTCAAGAAGTATTGGCATTGGCTTTAAATATGAAGCCAATGGTACTGACTACAATTGAATTATATTAAAAATACAAAATTTAATAACAAGAAAACAGCTTTATGCTTATGTCTTTTCAAGAGAAATACATTAAACTTGTATAAAGATATTAAGGGAATATGATTTTTTGCTTGATGAATGAATTAGTTTTTAAATCATAAATAAAAAATATTATATCACATTCAAATGTTCCAGGCATTATTAATGAAATTAGAGATGGAAAAATATTTATATAACTGTAGACAAATATCAAAAACAGTAGATTCTGATACTTTGTTATATTACCTTATTCGTGAAAGTGTAATGTTGCTTTTTTATCAGATTTAATAAGTAACATGAGAGATTTCCGCGTAGAGCTCAACCCACAATATTACCAGGCCGCGACCCATTGCATATGATCATCTTGTTAAATTGGTTTATAGATCGGCTTGATTTATGCTGTTACCCGGCAGTCCTATTAGTCCCTTGAAAGCATCTAAAAACAAATAGATCTAAATTAAACTGATGGCTACGCCGAACGAAATATTGTTGCGTGCTTTCTAATTAAACCGTGACCCGAGCACCTGATGTGAGTAATTTATTTATATCTAATAACGACAGGCATATGTTTACTTTTGTGGATTCTAGATATTTTTTAAGTAACTGCAAAATTTAATTTTTAGATTTACAGAAATGGAATAAGAGTTAGAGCAGACCTATTTATATTATTATCATATTTTGTAATTTTGTGGATTTTTTTTTAGTAAATGAAAAAATGATTACGTTTTGTATGGGCTTTTTTATGGTGTCAATTGCCAGTCTAAAGAACGTAAAAAATTAAAAGCAGATTGTGCATAATAATATTATGCTATTAGTCCTACAGTCCCGATTCCCCACAATGAATCACGTCTTAGCTGGATCAACAGTATAAGTGTGCTTCGCTTTATTTCCTATTTAAGTTTATGCCTAGTGTAATAGGCAATGCTTTCATTGATAATGTTCAAGGACCATGACAGAGTCTACACGCTGTGGCTCCAAAAAGTCACTCTCCATTCGTTTTAGAACACATAATATGCTTTAAATCAAATATTTTGAATATTCCATTCTTTTAAAATTAAAATTTTAAATTGTCAGTCTACACAAGTTAATTGTTTTAAGCTAGATTTGAACCTTCTTAAAACACACATCACGTATGTTTTTTTTATTTGAAGCTGTTTTTTTTTTCGGATTTCATCCTACTCCTACGAAATATAGGTCAATGTATCGTAAACTAATCACCAGAGCAAAGCAGAATTACTGCTTTAGCCATCTAAATGAAATGTTCTAACAAGGAGAAGGAAGGTTGTCTATCGTAAATGACATTCGGCGCTCCAATGGTTCTCAGAGCCCTGTGGTAACTGAGTTATAGTCAGATGTTATTAATCATTTTTACTGCTCCATAGCCGAGAAACTTACGAACAACTTAAATCCTTCTGTGGACCCTATGGATTATTTATCTGAGATAGCAGTTTCAAATTCCTTTTGCTTCCTGACTACTTGTCTGTATGAATAAAGGAATATAATGAATTCGATAAAAAACAAAAACGCTTCTGGTGCTAACGGTTTACCTGTAAAGATTTTCCTAAATCTTCCTAATTCAGCTTTAGAGGTGCTCGACCAAGCAATAAATGAGTCCTGGGAGGTAGGGTGCTTTTCATCTTGTTTAACCTTTGCCAAAGGGATTCCCCTTCATAAAATAGGAGATTTAAATGAGCCGTCTAATTTCAGCCCTATTTCAGATGATATAAACAGTTTATATCATCTGCTGATGATGCTAACTTGGTTAGCGAAACGCACGTCCAGAACGTAACAAGTTGTGGTGTAGTGTGGTTAAAACTCTAGTATTTTGAGCGAGCTTAGGTTTATATATATATATATATATATATATATATATATATATATATATATATATATATATATATATATATATATATATATATATATATATATATATATATATATATATTATATATATATATATATATATATATATATATATATATATATATATATATATATATATATATATATAATTCGGCATAAGTTTTATACCTACTTATTTATTTAAGCTTTGTCGTTAAAATAGATTTCTTTGACAATAAAGCTTTTTTGAATTTAAGTTATTTGATATATATCTTAAGTTTTAATAATCTACCCGTAAAAGTAGTATAAAGTGGAACTAGGACTCATAGAGACATCTACTTTATAAAATAAATTAAAATATGTCATTTCATTTTAGGAAAAATTCAATAATTAGTAGCAAAAGTGTATTTCCTTTGTAGCAGCTTGATTTTAGTCGGGTGATATTACCCTTTGATAAGTGAATCCTAATAAGAATAAATATTTGTTGTTTTTGCTGAGTGGTGCTATTATTGTGGTCAGCGCTTTGTGATGATTTTCACACTTGATTGACCTCGGCATTGACTGCCCAACACTTTTGGTTTAAAGTATTTTGCCATTTGTATAATATAGCATTAATTTAAGCTACGGAATTAACATCAACAGTAAACGAAGCTTTTAAAATAGCTTAAATATGTATTCTACTAATGTCAAAAAATATTTATTGGTTAAACTAATATAAAAAAAACGTTTTTATGTTTACTGGAAGTTAAACAAATGTATAGTATGTATTCCATTCGATAGAGCAAAGTTTAGCTTTCATATTTAAATTATTGACGCAAATAAAATATTTAATAAGAAAATGTCTATCTAAGTGCTTTAAAAATAAGCTAATTATATTTGCCAGAAGAGCCGAATATAGTTGGAAGATAGATTTATTGTACTCCTTACTACACAATTTCAAAATATAAACTCCACATGTTTCAAGTCTTTCGGTAAACTACTTGTTCAAAAAGTTCCATGGAAGCTCATTTAATACATGCTGTGTAGTTATGAGTTTGTGTCGACGTTCTGCAAAAACTTCTTTTCCGGTTTTAGCAAAATATCATGCAATACGGTTTAAGTTACTTTAATATCTTTAGAAACTATATTTCACTTTTAGGCAGCTTTAAGAAGTAGTAGTAACTTTGTAAAATATACTTCTTTAGACCAGAAGAACAATGGTTTTGGACGAGAAACTCAAATTTTTATTCGAGTAAATATCCATAAAGTAGCGGACTGCACATAGGTCCAGGTTTTTTTTTTAAAGCATAGGCTGCTGGCTCATTAAATTACTTTATTTAGTAATTTATTAATAAACTCTTTTAACTTTCTTTAGTAAATAAGAAATATTTTTGGTTTTTATGCAAAAAACTTTTGTTTTACATATAGAAAGTAACAATGTAGTTTATTAAAAATGTAATACCAATGAGACTCAAAACTTGCAACAAATCCAGTTTATTACTTACTTGAAAAAATGTTAATGAAATAATAAACAATCAATCTTCTATAAAAAAAATCAAATTTAAATTTATCAAGATGTAGTTGAAATACCCAACAGTTAAATTAATTGCACAAAATTAAAATGGATTCAACAAAATGGACAGATCTTATTTATGCTGGACAAGCATCCATCATTTTTATTTAATCAATCTAAATTAGAATTTAAAAATCCGTAAATTTCCATTACCCGGAACTTTTCCCGTCATGAATCTTTCCATTTATTAGGAATAGTGAAGCGTGTCCCAATCTAGTTCTGCACAGAGTTATATTCAAGCATTTTTATTAGGCTCCATTTTGTGCCGCCTTAATGGATTCGTATTAATGTTTTACCAGTCTTTACCTACTCAATTTTAAAAAAATTGAATAAGTAGATTTTACACTAATTTTTTAAAATCGTCATTTGTTGGAAGGAAATGTGATAAGCAGTTTTTTAACAACAATTTTTTAATAGTTCACTAGGCCGCAATTTTGTTTCGTTATGTTATATTGTTAACAAAATGTTACCAGGTCAGCAACACTTGACCCTTAATTTTTGACCAGAATTTAAAATCAATTAGGCAAGTAGTTTTTTAGTTATATGGGAAACCGACTGACAGACAGACAGACCAACAAACAGACAGACTGACGAAACTGAGAAAACATGTTTTTTACCATCTAGAGACCCTGAAACCTAAAGATCTAAAAAATCTCGGAGGGCGATTTTTTCACACTTACAGTGAGGGAAGTAAAAACATTATTTTTCTATAATACATACAAATATGTAAAATTGGCATGTAAATAATTCATAAAGACAGACATTTTTTTGTTCAAAGCCATTCACTTTAAAGTCACTCATAAATAATGTTAAAAAAACTTACACCATTCTTTGGAAGTAGAAAAAATCACTTTAAGAACGTATAAAATTCTTGAAGATTGGTATCTTCATTTATTGTTCAGTTTAATAAATAAAATGGAGAAATATTACCCAAACAAGGGCATAACAAATTTGGCATGAATTGCCGAATGTCACATAGGGCTATAAAATATAAAAGTCATTAGCATATCCAGTTAGAAAAAATACTTTTAGTAGGTCAGAAATTAATAATAAGTTTTTAATATTTAATTCGATTAGAATATAATATTTGTAGAATAACCAAAATACTCCTTGTCTACTTATTAAAAATTTGAACTTATACAATTTACATATTGATGGTACAATATATATAGGCTTGGGGGCATTTTCAACCCATTAGCTAATTTTTGAAGACTGGAAACACAATAGAAGAGAAAAGCGATTTTAGCCAATAAATGTTCCGTAGTATTATAAATCACACGCAACGAAAGCGAAGGCACTCGCATCCAGGCGGTATTCAAAACTTAATACTATAATATATAATTAAAAAATTGAATTAAAAGAAATAACCAGTTTCGTAGCAAACATATATCGTATATGAAAAGCAGAGCCGTATCTGAGGAAGCTGGCGCCCCTGGTAAAATTTTACTTTACCCCCCCCCCCTCCCGATATGTCGTATTCAATTAACATAATAGCTAAATTTGTCAAACGTTCATGTCCAATTTGAGCTTACTGAAGGACCTCTCGCAGGAAGCGGACGTAACTGGAAGAGTTAATGCTAGGCGAAGACCGACTTCTATATTGGGATTCATATTAGTGAATATCGTTCAACACAGCCAATCTGCGCTTTCCGTATTTTTTATCAAGGAACAAGCCTGATACTTTCAATTTCTAGATATAATTCCTTGTCATCCTGGTCATCTTTATATTTTATTGCTGAATCAGCTGCTGCTTTTCCCACATTAAAAATGTTTTAAATTTATCTAATTTAACTCATCTGTATTAAAATAGGTACCGATCATAACTCCACAGAAATTAAAAAGGCACTAAGAGCACTTTTCGACAATTTTCAAGCAAATGAATTTATTACTAACCAATAAATTTGCTAAATAATGCCAATATCTGAATCAATAGTGTTCAACGCTCGATCGAATAAATGCACGTGGTATAATTATGATCTTGTCTATTTAACGCGCCGAACCGCATAGGCAAACCGTTCAGCATGTATTGCGCGCCACCTACTATCAAGCCAACTAAGCGCCCAGAGGCCCTATTTTTAAAATTGGGGATTAAATGTAGGAGAAGAGTAATATAATCTTCGGTGTGGAATGCGCCCCTGGCGGTCGCCCCTGTTACCAGGCCCTAGATACGATACAGATGAAAAGTATGGCACTAACCCTATGGCGCAACACTTGCTGTTTAATCAAGTTCTAACTCGAGATTACTACTGATGGAAACTTAAATATCGTTGCGGGCGGCTTATTTATACAATGGATGGCATGACTTGCTTTTCTAGATCTAGACGAAGCTGTAAAAACAAATGGAGATGCAAATTAAAATTATGTCTTTCTACAGTAAAGGAGGTGGGCTAAAATAACCTGAATTTTTATTTAAAGAATACAAGATGCTTGAATACCATGGGGGAAACAGAAAGAGATGTTTGCCTTTAATACGACGGATAGGCTATCCAGGGCTAATTTAAAGTATGTTTTTACGACTCTGTTTTATATATTGCTTTCTACGTATTATTTTTTGCTTATTTATTATATATTAATTAACAAAATAAAATTCGAAAACAACAACACCGCTTGAATGTGAACCATTGCGAATAGTTTGCAACGAATACCCAAAGATGTCGCGAGAAAAACCTCGCGAAGGTGTTGAATTACTTAAATGCTGTAATTCTTGACATCGCCAACCTAACCTAACTAACCTTACAACATTTAAAACCGATTACCTTGAAAGTTTATGGTTTTTTGTTGAATATTTTTGGACAGGATGTTTTCTAATTAGTAGTTTGTTTTGAAGAAAACTGGAGATTTAACTTGCAGGTACGTTGATTTTATTATTGAGTTATTCATTTACGGATGTTTAAAAGTAAGGAAATATCGTACACCTGAACTACATTAATAGTGGTTTTCCTTTTAGAGGAAATATTGGCTGAGTTAATTTAGCCTATACTTTTTTGTCTAAGTAAGACTAGCTAAGATTTCTTGTAAAATGAAAGCCCCTGTGCTAGTGGCGGTTTTATCATAAGGGCAAATGGGCAATGCCCCTCCAAAAAGTACACATTATAAATTACTAAAAACAATTGCCAAGGTATATTTTAAATGAGACAAAATTCGCTTAAACATTTTACCTTATTTCATAATATTTTCGTTTATTCAATTATACGTTTCAACCAGGAATACACAGAGGTCTGAGCAAAACCGAGCAATATCCGAAAATTAGATAGCGATCGCCATAATGCTGTAAGTTATCTTAGCAAGTCAGCGGGAGAGAAAAAGAATATGCTTTGGGCAATATAACTTCGTGGGAGCGGGATAAAGCAAGAGCCTGGGCAATAACCACTGGCCAATCAAAGGCTATCGCATCGCATTCCTTGGCAACCACTTGTACTGGCGATAGCCTGCTTTAGATACTATAAAAGGGTTTTTCTATGACAGCCCCCCCACCCCAACCAAATCCTGGATACGCCAATGATACGACGAATATTCTTGGAAAAACAAACAGGGAGAGTTTGTTTATTTCTTGGAACTAAAAAATCCGCTGAATAAACGAAAAGGAAAAGGCGACGTTAAGTAACCAGAATGTTTTTTATATGTGCAGAAATTGCTTTACAGGTTTGGTGAAGTAAAACGATATTTTATGGAAATTGAATTTAGCTGTATCGAAATCTTGTACGATATGATGTTAGGAATATGTTTTAATATTTAGGTCGATTTTAGATATACCTTGTATACATGTAGTTAGATTAAATACGCTAGATATTTGGGATACCAGGTTTCTGTTATATGGTTGTGGTGTATTAATTATGTAAATATCTTTTTTAAGATATTTTTTTTGCATTTACGTAAATAGTTTTAATAATTTTTTTTATCAAGTGCTTCAATGATGTGCTATGACGTCATAGGTGCGCAGGTGCGGTAACAGAACTGAAAGTTGACTAAATAAATCTATTAGACAAAAACCAAGCTGGAATGGAAGCAAGAGGGACACAAAACTATAACGTAATTAATTATGTATAGGTTATATAATATCAACCTATAAATATATATTTATAGGTCAATTTCAACTTCATAGGATTCTTTATACAATTTAAGATCCTTATAGATCTATCTATCTGGGGGCCCTTAAACGTAATCTGCACGTATCTCGGAGGTAAAATACTTTCCTCATACGAGGAAATTCAAAAATATTTAAACGAAATTTTAAAATTAATGTTATTTTAAAGTGGTATTATTACATTTTGTCTGTTTGATGTAATCAGGGTTTAACTTTGTTTATACTTAGATTTAATTTTAATTAATTTTCGAGTTCTGGCTTTTTTTTGCTAGATTTTTCCTTATTGTCATGTATCTAAAAACGCTATTTGACTCTAAAAGCCTAAATATGTTTGTATAAAAATAAAAGCATTTCCGAACTTGTTTGGCACCAGTATGCATTTGCAGCTTTAAACAGTTCGTTTCCACCCGACAAACCTTTTATCCCGGCCACACTCGCATAAACAGACTTTTTCTGTTTCCCTGTAATGGATTCTGCCAAGCCGTAGCCGCGGCGGTTACCCATCCCCGGCAAGCCCCGTTTTCGTAACACCTAGGCGAGTGCTTTCATTTCCATGCTTTGAAAAATGAACTGACAGTGAACACTTACTCTTATTTCGCCCTCTTAACCCCAACTGACTTTTTCTGTGCATTAATCTTAGGTGCTTAAACGTAAGTCCCATGTAAATGTGACCGGCAATTTACTTTGGCCATCCTTTTGTGTAGCTTTTCCGGAGTACCCTTATTTACGATTTATACAGGTATTCGAATTTATTTTAGGAGGGATTGTATCGAATCAATGCCTAAATAATTGTTTAAATGAATTTTTAAGATTGAGATTAAACATTAAGGAAATATTATTTGCTATAAAAAATTATGGCAATTAAACATAAAAACGCAGACTGTTGGAATTGTGCGTTAATAAATGTAAACAATTAATTTGAATAAAATCAACCTGTGACACTATCAGAATCTGATCATAAAAATAATAACAGCATTTATCAGCATTGAGACCCTTTTTATTAAAACAAGTTTAATAGTAATAATTATATAAATAATAATAATAATAACAATATAAAAATAATAATAATAATAATAAAAGTAAATAAGTCTGACCGTCTGATTACTGCATCCAGCAGTATTGCGGACGCTACGGGAAGTCTGTACTGTTAGCAGCGTCCAGCTGTCCGCTGTCCTAAACACCCAGTATATCTATCCTCTCTACACCCTAGCCACCCTAAACCCCTCTTAACCTTTGAAACCGTACGGAGCAACTAGCCTCGAGTAAGTTGCGTGGGAAGTGACGCCAAAAAAACTGCTACAGCCAAACCTATTCCGGAGAATTTCATCAGAGCCGACATTGTTAAAGACAGAAGTTGTCTGTTCCGATCAGTCAGCTTGCACATATACAGCCATCAAAACAGTCATGCCAAATTTCGAGAAGACGCATTGAAGTACCTACAACAAAACTGGTCGGAACTTCAGATATTTTCATTATTTCACGACGGCGACGCCATGTAGGACTTTAACAACTATTATAAGCTCATGAGCAAGACCACTACATACGGAATGAGCCTAGAGATATTTGTTCTCCCGGAAACTCAGAAGCATATCTTCCATATTTTCTCAAAACCAAAAACAACAAGAACAAAACAGATGTGCGTTAAAGAGAAACTAACAATAATAGGCAAACAAACACACAATAAAATTATCTACCTTCTACCAGCAAGTGACCCAATGTCGGGACACTTTGCGCTTCTAACACCACAAAACATCAACCCAAAAAACAGAGCATCATAAAAAGAAGCATCGCGCGAGCAGCGTAACTGTCGAGGACGTCGCCAGAAAGAACAGCTCGACCGAAACGATCACGACTAAGCAAGGGAAAATACTTCCAACAAAAGTATTTTGCAGGCTAAGCTGGCACCCACCAAGGCGGGAAAGGCAGGGTAACGCATGAGCTGCATTACAGAATCGAGCGAACCGATCATATGCTGCCAAAATGGATACACAAATACATCTGACACAGATGAGAGCCAAACACAACAACTTGAGCCCATTACAACAACGGATATATCGCAACGACTACCTGCAACTACCAATGCAGGTAAACCAAAAAAAAGGTTAAAATGGACAGACGAAATGAGTCGAACGGTGATGCATTCCTACTACACCGCTACCCAACTTGAGACAATTTCATCAGGATAGGGAGATAAACTGAATACACTTTTTATAGCACAATATCCAAAATACAAATACTTGTCACAGAATAGACATTGCAAAAAAGAGTCATCACTCTTCCAGTTAGCTCACACCACTGGCATTGCAAAACATCAAAACTATGGTAGCTGCCGACCTAAACATTTTTCAATCAAACATTGAGGACAGTGGGGCAGATGCCGAACTGATCTCACGTACAAACCAGCTCAAGAGGGTCTGCAACCTCACTCAGTGCTCAGTAGAGGCGAAGCTCCCAGCAACAACCCACGACAAATGACAAGCACCACACGAGCAATCATACTAGAAATAGAGTCACACCTAAACAAATTGTGGCCCGTGGCACCGATCCTACAACAAGAGATCCTATTCCTCGTGTAATCTTCAAACGGGACACACAAAAATTCCTAAAGACCATCACCGAACACATAATACCCGAGTACATAACGAAAGCGAGCATAATTGGGGACATTCATACGGTGACGTACGCAGAGCTATAACCACGATAACATAGAACAATCAGAAACTCCCACCACGACACAGAAACACCAACAGCATAAAACCAAAATTCAAATGGCAGATAAGAATCTAAAACAAAAAAATGCCGCAAGACTCCGAAGATACAAGTAGTTAAATGAAAGAAAAGATGCTAATAACCTGTTTCGAAGAAGCGAAAAACTATTCTACCAAAAAACCATGAGCAATGAGGAGGTACGAGTAATAGAAACACCGTCTAAACAAGAAATCATAGAACACTGGAAAAGCATTTGGTTAGAACCGAAACTACATAATAGTAACGTTTTATGGACTAAAGCGGTAGAAGACAGACGCAAGTGCTTGGGGAAACAAGAAGAGTCTACAATGACAACACAATCAAATACACGCATAACTGGAGATGTCCTGGTATAGATAACATTCCTAACTTCTGGTACAAACAGTTTACCTCCACACATGAAGCTCTTACTCGCCAAATTAATAAAATCATTTTAAAACCTAGCACACTCCCCTCTTTTCTCACCCAAGGAATAACTTACCTTAAACCCAAAAACTCAGATACTAAGAACCCGTCAAATTACCGGCCTATTAAGTGCCTTCCAACCCTATATAAGATAATTACAGCCACAATTACTAGGAGAATAGAACAACATCTAGCTCACAAAAACATTCGAATGGAAGAGCGAAAAGGGTGCAGGAAAAACAGACGAGGATGCAAGGAGCAGCTAATTATAGACAGCGTCATCATGGAACAAATCAGGAAAAATCATAGAAACCTTTACACTGGTTACAAAATTATAAAAAAGCCTTTGATTCGATATCTCACAGTTGGCTAACCAGAGTGCTAAAACTATGCCAAGTCAATCAAAACCCCAGGTAATTTTTTAAGCAAATGATGAGTACGTGGAAAACTAAAATCAACCTGAGAACAAAAAAAGAACTCATCCAAAACAGAACAGATCTACATCAGACTAGGTATATTCCAAAGAGATTCACTTAGCGCTCTGCGGTTCTGCCTCTGTCTCAATCCACTCTAAAACACACTGAATAACACAAACTTTGGATTCCACATTAAATACCCAAAAAAATAACGTACACAAAATAAACCTCTTGTACATATGACATAAAATTATACACAAGAACAAAGGCACATTTAAAGGAACTTCTTAACGTTTACCCTGGACATCAACATGCAATTTGGTATAAGTAAATGCAAGCTACTTCATGTCAACAAGGGACAGTGGAAAGACCACCGTACGACGGAAACAATCAACAATGAAACCATAGATAACATGCTCAAAGAAGAAACATACAGATACCTAGGCTTCCATCAAAGCACCAAAATTGACCACACTCATATCAAATCAGACCTCAAGACGGAATATAAAAACAGACTCACGAAACTACTAAAAACAAAACTGAACTCTAGAAATCTAGCGAAAGCTATTAACACCTTCGCAATACCTATTCTTACGTATTCGTTTGGTGTCATTAAATGGTCACACACAGACATTCACATTCTCATACGCTCTGAATTCACTAGATACAAGAAGTTACATCCCAATGGAGGAAGGGAAACTATAGATATAAAATCGCCTAATCACTTCCAATCGCGACTAAAACAGAAGAACACCTGGTCTGAAAAAACACTCCACGGAAGACACAGATACCACATAAGGCAAGGCCACATGCATAAAAAGCTTTCATATACGTGGTTACAAAAAGAGCAGCTGTTCGCCGAAACAGAAGGCTTCCTGATTGCCATCCAGGACAAAGTTGTAGCAACCAGAAACTACTACAAGCACATCATCAAGGACACAACTATTGAAGACGACAGGTGCAGGAGATGTCCCCAGCAGAGAGAAACGATCTATCACATAACGAGTGGATATAGGATAATGGCCACAACCGAATACACCGCGAGACACAACTCAGCAGCGAAAGGCGTTCGTCAAGCATTAGCCACAACATACAAACTAACGTAGAACACAGACCCTTACTACCATTAGACACCAACATCCATGCTTGAAAATGAAGACTACAAACTCTACTGCGACATTGACAGCCACACAGATAAAACAATCCTCGCAAACAGACCCGATATCACCTTTCAATCCAAAAAAGAAAAGATCACTTATTTAATTGACATGGCTGTCCCCAACGACGAGAACATCCAAGCAAACTACAGTGAGAAGATCGCCAAATACACCGACTTGGCAATGGAAATAAAAAAGCTGCCGAAACAGTAAATATATATATATATATATATATATATATATATATATATATATAAATATATATATATGTATATTATATATATATATATATATATATATATATATATATATATATATATATATATATATATATATATATATATATATATATATATATATATATATATATATATATATATATATATATATATATAATATATATATATATATATATATATATATATATATATATATATATATATATATATATATATATATATATATATATATATATAGTTGGCTATTATTATTATTATATAATATTTTTAATAAGTATTAACATCTCTTTTTCGCGACGAGGTCTAATGAACGGAATGAATGAAACTAGAGTTTAACTTGGGTTCCGAATCAGTGCCCTCGGTTACTTTTTCGGCCCTAGCGTGCACTCCACACTCGAGCTATCAACTCTTGGGTTGCTGTGCGGTCTTTAACAAGTGGATTATCGGCTAACAAAATTGTATTTGTATCAGTATCCCCCTATCCAGCCCAATAACTCACGTGGATGGGTTGATGGATGATGTAGATGAATTTACACTTGTCTACTACACTACACACTACATCACTATACTATTGCAACCAAAAAAATTATTTTTTCGCATAAGGTAACCAAAAAACACACTGTTTTTGGCTAATTTATTCTAAAAAAGAAACATGCAATATAAACATTTTTCGTCTCATGCACGACATTTGGTATTTACTCTTTTTGCGAATCTTCAGCGCAATTTCTATCATTCTGTTTGCTGTAATTATAACATATTACGCATCTCCCCCGCTTCAAAATGTCATCAAGTATGTGCCCGAAATTGAAATTGAAATATTGATTCGACTATTTCTTCGCCAAATTTAATAACGCTAATGTTATATTTTGTCTTATAACACTGTTTTTTAGTGTGGGTTATTGAGTTGATAGTCATTTGTTCCGTTCGACCTTTGTAATACGAAGATTCGCAGCTTAAAACTTCGACTCAGTATCAATCAATAGAGACACACAGTACGAAACATCGAGTCTTGAGTCATCAAAACGAAACAGCTGTTTGACTCATGTATCGGTCGGCGCTACCGAAAATATCTTAGCGCAGAGAGAGACGCCGAGCGCTTATTGATTTTTATTTGACATTGTGGGAGCGGAAATGCACTTAATTATAGTTTATTAGGCTGCAAGGTGGTGGCAAAAAAAATTTCGGCGTGATATAAGAAGTATTTTGAAGCTTCATTTTTTTTTTGTACTGAGAATAGTGATAGTATTTTATTCATATTACTGACCCAATATCTTTTTTTAGTAAGTTATTTTTATTAAAAAATGTCTAGTAAAAAGTGCTGTTTTGGGATCATTTCACTAGAAATGTAATTGATCACAATATAGTAAAATGCTTATTTTCTTAAGTTTTATTAGTTAATTAAATAGAATTTATTAAGAAAAACTATTGTATGAAAGTTTACACTTACATTTAACATATTAAAGACTTTTATATTTCTTTGTCAATACTGTGTCAGTAAGTCCCATGTTTTCAACAAGTATATCATCAATAATGTTGAAAAAAATACCGGCGTCTTCGCTTATTACTACCCTGAAGAAAACCACTGTTCTTGTCCGCCAGACTTTTTAACACGAACTTTTAAAACGAACCAACGTAAAATAACGCCCTGTTAGTTTCAATGGAAACGTGGGCACTGGATATACGATCCACAGAACTTGAGAAATAGTCACCAGTAGCGGCTCGCGCGTCAAAAAGTAAGTGAAGTGCAAATGAAGCAAGAAAAAATAGACTTACCTGAATTTTGTATACTAAATCAAATTCTCCTATCGTTCATAGCAGCAAGACAATGGACAATACAGCCTGCGGAGCTTTTTCTTTTTTTTGAAGGCCATTTAGATGGCCAGACATCACACTTGCACCATCGTAACATTGCCCTATTAATTTATGTTTATAGTCAAATTGTTCCAAAATTTGATCCAATAGAGAATATAAATTCTCCGTCGTTCCATCGAAGCTGACATTATAAAATTCTAAGAATCTCTCGACTTCTGAATTAACGTATCTTAAAATTATGAAGCACTGGGAGGTTTGCGTAATATCAGTGGTGTCATCCTCTTGCACAGAAAAAAACTGTGTGGTCATTATTTCATTTTTTACATGATTATATAAATAACCAGAAATGCATTCAATTATTTCGTTTTGAATAGTTTTCGAGTCACCAGTAAAAATATTTTTAATTTTTTCGTGATGATCTTTTAGTTCTTGGGAACTTCTCGATATTAATAAACCTAAAAGCTTTTTAAAATTCCTCCAATTTATTGACTCGCTATTGACCAACTCTTATTTTGTAAGGTACAAAATTGCGTCAATTACTAAGCACATAAAAAGTCTATGTAATCGGACGTTTTCATTAAAATGCGTTTTATATAGTTTAGCATTTTCTTTTAAAGTGTCAGCTATAGTGCTTTGATTTTTTACAAATGTTTTTAGCGTTAATTCGCATTTTAAATGCTCCGCCGAGTCTTCATGTTTATGTAAAGACCTTCATATATTTAACATACCTGCAAATTCTTCCTTATTCCATACTAAATATTTACTGGAAACTAGTAAACAAGGCCAGCAAAGCAATTTTTGTAATATTTGACTACTACATAACCATTTGTACGCCCAAAACCAGGATGACGGAACTCTGATCTTGTTCCTTACATCGATTAAATGGAGTTTCCAACAAAATGCAAACCACATCCGTGATCGAATTCATCAATAATGTAAATTAATAAACTCGACACCAAATAAAGTTGTAACAACACCATAAATAAATATAACACAAAACAGTTAGGCAAACTGCAAAGGAACTAACCGGTTGCAGCGAAATCCGCGAAAATAAAAGTAAACAACCACCCCAAAGTGAACGAAACGTGGGTGTAGCGTACTGCGTTAGCAATTCACCGAGAGCGCTGTATGGCGCTGGTTAACATTATTCTTCCATGTGCTCGACGTCATCGTGTACGCGTTGTCATGGCAACAGTAGTAGGAAAATGGTAAACTAAACATAGCACCTCCAGCAAAGACGAAGCGGTTTGCGCCACTGTTATAGTTGTTATAATAAAGTTCGATTGCAAGTTTTAAAAAGACATGCCTCCAACGGTCATGTAAAATATTTATTCGAGATGTACAGTTTATTTTTTGCCAATTAGGTCAATAAATGAATGTATAAACTTAAATTTTAAAAGATATATAATAAATATAGTTAGATGTTTGCTTGTTTATTTTTCCTGGTGAAGTAGCACTTCACCTACTTCACCTGAATAGCCGCCACTGATAGTCACTTCATACAACCAATGGTAACAAGGTATTTATTTTAAAAGACATTTTATTGATAAAAATATAAATAATGTAATATATTTTTTAAAATATTGAAATGACCAAATCAAGTCTAATTTATAAAGTAGCCTATGGAAATAACTAAATAAATGCTTCGTCCGTGATAGTGCACTAAAAGGGGTGATCATTTGCTTAGAGGTTAGGAACATTCCGTTCCCTGGGTCAAAAATAGTGAGAGAGAGAAATTTTGTTTTTATTTGGTCGCATCAGCATCTATGTCTATTCACCGCTCTATACTCTAGTAGGTTAGTTACATTGAGATTATGTCGTTCTCTGATTGGTCTTAAATTAACGTAGGAAAGTCAATAAAAAGATGTTTAATTGTTATTAGCCTATCACAGTGAGAGCATGCCGGAGGTGGACTTGAATTCATCAAATAGTGAGAACGTGAGTTTAGAGTGTCCGACCATCACCAGATTTATTATACTTTCTTTTCTGTTTAGTTTTATTGTTGGAGGTGTGGTATATAGAAGAAAGGTTTAACCTCAAATAATTTATTGTTTCCTTCTTGTAATTCCCATTCCAGTTGACACAGATTTTTAATTCTATTGTGGATGAGGGGATATATGTCCCTAGCATAACATAGACGGAGTGTTTTGGCTAGTGAGTCACCATGTTCCTTGCCGTCAGTAACAATATGACTAGTGATTCACGTAAAAGTTATTGTACAGTGAGTATTTTCGGCCCTAATTATTCATTTGTGAATACGATATGTAATTGGGTGGGGAGAAAGTTTTGTAGGGATTGTGAAGATCTAAGTGAGTCTGATGTAATAATCCATTTGTTAGAGAGAGAATTAATTATAAATTGAAGTGAAATCTTATTTGCTTCGAGTTCAGCAGTGAAGATGCTTCAAAATTTATTTAGATTGGTATTATTCGAGAAAGAATTTGAGAATAATGCAGCACCTATAAAATTGGAGAATTATGATCCATCATAAAATACCTAATCTACACTAAGATTATTTTATGATTAGGATAACGTGTTCTAATTATGTCTCGAAAATGATATTTATATTGATTGTGGGATTTGTTTCAACTTTATCAAATTTTGTAAGTTCCAGGTTAAAGTCGTCAAAGTTTCTAATCCAAGGGGGAAAATTATGCATAGATGGGGGTGAGTGGGAGGAAGAGGGGGAGATAGGGGGTTTAAATAGTTTTTTAGGTGAAAAAGCACTAGGTAAAGAAATATAAAAATTCGAAGTCAACCGACAGATCTGAAATTTGGCATATAGATATAAAATTTTTTCTTTGCCATTTTTCAAAAATTTTTACCAAAAATCATATTTACTGGTTACCTTATTTTGGGACGCTCTATTTAGGTTTTACCAAAAACGTCCCGAGATATTGGCTTAGGCTTTAAAATATCAATACCTACGCCTTGTTGAAAATTTTATTTTTTTACACTATCTTCTTTACCGCTTTGATTCCAGCTGCTGATTCTATATGAAACATGTTTTTAGAATCCGAAAAGTTTATTAAAGTCGGTTAAAAAATATCGGACCGACTGACATTTAAATATCATGCCGGTTTAGCAGTTCTTATTGACGAGCAATATAGGTGTCATAGTTTTAGTGGCAGGTTGTCCAAAATTTGCTGATTCTCAGATCCTCAGATGCACGTCGCTGCATTTTGCGCCAGTGAGAAAAGAAAGAATATAGAAGCATGTCGTGATACATTTATTTTTAGATTCCACCCATTACCATGTATATTTGATTAATTAAAAGTAATTTTATTACGATATTTATTTATTCCAATCTCTTTATTTTCATAAATTACCACACTATATCATGCATATCATATACATGCGCTAATCATTAATTATAGTCAATGTTTATGCTTTGATGGAGTATAAACTTAAACGTGTAGGTATCGAATTTGCTAGCATCAAACAAATTTGCGGTTTGTTTATTATTCTGAACATATGCAGTTTTACTTTATAATAGATTTTGCTGGCATTTGATTATATAACGTATGTTTATTATTAGAGATACAAATCAAATAGAGGCGATTCAGGGAAGTTTTAGATATTTCGTTCAAATGACAGTAAAATCCTTCACCTGAAACTTTTTTTTTTAGTTTGTAAAAAAAAAACACAACTAAAATACTTACATACATAATTATTACACATTATTTTTGGATGTATTACCTGTTCACAATAATTATAAATGATATATACGGGGTGTTCCCAAATTAAGTTACCAAATAAGGGATATAACATATGACTTAACCTGCTTGGTGTTAAAGATACAAGGTTGTCAAGATAAGAGAAAACATTTATTTACCTTAAATAGATATAGAATCATTCAACTTATTTTATTAAAACTCCTCCTGTTTTTTTTAACAAATAAACACTTGTAAAATTAAGTTTTGTTTATTCTTTTTTCCAACAATTTTTTGGAAATATGCTAGGTAGCTCTGGTTTATGAAAGTCGTTTTTCCGCCGTTTTATTTCTAAAATTTAAATATACTTAACATTTTACAAAAATACAAAATAAATAATAGTATTTGTAAAATAAAACTACACTTTGCTAAGTTTTTCTTAAGATGAGTATCCCTTTATATAAAGAAAATAAAATAAAAGTTTAGTTCTGATAACGACATCTAATTAATCATTATCTGCAGGACACACCAGTTTTCAATGTAAGTCTATTTTTTTCTTAGATGTGAAATGTTAAAATGTCCAGTCATTTCAAATATTGCCGTTAAACAGAGTAACTGTTGAATTTTTACGTTTGACTGACGATTTCAGTCATTCTCTGTAATAATAAAATACAGACAATCAAAAAATCAACCACACTTTAAAAATTAGTCCGGCTTGATATTATTATTCAGAGCTCTGCCTTGGATATGAATGGATGCTGAAATCGCTATATGTCAACGATGCATTCGGATGATAGACACATAGATCTTAATGTCTAATAATCATGAATGTTTTTCTTTCTTCTTGGCTTATAGCCGCCGAAGGCTGTAATACCATGAAATCTAATAACATAAAACTGAATAAGTTAACTTGTAGTTGGTGTTCAGAGCGGTTACCTAGAATGCGAGAGGTTCCCTGGTTTCGAATCCCAGCGAAGACGAGTTAACTTTTTTTAATTTTAATTGCTCTAGAATGCCAATTAAATACTTTTAGGAATTTATATATAAACTTTTCCATGTGTAAGATATAGTAAGAAATTCTTTTTCCAATTCTAATTTAAAATTCCTTTTCTTAAAGCCGAGTATTTTTCTTTATTGTAATCCTTATATTCCAGCGAGAATATTACTTTCTGCTTAATTTTAATTCCAATATCTACTGTTAGCTTATAATAAAAGTTGGCTATTATTATTTCGCCGTTATTGAAATTCCGTAATGCACCCTTCGCGTTTTGCTTTAGTTTTTGCTGGACGTTGAGACTAGAAATAATATTTCCAGCTTCTCGCTCTTAGTTATTTCCATTTCCACTGTTTAAGCAGTTCGCATGAAATGTCGAAGGTGGAAATTTTCCAAACTTTAAAAACACAAGGTAGCGCCAACAGAATGAAAAGATTGCTATTCTAAACCGACTTTAAAAACAAGGAGGTTCTCAGTTATTGGATTATTTTTTTAGGAAGTGCTCAAAATGTTTCTTGGGTGGTTCTGTATTAAGAATATTAAAAACAGTTAAAAATGGCGGATGGTGCCAATTTAAAACTTTTATGCGAGAGATTTTCCTCAATAACTTTAAAATGCTTTAACATACTGCAATAAAAATGGTGTATAAAGAATAACTAAATAAAAAGTAATTCGAGCTTATCTTGAGGTATATATCCCGACTTAGGATAGAGGGGATTTATTAATTTATTTCCAGGTAAGGTAAATACGGTTATTATACATTTTAATGGAAAGTTTTAAATAACTTTAGTCTTGGCACAATCATTTTCTTGTATCAACAAATTAAGGGTTTTGTGTCAAAGGGAGAGGGAGAAGAGGAAAAGATGAAGACATCTAAAAGTATCGAGTTTTATATTACTTTCGGGGTTTTTGAAGAAACATCTTTCAATTTTACTAGCCATTTTAACTTTTGACAATTTTTCTTTCCACTCTAATTTATTTATTTTCTTGGAAGAGGCGGTGAACGTTTATAGAGACTAAATAGGAATTTTCCTGATAACTTTACAACTCTACCAGTGTTTAAATTAAAAAAAAATAATAGTTGCAAGAAATCATGTTTTTTTATATTTAATTAATACTCAATAAATATTATTTTTAACTTTTTATATATATATATATATATATATATATATATATATATATATATATATATATATATATATATATATATATATATATATATATATATATATATATATACTTAATATATATATATATGTATATATATACTTAAAAATATATTTTATATATATATATATATATATATATATATATATATATATATATATATATATATATATATATATATATATATATATATATATATATATATATATATATATATATATATATATATATATATATATATATATATATATATATATATATATATATATATATATATATATATATATATATATATATATATATATATATATATATATATATATATATATATATATATATATATATATATATATGTATATATATACTTAAAAATATATTTTCATATACCCTATGGTTCTTGTAACCTGTATCTTCAAAACTAATGATATAAAGACCCCTGTTAAGAATTTTGATTCATTGATATTTTGATAAGAGGTGAGTGACATAATCTAGTTAACTCCCTGTATAAAACTGTGTTCTTGAATTAGCTAATTAACTACGAATGTTTTAACTCAAACAAGTGACTATTAAGTAAAAAGCACTCTGTACAAATTAGTAACTATATTATTGCTTTCTTAACGTATGCGATATTGTGGTCAATTGCCGCAATTATTTTGTTTCAGTAAAGAAGTGAGAGGAAAGCAAATTAATAAATCTTCATTTATTTGTGACACAAGACAAATAAATCTACGGGAGAAGTAAAAATAAGCTTGCAAAACTATAACATATGAACTTAAAATATGCATAGTAATTTTACCTAGATACACTTGAGATCGAATTCAATTATCGGAAATTACTAATTTATACCATGTGCTTACAGTAAATAAATACATTTAAAAATCAGTTAATGTTTGGAATTGCCCTAGGGTATTGCTCCATAATATATGTATGATTTCGGTACCAATTTACATCATTCGATAAAACTGATTGTTATACCTACTAGGTTACAGATCGGTAAAGTTATAATAACGTATAAAACTTAGCTTAGATTTTTCAGCATAAATATTGCTAAAGATGCCTCATGCAATGGAAAGTAAATTATTTATTAATATAAAAAAAAATTTTTAAAATCTAATAATGGAATTCAAATTTGAATTATGCGATTCTAAAAATTAATTTAGAATAATTATATTTTGATACAGTAAAGTATTGGCTTACGTGACTGAAAACCTGCTTCTTATAAGCTAGACAAATAACCGTTTCTTATTTTTCTGAGGATATGTTTAATTAAAATCCTTAGGAAACAAAAAATAATGTTACAAAGCTTTGGAACTCTGCAACTCTTAAAGTAAACACAATTAAAATAAGTAATTAAGTACAACTTTAGTGAAAAGTTTTGTTAAATAACAGCAAGTCTTATTGGAGCCAAATAACTACAAGAATGCCTCAAGACTTTTCCATTTAAATATACAACAGGTACTAGAAAATTAATGTTTTCATTTGCTTTTGTTTTCTCAGAGTTCATTTAAACTGACAAATACTGTAAAGATTTTTTAAGAATTTAGATTAGTAATGTCTAATTACAGTGCTTTGAGAAATAACTAATCTTAATATCACAAAAATATAAAAATAAATTTGTGGTAATACTTTATTTTTTCTTTTAAGTGGCAACTTCAGAGTTTCTGTTTTATATCTTAAATGTTGTTCCCAACATAAATGTGGATGTTTTTTTTTCGAAAGAATCGGGGACCTATGTCAGGAACAGGTCGTTTTTTACATTGTATCAACTAATTACGTATTTTCATAACAGACCGTTTTTTTAAAGCAGTTTTCTAAGTTCTCAGTGTACTGAGAAAAAAGCAAGTGACTTAAATTTTATATAATACAGACTTAATACTTAAAGGCTTTGGAGTTATGAATTTTTAAAATTTTACGGTTGTTGATAAAGCGTCAAAATTGCAATTAAACAATCTGTGTTCTAATCGAATTGTCGGTTTGGACGCTATTTTGTTTAAATAGTTGTATTTAGAAATTATATTGTCTAACTGTTCTGAAAAACCTATGGGTTATTATTATTATTTAGCAGTCTTAAATTTAAATTTAAACAATAGAAACCAGTGTTATAATATAATAAGAATATTATTAAAAAGACAAAAATTTTATGATTTTGCATAATACGCGACACAATTACGAAAATATTTTTAAAATGTTGAACTATTTATATTTACACAAGGACGGTAAGGGCGATTTAAGTTTTTACAAACTGCTTGAAAAATATCTGAAGTGATTTTTATCTGCTCTGTTGACCACCACGATATACTACTCAGTGTACCGTATAAAAACATAAGTAGGTATATTATTAAAACCGCTTGTTAACGTGGCATAGGTGTAAAAACGTTTTTTAAAAACCTTATTAACACGTCATTTTTAGACTCTTCTCAAACAGTTTCTCGATAAACATTATATTAAGCTAATTTCATCTTAGTAATCTGACAATATCGTTAAACGTTTATACAAAGCGTATTTCGTAATAATACAGGATGTTACAAAATTGATGGGATAGCATTGGTATCTCATGAATATGAATAAAATTACCGTGTGTAAACACAAGTACTTTATTAAAACGGCTTGTTGACGTGGCATAGGTTGAAAAACGCTTTTACCATATTAAATTGGTTTATAGTTTAAAAAACACATTTTATTATGATTAACACATCATTTTAAGACTTTTCATGTAAACAGTTTCTCGATAAACATTACATTAAGTACAAACATTACATTAAGTATATTTCTTATTTATAATATTGTTAAACGTTTATAAAAAGTGTATTTTGTGAGATAACAGGGTGTTACAAAACCGATATGAAAGCACTGGTATCTCAAATTTGAATATAATTATTTTATTTTTAGATTTATTTAATAATATATTAAGTGTTTTTTTAGAAATGTTTATAATCAACAGAAAAGTTATAGTTCGGGGGTCGAACTCGCAACTCTGGATCACTAGTCCAATGCTCTAACCAATTGCGCTATCGTACTACTGATACGCAATTCGTTAGAACTTGTACATATTGAAACCCACTACTAATATAACCATTGTTGATCCTGCGAAATATTCTAAACTTATGGCGCGGCGTTCCTGACTGGACGTCAAATCTGACATCGCTATTAGGTACCACCCATATTAGTAAATTTATTATTTCTACATTTTGCCCGTATAAGCCAAATTTTGAATAGAGGTGCGGGTTCCATCTCCGCTCGTACAATAACTTTTGCTGTTGATTATAAAAATACCTAAAAAAAATATTACATAATTTAAAAACAAACTGATAAAATATTTCTATATTAAGTGCTGTTAAACACTTTTGTTAATCTGTCATATTATATGAAGATGGAGAAAGGAAGGATTTATTTGAAATTCTATGTACGGATGATTCTATAATATCTGCGTTAAGCTCGACTTTTAAGTTTATACTTATATTTACTAGTATTTAAAGTCAGAGTGTTGATTTCGTTATTTTAATACAACAGTTATTTTTTACCCAACTCGTAATAATAATCAATTTTATACTTTCGAATATTTCTTGCTAACTTTAAACAGAGCGCCCCTATTATCGTCTTGAACTCACTATGTGGATACCAGTGACTCAGCATCTACCTACCTAACGAAATGTCTAAATAGTTTGAATGTAATTTATTTATAAAATAATTTAATTTAAAATATAGAGAATTGGTAAATGCATACCTAATGATAATTAGATTTTTTTATTTATTTACTTAATTTTATTATTATTAAAAGACGCTATTTGTTTTTTTATAATTGTAACTTATTTTTCATGAAAAATGGAAACGAGCTACCATGGTATATAAGATGCTGTATAATAGACTAACTTAAAAAAATTTTATGAAATTATATTTTATTCTCGAAAGTTTTCCATAACACCGTTTGATATTTAATCAAATTTTAATAGAAAATATTGGTCAGAATTAATTACTTTATCTAAGATTTGAGAAACAAAAACCGATTCTTTTTTATGTTATGAGATTATATTTAAGATTTAATGGCAATTCAAACTTTAATAGTAAATGTTAAATTTGGATGTTAAACTGCGAAATAATAACATGTTTGATGTATGGCTATTTTTTTATTTTTTTCAACGTTATAATTTACGTTACCTAAAAATCTTAGTTCGACGCTTTTGAAAATGAAAATAACCAAAAAGTTTGTCTTTTTTTATTTATGTTAAACGCTGGCGCATCCGTTACTAACAACCTGTAAAGCTGAAACATGTCGAAGTTGATTGTATGTAATTATGCAAAGCATTTTTAATCGAACATTTTAAAAGGCTCTTCTAACGTTAATGTGTTTACTGGGTAATCTTTTTCTATGGTAGTGTACTGTCATCTTTCCCGACAAATTGTATACAGTGCATCCTAGATTTGACTTACATGTATTGCAATCTCGAAAACTATTATAATTAGAAAGATCGTTAAATTAGGAAAGTTGTAGAGAATATTTAAATTATCTTACGCTGTTTTTGAGATACTTTGCAAAAACTAAAAATGTGCTTTCTCAATTTTTCTCTCATCAAATACGAGTGTTGTGGTTTTAGGAATAATACATTATAAAGACACTTTTTTTAGAAGAATTTGAAGAAGATTAAATGAAAAATTTAGCTCTCCCTCTTTCCGAGATACATTTACGAATTGTTAAATTTCGTGTGGACGCCGTATTGGATTTTGGTATTTTTTGAAAGAACTTGTTAAGAACTTTCAAATAATGTGGTACGTGTCGAGATTTTTATTTTCCTTAAGCTCTAAAAAGCCAAATCATTATTTTTTTCTTAGTAGGCTTTGATTAGCGTATTGTATGTACTGGCCGCCATAAGAGAAGCCGAAACAATAAACACTGAAGGCATGCTTTCTAACATTGAACTGTTTATTTAATAAAGCAACACTGTTGACTGAACAATTTATAAAGAAATGTTCAATAACTCATGATAAATGTCTGCCTTCATTTTCCACATATTTTTCATACAGTCTTAAAACTTTAGGGGTAACTCTTTATATGTTGTTTTCGTTGATTCTAATAAGAACATCTTAGCCTCTGTTCTAATTGTTCTAATATAAATTGCATCTATAAAACTAGAACTTTACGTATATTTTATAGACGTAAAGGCTATACAAAAATAGATCAACTCTAGTAAATGTTTTCCTCTGTGTACCCCTAATATTGCAATATTAAATTTGTCGATGATAATATTTTCCTTCCTATTTTACAATCTACGTTATATTTTTCTTCATAAAATATATTGTCGGAGAGATATTGCCTGCAAATTTCACATTCTCCGAGCATATTATTTTGTCAGTAAGGTGAAATATGTTTTAGCATGAAATCTGACAAAATTATTAAACATTTCTTTCTTCCATGTCAGTTCGTGTGAGAACAGCAATCAACAAAGAAGCAGATAACATGAAAGTCACAATTTTAACTCTAGAATTTACACTTGATTTAGAACAATGTATATTTGGTAATGTCTGAAACTATATTTTACTTTTTCTTCAGTAGGTATTAAATGTTTTAGAAGGAAAAATTATGGCCTATTTGAATTTTACAACAGAGTCTACTCTGCCGTTATTATATATAGGCCCATCGATAATATGGTCCGCTTTTTACAACGTTTGATTCAAAGCAGTTTTTAGAAATCTGACAATGTTGAAGTGGGTACTATAATGTATAATGTAAAAAAGTCGAGGTCACAGTTTGTTTCAGTTTTGTAAACTAGGGTCACACTCACGTTAAACTGAATCGCAAGCTGTTCAAAAAGTAATTTTTTTCAGTAAACGACAGTGTTTTTTCAGGCTAGTAGTTTTAACACTTTTTTAACTAACTTTTTTTTTCGGGTATATGCAGCGTAGAGCCAGAGCCTGTACAATTTTAAAAGTTTTGGTTGCTCCGCAAATTTACTTTAAGATTGCAATAAATAATTTCCGCGATTGTATATTGTTAATTGATTATTTAAATAACTAATACATAGATAGTACGTTTTTTGGAAAAATAGTTTTTTATTTTTTTTTCACTTATTAACGACCTTTTTACCTCGTTGCATATGATAATTTTTTTCTATAAAATGTGACAACGTTTTATTTTTCTATGGTTTGTAGTATAATAGAATATTACAAAATTTTGAGTACAAAACTTTATGATTTAAAATTTAAGTCTTTAAGTTTTTTTTAAGTAGCTAAATGGGTGGATTAGTACTCATGGGACTTAATTATTTTGTAATTATTTTAATCTGTCTTTACACGCACTAATTCACTAACCTCGTTTTCCATATTTGCCTTTGTAGTTTTATATACAAAATTTAATCAACATTTCCTTTTTGTAGTTAATTAATTTCAATTTCTTTATTTACTTTATAGTTTTTATTTGGACAGGTTTTGACAGTGGTGTTAAAATTGCAAAAAAATATAAATTACTGAGCTGCCAAATGAAAGAACATATCTATGGTTTATTCCTTAAATTAAAATTTGCTTCAAATCTTAAAAAATTTTGTCAACCTATAAGTTTTAAAAGTATGAATCACATATATATATATATATATATATATATATATATATATATATATATATATATATATATATATATATATATATATATATATATATATATATATATATATATATATATATATATATACAACCAGTTATTCTTTTTAAATGCACTCGTAAATAATAATAATAAGACATTTATTTTGCAATGTACAATAACAATACATAATATAGTATATACCAGTAGTTTATGAATTGCAAAAAAGGAGATGAAAGCAATTATAAATTGATCAAAGTTCATCCCCTATAAAAATATATAAACTTATAATAACCTTTTTGGTTTGCTGAGAGCATAATAAAAATTAATATAGAAAAAAAAACAAAATATCTAATTATCACTTCACTTATTGACTAAACATTTCTTGTCTTAACTTTTTTTTAAAAATTGATGGTTTTAGGGCTTTTAAAGCAAAAGGAACTTTATTGTAAAGCTTATAAATGTTATATGAAAAGCTACTTTGAAACAGAGCTGTTCTGTGTGGTGGTGGAGAGATAAGACCTTTAAATCTAAGGTTTAAGCTGTGCACATCTGTTTTATATATTATCTTGTTTGTCAAATATGGTGGTCGGTCATTTAAAATAATATTGTGGAAAATTACCAAAGAGTGTAGCATGCGCCTATTCTGCATATTTAACCATTTGGCATCATATAGTTTGTGCGAAACCGGATCATATTTTCATATACTATAAATAAACCGTAAACAACTTTTTTGTACTTTTTCAATCCTATTTGTATCTGTTTTATCTAAACATGGCCCATAAAGTACATCACAATAGTTAAAATGACTTAACACCAGAGAATCCGTTAATTTTATCTTTTGAGCCTCAGTTAACAAATGGCGATGTGGATAAAGCAACTTTAAAGAAATGTATGCCCTTTGTATATAATGCGCTACTTGTTCTCTGAAACGAAAATCCGTGTCAATTCTTAGACCGAGGTTGTTAGCACACTTTGTAAACTGTAAGACGTTACCACTGACCTATATATTAAGTTCCGACATTAAACGATTCCTATCCCTACCAAAAACCATAACAGATGATTTAGTTGGATTAATTAGAAGCCCGTGACGTGCTGAAAATTCCATTAGATCTCTTAAGCCAAGTACTAGGAATAAAAGAATAGAGTACCTGAGTGTCATCTGCGTAAAAATACGCTGTGACCTTTTTTAGACACGAGACAAAATTACTAGTATATATTGAAAATAATCACACTATGATATTAAAAAATTGTATATTTATACTTTTTTAGGAATTAGTTTGAACTTAAATTTTGCAAATATTGAACAGAAGCTTTCACGGCTTTAGTCAACTAAGAAATCATGATTTTTCGTTTATAAAACCGATGCTAGAATCTTGATTTATTTTATATTTATAATATGGCCAATGCTATGCTGCTGTTCAGCTACAGCAGATTGAACAATTTCTTCCTGTTTAAAACAAATGTTCATATTTCTTAAGTCTAATTGATATTGAGCGTCCTGTTTCTACAACATACACTTCTCCACAGGAGCACGGAATTTTATATACTCCTTCTGTTTGGAAAGGTACAATATTTTTCGGAGATGGCAAGCATTGCCCAATCTTCTTACGTGTATTGAAGATGATACGTATATTGGACTGCCGAAGTAATCGTCCTATTTTGTCAGTAATGTAGGGAAGAACAGCACTAACTAACGGTGGCTCTTTAACATACTCCTTTGGCGGAGTTGGATTACTACATCTTTTAATTTAACGCGTAACGTCTTCAATGCGAAATAGCTCTGAATACTAGTGAGATAATAACACATTTCTTTTCTGCTGGATGGTGATGGGATTTTGCATTTAAATATCTATTTATACGCGTTGGTTTTCTATACACAGAATGTCCTAATGTACCCTTTTCCTTCCTTTGAACACATACATCTAGAAAGGGAATCGTTCCATTAGATTCAATTTCCATTGTGAACTTGATATTATGATGTTGTTGATTAAGGCGGTCCAGAAATATGAGGAGATTATCCTGTCCATGAGGCCAAATCTAAAAGCCATCTAAATATCTGAACCAGTGTTTTGGTTTTAGTGGAACGGATATTAGAGCAATATCTTCAAAGGCTTCCGCTAGGTCTATTAAATTCTTATCAAGATTATTATTATCCAGTATGTCTCATATAATGGAAATTGAGTCGTTGACAGGAACATTTGTGTATAGTGATTCTATATCGAAACTGACCTACGTTTTCCACGAAATGTGAGTTTTTGATGAAAGAATCTGTTTTTCAGTAAATGGATGAGGAAAATTTGAAAGATATTTACCTAGTTTTTATGTGGGCAAGTCTATTGCACTGACGATCGTTCGAAGTAGTACATTGTTCTTGTGTATCTTTGGAAGACTGTAGAACCAGGAAATTTTAAATCTGCTTGGTTTTAATGATTTCTTCTCCTCTGGTGGTGGACTGGATGCGTTAATCAGGTTGGTAATGCGTTTTTCTATTCTGCTTGTAGGGCTGCCTGCATAAACTTATAGGTATTGTTGTCCAAAAGTTGGGTAACCTTTTCCACGTATTGCGTTCTGTCTATGACGACTGTGGTGTTGCCTTTGTCTGCTGGAAGTACCAGAATGTTTGCGTCTTGATTTATGGTCTTCGTTGCTGTTTTCTCTCTGTTTTTCTATTTATAATTTTCTCTAGACTCTATGTATTTTTCTAGAGGAGTTGGGGAGGCCGAGCATGTAAAACATTAGATACTAAAAGTGTGGTTTACTCAGACCATAGATATATAGTGCGTATACGTTTATGACTCAGACACACAGGGAGGAATTTAAAAAGTATCTTCTTCATTTCCACATTTACACCGGTTACGGAAAAAGGTAATTCAGATCTGATGTTAAACTGTACAACTCTTAAAACCGAGCTATAAAGAGGTTCTGTCTTTTTTCATCCCCATGGCGGCCAGGAAAAAGGATCTGTCTAGTGTACTTACACAGTTTCTAGCCTATTTTCCTATTTGTATTACCAATTTAAATATTCTGTCATAATCAAGTCCAATTAAAACATGAAAAAATTCTGGTTTATGTTCATTACAATTTAGTCCTCATCTCTTCTTTCTCAATAAAAGTATCGTCGAAGAAAAATACGAAACAAATTAGGATTTTCATTTTAAATTTATAAAGTTTTATTTTTATTTGACATAAACAAATAAGTCAAAATTTAGTTAATTGGGAAGTTTATTAAATTTTGTCTTAATACACTGAGTAAAATGTATCTACTGTATTTTCAATTTCTCAAACAAATTTCTCGTGAATGCTCTTCGCTCTTGAATCACTGTTTTGGTGATTGACAAGGGCAGGGTAAGGGGATCTAGGCCAATGATCAAAGAAAAACGTGTGAGATTTACTATTGTCAAAAACATTTTAGTGTAAAATTTGATAAACATTAATGAAGAGAAAATAAATAAGGTACACTTATGTACTTCCGGTACAAGTCAATAGAATTCCTGGATTCGGGACAACAAACTGACAAACTCTGGGATAATCCGAGACGTTTGGCTATTTTACAAAGCCAGTTACACGCCGAAGAGCGCATCGCGATATATTTTTTTGGTTTCTGAGATTTAACTTCAACCTTTCTCCAAAAATGTGCTAGTGCATTTATGGTTACTAGCATATCTCAAAGAAATAATATAGGAGAAAGCAGAGCGACGAATACGAATGTTTAATTAGATAAGAATTAATGAGTTTCGGTAGGATATTATAATGTATAAATCTGAGAATACCTAGTAAGTTTCAAATCATAAGTTAAAGTCTTCTTTTTCTGACAAATTTGATAGTCAAGATCCAACGCAAGAACTGACCATTAAATGAACAAAAGAAATGGCTAAAATTAAGATAAACCGCAACATGTGGCATATATCTTCACTGGACGAAATTCGATTTATAAAAGACAAAATGGATAAAATTAAGTTAGGAATTCGGGGCAGCTTGAACGATTTGACGGACCAATCCGAAAAAATATATGAGACGTTGGTTCGTAAGGAATTTAATAGTGATGGGGTTTATGTCTGTTTACTTGAACAAATTTATAGTGGATTTGCCAGCACTATTAGCAAATTTTTGGATATATCATGTTTAAACAATATCAATGTGATCTGACTAAGACGGCTTAGAAAGATTTTAATAGTGCATATATAAAGTGTTTAACTACAAAAATATTGAATTATTTAATGTATCCTTATAGGAATTGTTATCTGGCATTAAAAAATTTTAAATATTATAAACCTCTAGATAGAGAAAACGGATAAACAAAATATTTAGTAGATTTTTAAACTAAATTTGTTCGTAATCAAAGGAGACGTAGAAATCTATTGTAGTCAGTATAGAACCAGAGCGTGTGAAATTTTGAAAATTTTGGTTGTTCTGAAAATTTATTTTAAAATTGCAATAAATAACTTCAGCGAATGAATATTATTGATTGATTATTAAAATACCTAATACATAGTAAGTTTTTTTTTAAATCGTTTTTTTTTATATGATAAGTAAAACTATTTACTTATTAACGACCTTTTTATCTCGTTCCATATGTTTTATTATTAAATTAAATAACACTTATTATTCTATAGTTAGTAGTAAAACAGAATAATAAAAAACTTTAAATAACATAAGTTTATGATGCAATACAATTTTTAATAAAGAAATGACTGCCTAATGAAATAAAAGAAAACAAAATTAATAAAAAATCATTAACTTATATGCAATCTCGAAAATATTTGAAGACAGGCATAGAGTCTGTTAGATTAAATTATCCTAGAATTTTGCATTGGTTTCAAAAATGTAATAAAATACGGAGTTTTACATTTGAATTTTATTTGATTAGTTTTTTCATGTTTTTTAATTCCCTCGTAAAAGTATTGTCTCCGTGAAAAAATCCCACTTCGAGCTTTTTGCAGATCTTTAAGTTTCAGACTCCTTAGATTTTTTAATTCACTCAGTAGATCTGTCTGTCTGTCGGTATATCTGTCGGTCTGTCTGTCTGTCTGTTCGCAACGTAGCTAAAAAACTACTTCTAACTAATCCAAGATGGCGAAACATAATGACTTCAATTTTTGCTTTACCTTAAATTTTGCACAAAATTAAGTGTTACATAGAACTGAACAGATAACATTTTGATACGGATCCATGATAACAAAATAAAATGGCGACCTAATAAAATATTTAAAAAATCAACTTGAAAAACTGCTTGATTGATTTTAAATTATGTGCAACAATTAAGTGCGTTATATAAATAAACCGAAAAAAATTTGGTATGAATTCAAGATGGTGGAACAAAATGGGAGTCAAATAAAATGTTAAAAAAATCAACGTAAACAATATCTTCTTATTCAATAAACCCTAAATTGTGCATAAAAATTAAATGCGATTAGGAATAAATTGGTACGAATTCGACATGACGAAACAAATTGCCGGTCTTAAAAAAATCAGTAGAGAAACTAATTTTTCAATTAATTTTAAATTATGCCCAAAAATCAAGTGGGGCGTAGGTGGAAAGTGTTTAGTATGAATCCTATATGGTAGAACAAAATGGCACCCAATAAAAATGTTTAAAAAACCTTATATAAGTATTAATAAATGACTTTGTCCGGAACTAAATTGGGTCACACTTTAGTATTCATAATAAAAGGAAAGAATCACAAGGAGGGAAGTTCGTGATAAAGGAAATTTACCAATTCTTTTAATTCGGTATTCAGTTTTTTCCACCAAAACCAACGGAATTGAGAAAATATATGTTCGGCATCTACGGACGCTAAAACGTAAACCTATGTAAAACCTGGAAGGGTGATTTTACACGATTACAAACATTTTATTTGGCCCGCATTTTGTTTCGCCATCTTAAATTTGTATCAGTTTGTCTCTAATTTGAAATCAATCTATTAAGTAGTTTTTTTGAAGGTGAATGTTTAAATGATTTACTAAGCCGTCATTTTCTTCGACCATCTTGAATTCGTACCAATATTTTTTAGTAGATTCCTACATAATGCCTTATTTTTTTTTGTAAAATTTGAGGTAAATCGGATGAACAGTTTTTAGTAATATTTTTTTAACATTCCGCTAGGCCGCCATTTTATTTTACGATATTGTATTTTTACCAGAATGTTACCAGGTGATACCCATGTGATTCTTAACCAACTAACCAACATTTGAAGTCAAACGGGTTAGTATTTTTTAGCTATGCAGCGAAAAATCACGCCGACCGACAGACAGACGGGCAGACCGACGGAATCGAGAAAACATGTTTTTCGGCATTTAAAAATGTAAAGATCTGAGAAAAACTCGGAGAATTTATGGTGAATACCTCCTCGCTTGAAACCTACCGCTTTCAACATGTGTTATGTAATATAATACTGAATTGCGCTGGAACAAACATTTGCCATCAATACGTATCCAACAAAATTGAAATTAATTCTAAACGCCTTGTATATTCTATGTACACTGCAGCTCCTACACACCATAAAAAACAATGTTAGGTCACAGTTTAGTAAAAAAATGATCATAGGAAATGCGTTAAAAAGATAGAGGTTATTAAGTAAAGAAAACCATTAAAAAAAATCATATTTCTATAAAAAATCCCCTGAAATTGTTTTTTGAAATTTGAACAAGGATTGCTTTAAGATGACGAAAAAAAATAAATATGGTTTTTGTAAATTCTCAAAGCAACTGAAATTTCAAAAATGTTTCATGCTCTGGGTCTACACTCCGTTTAATGGATTTCTTATCAAAAAAATGTTCCCTTAAAGAAATCTACTTTTAACGAGATCTGCAACAGATCTGCCAAACCACATCTTAATATCTCTTCTCGTTACGAATGAAAACATTCACTTTGAAAAATCCATTAAAAATTAAAAAAAATATATTTGGAAAAGTATTAATAGTAGAAATAATTTACACTACACCCAACCGGAAACAAATTCAAAATTATAAACCGAAACCACTTTTGCTATTCGCAATTCGATTTACAACTTGTGTAGCGCTTCATTTGACGTCCGACCTTCGAAAATAGCATTAGCGAATGTAATGTCGGTAACGAAGTTAGGGTTTGTTGCGGGCAGCGTCGTTGCTGACAGGGATTGTATGGGTGGTAGAGGTGATTAGTCTCCATGGGTTTATGCTCAATGTAGAACTGTATTTATGCATTTGTATGTTTGGTGGTTTTATATATTTGACTTTCAGATATTCGTTTGGTTTGGTCCCTTATAGCAGAGCCAGTTTGCTGGAAATAAGCAACTTGCCCATTTTTTGGGGAATAGCACGAAAACGTTCTATATATTAAAAAAATAATCTCTCTAGAGTTTGAAATGAAAATCTTTATCGGTTAATTAATTATAGATAACACTAACCTACAATAAAAATTAATTTGTCTTTTGTTAAAAGAAAAAAACCGGGTGTTTGTTATATAAAAATTGCCGGAAATTGCTTTATATTTTTTGTATCACCCATGTTTTTTTGCTATAAAACATTGTTTTCTACCAAAATGTTGCTATAAATCTATTTTATTACTAATCTTAAATGTACCTTATAATTTTTAATGTTTTAGGTCGATATTTTGTTTCTGGAGTACCCCTTAACAATGTCCATCAATAAGCAGCAATCAAACTGAGACTCCTTTTGTCTTGATACATTCCCGATGTTCGTCACAGACTGCCCCCAAATCAAATTTTCAGGAAAGGAATCGAGATGGGTCTCCAGAAAGTGAATTTTATATAAGCGTTAAGTAGTTCACTCACAGTATCTTTGTAATTATCTGCTTTCAAATTTTCAAGAAAACTTGTAACAAATTAATTTAAAAGCGCGCCAAGCTCGTAATTCAGCTTCATTTAGCAGACTGTCAAATATTTCATCATGGCACAAATTTGCCGTCTTTAATTTTTGCTTCACTAGGTTAACTCTTCCATTCCGATCCATTGCTTTAACAAAATTCTTCATCAAGTTCAGAAAGTTATGATTTTTTGAAATAAGAAAATGGGAACACATTTTAGTTTGGTTTTTTATTAAGATCAGAGTTTTTTTACAAATATCGGTTTATCCTTGAGAAAATTATATCTGTCAAAGATGAATAAGTAAATATTTACGTAAATTTGATTTAATCATAGAACTTTGAAAACCAAAGGTTTTTGAAAGCTTCTGAGCAGTCAAACACATGTTGGAACAGAATGGCCTTCTCAATTTAGAAAGACCTGATCAAAAAAATTGGCCGCCTTGTCTTATTTATGGTAAATGCCGATAATCGTTTCTGTTCAGGGTTACTTGGAATTAGGATTTTGGGGCCGTTAGCGTATAGAAATCATAGTCTGTTTAAAATATGTTGCTTTTTCCATTCTGATAACTCTATTTTTTAATATAGGAAAATTAATTTTAAATAAATTTACAAAAATAAAACGTTTGTATACATAAAATTTGGAAAAAGTCAGTGGCGGAGCTACGGGAAAGTTATAAGGTTAAACCCGCCCCAAATGGAGCCCAAACATGGTGTTAGGAACTTTATAACAAAAATCTAATTTATTATTTAACATCGCAGTAAAATATTAATTGTTTAGCTAATTTATAAAAATATAATATAATAAAATATTTTTAAAACTAAAAAAATTATTTCTACTGGAATTCTATTAACATATGCTAGTAAGAAATTGGTGGAAGATAATATTAACAAAACCAAATGTTTGGTAGATAATATAAAAAACTGAAATTAATCCCTAAATTGTTTAAGATTTTTGACTGCTGATGTATGAATTGCTAATGATTAAAAAAATAATTTATCTGTACAAAGAGTGCACAAAGTGTAAAGAAACTACTTGTTTCGTAGAAGATATATACAAGAAAAATTTAATGTCCTTTATGACTATGGGTTATGATATACATACACATCCAACTGCATCAATTGTTGACAACTAAAGTGGGATAATAATAGGGGATAGAATCCCTCGAAAGTCCAGATGCATTTTGTTTTTTTAATAAAAATCATTACATATTTAAAATGTTTCTCTCCTAGGTTATAAATTAAAAATCATAATATTTTGCTAGCGTTTAATAGGTAACCAGTTTTTTAATAAAGTAAGAAAATCGAGTGAGCATCCTAGGTAAGTGAAATATTTTTATATATTCAGTAAAGTTCTTAAACGTATTAGTAATGTTTAAGATTATCACCATGGTAGGATGCATCCAATGAAAAAACACGAATACAGCCTTACTTAAAGGACCAGAGCACGGTGTGACGTCATAGCCAATTTGTATGTTTCGCTGCATTACATTTAGTTTCCAGAAAAAAATTTTCTATAAAATTTCTTTCTTGGAAGTATTTCTTAGAGTGTTATTTATTTAATTACGCGCGTTTTTGTCGAATTGGTATCGTTTTCATGCTTCGTGTTTTCGTGAGAAATCTCCTCGGGTTTTGTTGTATAAACATGTTAGTAGGATTACAAAGAGAGCAAATCCTGAATTTTTGCGTTGCTCAATGACCGGAAGTAATATTTTTTTGATATTTGTAGAAAAAAGGCGTTTTTGACAATTTTTTATAAAGAAAAGTATATCAGCATCTACTGGTCAGTAGAAAAAAAACAGTTAATTTTTTTTTAATGTCCGACAGGATTGCGCCCGTGGCGGACATCTATCTCCAATACATTACCTAGAAAATAACAAAGACCACATGACAAAAAAATGCAAATTTTCTTTTTAATTTTATTTTTGTTTAACGAATTTTGATAAAAGCCGAATAGACATTTGTAGTGATGTCTATCGCCTTTATTTTGTGTGCAAAATCAACCAAATTAATTTTTTATTTTTTCAAATGTATGTTTTTCTAAAAAATTCTATTAAGTCTCTTAATTAAAAACAATAAAAATGTTTACAGAACTTTTTTTCTTTTTCTTTAAATATTACTTTTAATAATTAAATGTGAAAACCTCAATTATACTCAAAAAGTAAACTAAATAGTTTTGAAAAGCATATTTTTATAGAAAATAAAATAATTTTAACTAAAGATTGTTAATAATGTAAAATTTATTTCAATTTAAATATTATTTTTTTATTAAAATATTTTTTTATGTTATTTATTTAAATATGAAATAAGTTTTTTTTCATCTAAATATAAAATTAGACCTATTAACTAAATATTTTTTTAGTTTAAATATACTGTGTAACTACTTGGTTTTCCTTTTTAGTTTAATTAACTTTTGTTTTTGTTTTTGTTGAAAAAAAATTAATAAAATTTAAAAAAATATTGAAAAACCTTAGGATTCCCCTTCCTTTGTGATCGCAACAACATGTTTATATAAAAAATTCAAGAGAGCAGTGTGAGTGTAGGAGCAATTTCTTTTTCGCGAAATTTTCTGGTCGATTAACTCCACAATTAATATTATATAATAAATATTATTAAATTAGAATAGGAAAAATGGCTTAGAGTATCTAAGATTACCTAATAGAGTCCAATTCGAGCATATACGGCCTGTTTGAAAATAAGGTTTTTGAAAGTAGGTATATAAATACTAAAATACAAATGTTATTTTCAGCAGTTTATAAGTTCAGAACTACAAACGATGTATTATAAATGTTTTTCAAAATGACAGGTTACCGCAGTATCGTCACTGTATCACAAAAACGAAACTTTTTTTCGCCTGAATTTAGGTTATGAGTACTTATGGTAAGAGTTCAAGAATTTGCTTGAAGTTGAAGTGGCCTTAGTTTAAGGAATAATTTCTTCTTGTTGATTTTATTAACTGATTTAGATTTTAATAAAAGATACCGTAATCTCCCTAATGGTTTAAATATTTCCCGCCGCAAACTTTGTTTAATTTTCCATAATGATAAGCTCCTATTTGGTTTTTAAACATCACGTTTTGTCGTTATATTAATGTTAAAGTTCACAAAAGATATTATAGTAAATAAAAAAGTTGTCCGTATGTTAAAAAACTTTGCTAGCCACCATACAGAGACGGCACTTTTTCAATGAAGCAGTAATGGGACCTCGTCATCCGTATAAGATACATACTCAATAAAATTAGGAAAAAAAAATCTTAAAAACATTTTCTTCTTAGAATTTTGAAAATGCCGAATACTTCCCGAGATATTTAGAAATTTCATTTTTTGTTTCTCGTTTTATTTCACAAGATTTTAAAGTAGACTTTATAACTTAAAGTAAGTGGTTAAATAAATAAATTAGTGTGAGAAATCATTAGTTTTGGAAGGTTGAAAGCTTTCAAAATATCAGTTTTTTAAGGATATCTCTAGAAAAATTTCTCTATATAAGATTTTTGTTATTTAGATATCTACCGATTCATTATTATAGATTTAAGAGCCGTAAAACAGTTAAAAGTTTAGCTTGTACTTATTCCTTCGAAAAACAGAAAACAAATTAAAAATTACTGATTGAATATAATCCCAGATATACATTTTGTAACAATTTACTCATTTTTACTTGTATGCTTATTTAACATGTCTTGTGGGTTTTAGCAAATTTTTATAACAGTTTCAAAGAGCTTATCTTCATCAATATTTATTTTTTCATTTCTATAAAGTACATACGTTAAAAATGTCTCAGTGTTTAATTTTATCTATTTTCTTTTTTAGAAGAAATCTTCTTTAGAGAAGTTTTTACAATTGTTGCAGACGAGTGTCATTTCTTTACATTTAAGCTAGAAGTTTCTGTACCGCTGCGTAATTTTTCTAGACTTAAGTTTATAAAAAAAAAGTTAACTAAAAAAACAAAGGAGTTAAATAAAATATAAAGGGGATCGGACATATTCAAAAAATGTTTTGTAAAAAGTTACAATATTTTGAGGTAATGTAAAATCGATAGACAATATACATACTATAGCTAATGCTAAGACAGGCGACTAAGTAAGTTTGGGAAAAAACTATAGGGTGTTGTTTTCGGGTTGCCACCCCTTTGTACTACGACATTAAAAATTATTTACCAAAATGTTAATTTTTGCATATCTAATTTAAAGGTAATAATGCATAATGCATTAACAATACAATTTTACTATTTTTGCTAAGTTCACTAAATGCTTTATTCTCGTACGGGATGATGTTTAAACAAGAAAATCCTCAAGACATTTTCAGAGAGTTTTCTTGTTTAAAGAATCATGTGTTTGACGTGAAATCCCAAACGCCTGGGTTTAGTTAATTTATTATAAAAAAGCAACTAATTTAGAAGTTTCAACCAAGTAACTGATGAAGTGTAAGGATCGTATATTCCACCTGATGACGGGAAACACTATTAAGTTGATATAGAACCTATTATCTTTTGACCTTCTGGCTCTCTCTCTTCGCTATTTGTATTTTATACTTCCACTATAAAGCTGGAAATGTTTTATTTTGCTTCTTGTAGCGTTTGTAGCTCTATTTGTTATTTTTTAAGACTGTTGCAAGCCTTTGGACATTGTCTTATTTGTTTAAGCACACCATAAAGTTTGCTGGAATTTTTGTATTATAATAATCATTGTGTATAACTCCAATTATTATGCAATTTTTATTATATTTGGACTTTTTGATAGAAACTCTTGCAGATTACATTTAAAAAATATAGAATTTTGACCGTTTTATTGTAGGAAAATCTAATAAGTTTGCCCATTTATAAATGTCAATAATTTTTTTTTTCAAATCAGGTGGCACTACCCAACTGCAATACTATTGCAGCTTCTAACAATATGCTTGTTTCAAATACATTTACTTTACGTTGTTTCAAAATGTCGTCTTTAAAAAAAAGAAAAACAAGTGAAGTGTAGGGTTTTTTTGATTCTATTGATGCAATTTTTCCAAAATGAAATATTTGTAGAACCAAAACTCAACATCCAACAGTGATTCTACCAGAAATGCATACACAACTGCTAAGTTACATTTTATCTAAAAATAGTGAAATCTTGTTTTATAAGTTATAATCTTTTCTGGGGTACTATTTGCTCTGGTGAAGTATAATTAATCAGTACTAAAGTACATTATGATTTAGATTTCAAGTATAATATTGACAAATCGTTGGTTATAGGTTGTATGAATGAATGAAAAATATGGCTGCAGAAAAAAACAAAATGGGTTATATTCTGGATTACCAGAACCTGAGTTAATTGCATTTGGTACAATCTCTAAGTAATCGTAAACATTTGAGCATTCATGCTTACCTTATAGGCTTTTTTTATTCTGGTTTGGGATTTTCACTTCATTTCTTACCCTTTTTAGGTTTACTTGTCGCAAGAATCGTTTCCATTTCCAACTGGCAGACCCAAGTAAATTTTTAATTAAACATTTTTTTTAAGCTAATAAAGTGTCAAACTTGGAATTTTGTATTGTCCATATTTTCTGCAAAATTTCTATTTTTCTCGTATTTTAAATACTTGATAAAAGTAGGGAAGGGGATCTTAACCAGTGATAAAAAATATACAATACAATTACCAGAAATATTTTAGTGAAAAATGTATTTGATAAAATGATAAAATAGAATAAATGTATAAAATATTTAATAAAAAAGCTTTTATTTATAGACAATTTATAAATATTACTTTTTCTGCCCAAATTTTTAGAATAAGTTTCAATTCTTGTACTGCATTGTTGTTAGTAAGTATGTAATTATTAGTAAAACTTCAGTTCCTCAAATTTGTATTTTTATTCATGGATTTCTTTCAGTAGCTAAAATTTTCACCGCTCTAAAATAATCAACATCGTGAAAGCAGTATATCAGATAAGACCTCCTCCTTCGTATATTAAGGACACTACGGGCGAGGGCGCATAATGACCTTTAAATCTACACTTTATTGCATTATCCAACTATGCCTTAATAAGGATTATACTCTCGTCCTTGCAGTATCGAACACACTAATCTTTTACTATCGGAGAAAATATAGTGATCAGGTGAAAATCTATGTCTTAGTTAAAACGTGTAAAAGAGTAAATATTACATTTCTTTTTTCCGTATCTTTTGATATTGTATCGGACATTTTTATATTGCATTATAGAGTTCTGAAACTGAGAAATTTGATTCGGAAAATAACTGTTAAAATAACACTCGAAATGAGTTTCAAAGATACATTATAATGCATTAAACAAATAACAAGTATAATCAATAATTAAACATTATCCTCAATTACAGCCAACTCTGATAATATAATTAAACTAAAATTTACGTCTTGAAACCCGAAAAAGTAAAGATTTCACAAGTCCCTTTCCTGATCAAGGAATTACCAGAATATGAACGAAATGAAACCTTAGTAGTAACATTAGGTTTTACATCATTAACCAAATAAGTATGGGCTTTAAATAGGTATAATTTACAACAGAAAAAAATTATATCATAACATTTTCCTGAAGGTCTTAGATTTTCTTAGGTTTCAAACATGAAACTAAATAAAACTCGAATGAATTTATCTTAATCAAAAAGCTGAAGGAAACTTGAGTTGAACTATAGAGAGTTAGGTTATCCCAGAACCCCTACATCGAGAAGACAAAAAGGCACTGATCCGTAATCAAACAGATCACGTGGAATCAGAAAGTTTCTTTCCCAACAAAAAAAAATAGAAAAGGAAGAGTTAGGTTAACTTTGCATTTTCGGTATTTCTTTAGGTTTGGGAAATACAGGCGAAAGAAGGCTTTCACAATTCAGGACTTGTCTAAGGTAGAAAGAGGACTCTATAAAGATTATTAACAACGAAAAACAATGCCTTGAAAGTTAAAAGAAAATTGCTTACATTAAAGAAAGAAAGTTTGCTGGAACATGCCAATTATTTTACCAGAAAGGCAAAATAAACCATGAAATAAAAGTTTAATTGTTTTTTATTTGTGTTTTATTTTGTTATTATTAATTAAAAGTTCTTAAGTTTTATAAACAATATTTTATTTCTTTAGTTTGCCTCTAGCTGCTCAGTATAATGCTAATGCGGAGGCACAGGGGGTGTGAGTTCGATATTTTAGATAAAGATTTTAAAATGGGCGCCAGGTCTAGATGACCAAAAGATAGAAGATAAGAGGTATGAAAATATATATATATATATATATATATATATATATATATATATATATATATATATATATATATATATATATATATATATATATATATATATATATATACTAAACTTAATCCATCTAATAAGGAAAACACTAGAAATGTACGTCAATAATTTATTTTAAATTCTTCCTTTTTTAGAAGATATCTAAAAAATACAATCTGCCCTATATTGGCACAACCAATCTGCTTTATTTTTACAGAAATAGACAAGCATAAATAAAATCTGCTTTACCTTTGCAGATGCACTAAAAGGTAAGTCATAAAGTAAAATTAGAAAACTTAGTAGTCCATGTGATGCTCAAAAATGAAATTTAGAAAAGTTTAATTAAAAGATAAGATGATTTAAAATTCAATATATACGAAAAAATAATATTACCAGTACATTAGTAGTTACATTAATCAAATATACCTTATAATCAAAAGAGAGCAACAATCAAATAAATGTAACTAAAAATGATAAGCCCTGAACAAAGTAAGGTACGATATAAGAACAGCAGTTACCCTTACATATGTCTGAAAGCCATATAATAAGAAAATAACTGTAGGTGTTTTAAAATGATATGTATAAGCCTTAAACAAAATGTAAGGAATCGTAATTAAAATATATGTTAAGTATTTTATTAAGATCAAGAAATTTTATTACTGAAAATTAATTTTAGTATTAAGGTAGAGGTGAGAGATAAAATTATTAAGGCAAATTAATTATTATTGAAAATAAATTAAGAATTAATATATATATAAATTTTGAAATATTTTTTGCAATTGACAATGAAGTAACTATAAGCCCTCAAATACAATCAACTTGAAATATAGAAATCATTACATAATAACACCAATTTCTATAGTCGATAGCCAAGTTACCGTCACATCAAGGCATTCTAGAGAATCGGTATTAAATTTGTGTTGGAGAAGAAAATATATACAAAGAATATTTATAAAATAATTAAATTTGTTTTAATGAATTTTAGAACAAACAATGCTGTGCAAATGATATCGATTAACTGAAAAGTCCACAAATAAAATTAAGTAAATAGAAATATTAATATAAGAACACTAATTTCTATTAGTCAATAAGCAACAGTAATCAGAAAATCAATGCACGTTAGAGAAACTTTATTTATATTTATATTTAATTTTAACTTGTATTTAAAAAAATTAAATGTATAAAGGTAAGTATTGGATTTTTAAGTAAATAAATAGGTAAATTTAATAAAGGTATTCGAGAAATGAAGATAATTAATCACACAAAAATATCTTACTATGGACTACTAAATAATAAAAACTGAATTATAAGACATTCACCTTTTTGGCAATCAGTACAATAATCAAGCTCGTTTTTCGACGGCAAGATAAAATAAGGTATCTATGATCTTCTATCAAAGTTTAAACATAAATTCCAAATGTTTAGCTAGCTAAAGAGAAAATTATAACTAACAAGTATAAAATCAATAATTGACTTTTTACTGATTTTAAACAAATTCTCAAAATTATGCTTGATAGGCCTAAAAATTATCACTCAATCAAGAGTGTATTTTTTATACTATTTTTATCAAAATGACAAATTTAAATTTGATTTGGAAGATAAATATTTTAATTTTCAAAGGACCTTATAATTAATAATTATGTACCTAATTAAATTTCAAAAGAGACCAATATTAACTTTTAAGAAGTAATGTGCTTTAGAAAAATATTATACAGAGTACTTAAAATATAGTAGATGTAATAAAGATATCATAAATTTAGAGACTAAAGATCAGTAGCTTTACAAAATCTGGAAATTTACTTATTTTTTCCGAATTTCAAAATATTTTGCAAAATATAATTTTACAGGTATAATATTATTTAAATTTTGAAGAAAAATATATTACATATGTAATCTAAATATAAGCCAAAAAATATATTACAAAAGCGAAAAATGTTGGAATTTCAACGTTTCAAAATCACAACAAAAGGCAAAAATATATTAAAAGTGGATATTCCAGAGAGTCCGCAGTCAGAGCCTCCAAAACGCTTCATAGCAATGGTCAATTACCACGGAGTGTTCCCAACTAAAATTCCCAATCTGACACTTATATCTGCAGGCAAAATCCTCCACCGCAAAATGGATCACAGATTCCAGGAATGGACAGGAGTCTTCACCACAAAAACTGCTAAGCTACCTACCTTAGTGCTGCTTTTCTCAGAATCCCATTTTATAGGTTGTTCAAAAGATGGTCATCATAAAAATCCAAGAAGGGTGAAAAGTAGAGAAAGAATTAAAGAAAGTAGGAAAGAGTAAAAGAACGAAAGCCTGAAAAAGAAAAAATATTCTGTAATGGTGCCACGTGCAAACCTAAAAATTTTGGGAATAGTCTAACACAAGATCTGACCTCTATAGATTAAAGTTAAGAAAAGAGGACGCCTTTCTCACTTCAATTGGTTTTATTGACATAGATTTATAAAAAAACTGTGACCTCACAAACAGGCTAAAATCTCAATTATACGACTCGACCAACCAAATACACATGCATTCCGGGTTGCCGATATTCGTCCCATCTAGAAATCAGACTGCTCTCGCCAGGGTAGGACTAAATTTGTTTTGTTGATTGTTGAATGCAATTTAATGTTTTAATTATGAACAAAATTAAAATTTTATATTATTTAAAGAAACCTTTTCGAATGTCGACTTTTATGAAATATAATAAAGAATTTGATTAAGTTTAACTAATTGTAACGAGCATATCAAAATGCTTGTTACAACCTATATATTAACTACATAAACATATATATATATATATATATATATATATATATATATATATATATATATATATATATATATATATATATATATATATATATATATATTTATATTTATATAACTACTGCATTCGCAGACAATAAAAACGTGCACTTACACCGCACAGAGCAAACAAAGATTAAAAATATAAACTATTAAAACAACTAGATTCAAGGTGCCTTTCGGCTACGAGAAGCCACTCGAAAGCATCCTCTTTTTCATTTGTTTTTCAAATTTCCCAGCTGATGTCAGGTACGTCCTGCCGTACAGGAAATTGGTATTGGAAAGAAATAATATTGATGACAAACTATAAAATCCATGGGATAATAGGGGGGAACTAGTAATATAGTAAGATTCATCTAATTGGCTGCTTCTAATTTTTTAGTTGCCTGTCTCCAAGATTGAGAGTGTAACGTAAAAATGTCAATAAAGCAGAGTGACCGAAAAACTAATAAACGGTAGAATTTAAAAATTAAAATGATACAAACTTTTCTGGACCGTCCATATATGGAAGCCATAATTTCGACTTATAGAAATATCTACGCCTATACAGATATTATAAAAATATAAAATATATAAGAAATTGGTTTCAAAAACTACTTTTAACTGCAGTATTTTTGAGAATACAGGCCTAACAATATTTTTGTTTTTTCTTTTTCCTGAGGACACCACGTCAATTTCTCCTAAATTTTGATTACCCTTGTAACTTTTTATCAAATCTTTTCTATGCCTATTGTTGTGGGTTTTTAAAAGAATCGTAAAATAAAATCAGATTATCAATGATTAAACTCATCTATCTAACACACCTTGCCTTTTTACCGCAAATAATGAATTTTTTGATACACAGGGATTTATTTCGTGCTCTGGGGCCCCAGGAGTTCAAAATCGGCTCTAAACTGATCGAAATTATATTTTTTTCTTTTAAAATAATTCAGTGATTTGTTTTTTTTTTGTGGGTACTAAATACTGAGATTACACAAATATTTTATCTATTCGACTTCAAATGAAGCTGATATAAGTGCTATTTCGAAACGCATGTTTATTTTACCTAAAGTTGGAACAAACATAATCGTAAATTTTCTTTGTCTTTATATAAATTCAACTTCGCATTTAGCTTTTTTTTTAAATTCATTCCTTGTGGTTTGATGTCACCGTTAGAAGAATTACCTCCGTGTAGACGTCAAATATTCGCTAAATTTTAAGGGTCTTCTAACCGAATTTACAAAAGTGCGGCTGTCTCTTGTTACAGACTTATTCATTTTTTTGTTTTTAACGGTTTTTCTCCAAGTCCCCTTCATAATTAAATTGGGTTACGCCGTTACTGAGAACGCTAATAAGCAGAAATTCGTGTCTAGCGGTTATTATTTCACCTTTCTTTTCGCCAACAAATCCAGAATAATTTTCATTTCGTTTGAATAGACTCTAGACACCATCAGCAGGATTATTATTAATTTAATATTTATTAGATTTTTGGGTTTTATGTATAATTCTAAAATGTATAGAAGTAAAATATTTTTATTCAAAACCATATATTATTCCCCAGGCGATAGGCAGTTTTGAATGGAAAAAATTAAACAGTATATTTTTGTTTGATTTAATAGTAACATTTAGGGGTCACGAAAAACATTCTAAAAATTCTATCACCTCCGATAAAAGCGCCACCCACTAAATATGCAAATTAGGTAGAAATGTGTAATAAACGTTTTCCCTTTGTGATACAATAAAATTGGTAGTATACAAATAAAAGCATCTAAAATTCTCTATAAAAAAGATTGTACACACTTTTTGGTAACACCAGCACTATCGCTGTAGTAGCCACTTCTGACTAATGCGCATCTACTTACACTTTGTATTAAATGGCATATTGCCCAATGTGCTATGCATAGGTTAATTTAATCGACGCTCGTCAGTCAGCTTAAAGAAGCTATGACGGCGATAATTCTTGTTTTACGCAGAACATGTATAAATCCTTTTTTTTTTCACTTCCGCCCTGAACGTCGACTGAACACACGCACCCGTAAGGCGAAAACTGGTTCAGTTTTTTCTCAAGAAGCAGTCCACCCACCATCGGGAAAACATCACTGTCTCCAATCTGGAATAAGATCATTCAAATCATCTGGGAGAGTTGCCCCAGCTCTGACTAAGCTCCAGTCCGAGAGCATTATGGCCGAATGTTAAATGGTGAAAGCCAAATCTTGAATTAGTACCACAATGTTGGATTCGTACCAAAATTTTACCACTTAATGGCAGTCTTTTAATAAAAATTTTTTTAACATTTCACTAGGCCGCCATTTTATTTCACCATATTGGATTTTTAGCAAAATATTATCAGGTCATCCCAATATGTTAGTGAATTTTTGATCAAATTTTGAAGTCAATCGGATAAGTAGTCTTTAAGCTATGACGCGAACTGAGAGACAGACAGACAGATTGACAGATGGACCGCCGGAATTGATAAAACATATTTTTTTTGGCATCTAGGGACGCTAAAACGTGAAGATATGTAATACCTGAGAGGGTGATTTTTTCACGATTACAAACTTTTTATTTGGGCGCCATTTTGTTCGGCCATCTTGAATTAGTACCGCCATTTTACTAATTAATCCCTATATCATAATTAGTTATGATTGACATTGACTCCCTTGTAGTTTATATTTTAAAGTTATAGAAACGTTTTCAACTGACATCAGTTTCTGAAACATTAATGCTCGTTGGGTAGTTTATAAGCAGGACTTTCTATTTTTTTTCTTTAAAATTGCAAATCGGTAAAATGACTTTTGGATCATCCTCTGTATTACTATCCTCTTCTTTAATTTTGTATACGTGAATATATATATATATATATATATATATATATATATATATATATATATATTGCCTATTAATTTTGTGCACAACGTGTTCTTTTAAATGCTATAACACATCGTTCCAAATTATCTTTTATCTTTGCATGGGAAGGAATGTTCCACGCATCTGTTGCAATTAATTATATGCTAGCCGACGCCACTGTTTCGCACCTTGGCTCAATATGAACATCTTAATTTAAAACCTATTGCTAAAATTTTTTTAGCATTTCCTCGGCCGCACTGATAAAAGCAGGAAGCACATGAGTCGGCAATATTAAAATCTTGCCCTAAAATATTAAAAAATAAATTACTAATTATAAATTAATTTGGGTACACTTAGATGAGTTTCTTATAACTGTCATACATTTTCAAAATATTCAATATTACATCAAAAATTTAGATAATCTTCTCAACACTTTGTTTCATATTTCTCCCCTGTCAAATTAATGGTGTTAAAATAGACGCCATCTGGGGAATCCGCAGCCCTACGTAGCGATGATATATTCATCCTGAAAATGCAAACTGCAAGCAAGAGCAAAAATTCGTGAAGCTGCAAATTTTATATCGTAAACGCGAAGCTTTGTCGGAAGATGTTACAAGTCAAGTCAAAGAATATGAAGGGAAAGAGACGATAGAAGAAACAAAAATTTATGCGAGCCTGTTTCAAAATGCCTGGGTGAGAAATATAAGTTAATAAATCAAAAGTGACGTTTATTTCTTTTGTGATTTAGGAATGTTGGTACTAATTAAGCTGCTTATTTATCAAAAAAATTAATATTTTACTTCCGAAAATATCTCTCAACAGACACATGAGTTCTACAAGAATTATAATTAACCCCAATAAATTGTTCAACAAAATTGTCAAATTTACTTTAGTGCTTTCCCCTCACAAATTGTATGTAAATGACAGTTTTGCTATTTTTGAGAGAGTTAATTACTTTTTTATGCACTAACTAATACAACACCGACTCTACTAGAAAACCTGAAAGCGGCTATCGATGAGTCATCATAAGAAGTAGATAATCGCCCAATAGACAACCAGAGTGGTGACGTCACGGCGGCGTTCTGCGCTATCAATATTCACTTTCTAAAAAGTTTGTTTAACATTGGTGATTCGTAGATTTCAAGAAAAATTCTAGTTTTTGTTGCATGTAAGTATAGTTACGAATAACTACAAGTGTATATTGTCGATTTCTAATAATAAAGTTTGATTTTTACCTAAATAACCAACCAACACGTATATATGTTAAGGGCTATGATTCCTTTTTTACTTTTTATATTATTATGTATATATATATATATATATATATATATATATATATATATATATATAGCAGATTAAACTAGATGAATGACATTGAGGAATCTATGTGCACATACCGAGGGATCAATTGTTGTGTCATCATCATGTCATCATATCTACATTGCTAAGGTTTACATACCACAATATATCCGTAACAGATGGAATAAAAACCATAGATGATTGTTTGGCAGAAAACTGTAAATTCATTTAAAGCTGACATAAGTGATGTGGCAGTCAAAAAATCTACTGGCTTTGGAGATATCGGAAGAAAAAAATTTCTGAAATATGCCAGAAAATAGTAGGCCTATTGTCAAATGAAACCTGGTTAGCTGCAAGGAAGAACCATCTAAATTATATGTAAAAAGTTGTTATTTACAACAAACATCGTCAAAGGGATTATTTTTGTATATTTTGACCGCCTTCTCAAATGAAAATAAATATGTTTTTCAACAGTGAACATTCCAAAGTCATGATTTTTAGCTTATTGGGAGTTTGATATAATGTTATATAGGGTGTTCTGGTAATCATCAAATTTAAATAAATTGCTTTTCAGTAATGTCACTACTATTCTATTAAATGTACAAAAATACTAAATTATTTTTCTTACGACCACAAAGAGTCTTTAGTATGACCTTTTACTTACCTTTCAAACTGAGTAATTGCTTTGAAATAAATTAAAAGTGGGCTTTAGCTTTTTTTTACCTACCATCTTTCAAATACTATAGTGCCGATTTTTTTTTTAAGACACGTGTATATTGTGCTGAAATTTTTTTTTACACACATGTGATATAAAGCAGCTAAGTAAACACTACTTTTTTGTTAAATTAATTATGTAGTTGTATGAAAAAAAAATATGTCTAACAAATTTACCTCAATTCCGACTTGTAGGAAAACATAACGCAGCAAAACCTGCTTCTACAAAATTAGTTGAAAAGAAAAACGACTGGTTTTTTTTAATGAATTTTTTCTAGTTTTTGTAAAACCTTTTTTCTTCCTGTCAGAGGAAAGATTTTCTTAATCTGAAGAAATAATGACATCTTATTTATAGTCTAATAATATGTAATAAATTAGTTTTAGTAAAAAGGAATTATTTTCAGGAATGTTGTGGCCGCAGACATACATTAGCATTTTACTAGAAATAAAAATGGTTTAATATTACCTCAATATAGAATTAATAAATTAGTTTTTCGGAAAAGAGTACTTTTAAGGTGATGCCTCGGACTGTTTCAAAAATGCGAAGGAGGAAAATATGCATATACAATGTATGTTTTTAAACATGGGGTATGCTATAGGGATTTACATTGTTAAACTTTGTAAGTTAAAACATTGCGTGTATATGACGGTGCCTGCCCATATAACATATTATGTCATTGCACGTAACGAAGAACACGTTACAATCCACAGTTACATATATAAATATATAGTTTCTTTTATAAATTAAATTATATAACTTGTTTGATAACTGGCAGCTTTGTATTTGATTTTCTATTGTTTAATTTTATTTTTCAGTTACCTTGGATCTAATTGCTGAAAGAAATGTTCTGTTTATGGAAAAAAAGAGCCATCAACGTATTCCTATTTAAAACAAATCATAAATAGATATAACTGCAGTCGAGCTAATGTCTTACTGTTATCAAATCCAGCCTTATTTATTACTTTAGCTGTAGCCAGTGATTCTTAAAAATTGAATACATTATAAATGTCATACTATAACTAAAAATTACTTTATGGTTTATTGCTTCTGTTTTCATTTAGTGATTTGATTTTACATAAATTCTGTTATGAAATGAAAAAATACTCTTAATTTTCAGTATACTGAGTATAATTTTACAAATTTCTGTTTGACGCACGGTTGACGTTTAATTTCTTTTTGACTAGCTGCGCACATGATGCAAAGCCAGTCAACATTAAAGACAAGGTTTATTTCACTCCAAATATCAAAAACCTCACTTTCAAACATATTTTTAAAAGATAAATTTAAATGACTTATCGATTCTTTCGCCTTTCACCACCAATTTTAATGAAATTTGGTACACACGTAGAATTTGGTGCGCTGATCACGATTTTTTTTCCGGCCTCGTTTTGTATCCGAGTTATCCATTATCAAAGTTCGCAATCATGTACTCACAATTTTCACCTTCTTTTGAATATCATCTAGTCATTTTTAGAGTAAATCGATTAAATATGCAGCTAAAATTATAAATTACCATATATTTTTCCATGCATAATGTTATTTTTCTCATAATGCACTTCAATAAAATCGTGTCTTTCAATTGCTAGAAGCCCCATTTTGATAGGGAATTTTTCTAGTCTTTATATTGTGTTTGATGTTCGCAAGAATTGGCACTTAAAAAAAATAGGCGTTAATTATTTAATTTTAAATTTAAGGAATCTTATAAAAAAATCAGTTTTTGATACAGTTTACAATGGATATTTTGTTATTTGGGGGATCGTCACCAGGTTAGCACCAGGTTAGGCGCCGAAGCGCGATTGCGTCTTCATTCACGATAATATAAAAATTATATGTTTATAGCTTTAACACAAGAATTATAGTTATATAGCTTTGACAATCGTTTCAGTGCCGAACCTGGTGGCTAATCTGGTACCACAGCCACCTAGTGTTTCCGCACTGCTGATCTTGGATATCCGACCATCTGCTAACTCGGTACCAATCTACCTGCCGGCGTAATTTCGGCGCTAAAGGTAAAGGAGCTTTACCTTTCCGACTAAGAAAGGCATATAATCCTAAATATTTTTTAAGCTGTTCAATTAGCCTAACAAAGACTAACACTTAATTTAATATGTGATGCTGCTAGGGTGATCCCACCCGGGTTCACAGCGGTTACTCAATATAGTCATAGTTAGAGTCACAATAGAAATAAGACAGTTTCGCGCACTTTCATTGGTCAGTATTAGCTTCGAACATACACAGATGATTAGAATGACCCTTTGATCTTGGCGCCGAGTTTTTTTGTCATAAAAGGTCTATTATTATTTAGCGCTGAGATTACATCTGCCCGATTTACCTATGTAACAAAATATCTAAAAGAAATTGTGCAAAAAATTCTAACCTTGATAAAATTTTTCAAATTTTAATTTTTACTTTTTACCGATTTTCATTTGGATTAACAATGGTTAGCAACACCAAATATAAAAACACGGAAAAATCCCTATTAAAAATAAAAATAACAAATACGATTTTACTAAAGCATTTTTAAGTGAATTAAAGTTGTAAATTAAAAAATATGTAGTAATTCCGTATTTCTAAAGTTCAAAAGAAAGAAAAAACTATAAGTACAAGTTGGTGAACATTGATGATGGATACTACAAATTATACCTGTGTATTAAATTTCGTTGAAATGCAGCTAGGTACAAATCGTATTAAGATAATGGTCAAGAAGACCCAAAGGGTGACTAAAGTATGATTTTAATAACTATAACTATGTAAATATTTATTTGTAAACTTACACATTTGGAAAACTTTGTTATGAAGAAATAAATTACATGCTAAAAATGATTGTTAATAAGTCCGAAACGGTGACTTGTAGACATATATTCTTAAATATCTTTAAAATAATTGTTTAATGAGTACGTGTACATCGCGTAAATTGCATCCACTTAAACCAATCTGCTTCAAAGGGGTTTGAGTAAAACCCGTATGTATCGCGTTATACTAGATCGGATGCATAAATCAAAACTTCAATTCACTATTGTACAACAAAGAAACAAGCAGTGTAAAAAGAGATGCAAGTAGTTGAAAACGACATTTATAGAAGAATTGTTATTCTAACCAAAGATTTAAAACTGTGGCCATTTTAATTTAATTATCGACACTAATTAAAACCACACAAAAGAAAAAAAACAGAGCAGAAACCAACTCCGACTCCAACAAAAAATCAGGTTAAGAGAAAAATTTGCTTTAAAACTGTCAAAATATTATCCAGTCCGATACCAATCCCCGTCTTTATCATGTTAAAAATATTCCCATCCACTTCAGTTCAATTCAATCCCAAAAAATACAGGACTGAATGGAAACGTTCTAATGAACGGAAATACCAGTTAATCGCTGTGTACATCGCGATTTGCAAGTGGATGGACTACGCTTTAAGTGGATGCAATTTACGCGATACATACGTACCTAATGATCTATTTAAATTCCATATAAGATAGAGGGGGTTGTACTAAAAAAATTAAAAATACGAAACGCAAAATATAGCAACATCGTAACTTTATAACTTTTAAAACTTGAGTATCGTACTAAAAATAAAATGAACTTTTAACGTTTTTGCTCTAGTATAATTTAAATATAGATAAAAACTGATGAAAACTACTACAAAATCCGAAATGTTGCATTACAGACCCATACCCATACCCATATATCGTTAAAGTCGTCTTTAAATGCGCTATCGTATTTTGTAATAATATATAGGGTGTTCTATCTAAATTAAAAAAGTTCTTCTCACCCTATATACATAAAAACCAAATAAATTTAAACTTTAAAACATAAAAAATAATTGTCCCTTATCTTTTATGGTTCCACCGATTAAAGTACAAGCCGTGGTCATCTCGTCTTAAACACCCTGTATATAAAATAGATGTTTTAAGCTCCTTATACACAATGCAAGTTTAAACATCTTATACTTTTAATTTAAAATATTTGTAAAAGCATAACAAGTTTCTGAGAAATGTATTTGAAATTCATATCTCGAAAATTGAATTTTCTATATTTCGGGCCCCCGTAAATTTTTAGCGTTATGAGTTTTTTCGTTAAGGGCCTCGGTTCTCGAGTAATTTCGGAATCGGTATGTGCGGTGCGAATATTTCGTGGGCAGAATTTTCGATCATGAAGAAAAAGCTACTGCTCATTTCGCAAAAAATAAGTCATTAGTTAGTCTTACTATCTACACCCAAACAACCAGGGTCTTAACTTTCTTGTATACACTCCAGATTGTAAGAGTAGCCACAAGGAATTTTGGTGAGAAAAGTAAAACCAAAATTTATAATTTTGACTTTTTGAGTAGATTTTTAAATTTCAAAGCTGCTTGATACCAAAAATTTAGTTTTTTATATAACTTATAAAAAATTAAAAAGTCTTATTTGTAACTTTTATTCACACGTGTGTTGGCAACTATTTTAATATATTTGCATTTTACCTTCCTCTTTCATATATTTTAGGGAAGGAATAACTAAAAACCCCGTAACAAAATCTCCGATTAAGCTAGCGAACGAGCTCTAGGTACACCTGCACTGTTTTAAAATATTGTAGTTTTAATAAACTTCTGTAATAAACCACTATGACGCTGCTCAATAAAAAGAGAGTTTACGTTTTAGAGAATTGGCGCCCAACGTGGGGCCCCAATCCACGGCCCTGAGATTAAGAGTTCCAGACATAATTATATCTTTGACGAGCACTAATTCACAGAATAAAATTATGTAACGTATAATATTTTATTACAAATATAATCTTGTGTGTCATAAATTGTTGTGTATAAATCCCCTGTCTTGCTTAAGGGAGTGAATATAATTTCGAGAAAGTTTTAAGAAATCCAATTTTTAGCCTGATTATAAACCTATTACGAACTTAGGCATATTTACATAAAAATGTTGGGACCCCCAAATACCGATCTTCATAAGCACTAAGTAAAACACACCGGTTCTCAAACTTAAGTCCTATAAAAGATGAAAGTTAAATTAATTTTGGAGGCCAAGACGATGCTCCAACATAGGACCCTATTCAGTCTTCCCGAGTTAAAGTTTAATGTTACCGGGCATAATGGAAGTGGCGGCTTCTTAAGTATGTAATGTTTCGTAAAGATACGACCCAAATAGGCTTCACTTAAGAAGTTAAATTTGAAACCGCAATCATGCAAGTTGAGTGCTTCCTTGGGAACTTTTATTGTTGAGAAGTATTAGCAATCGTCCGTATAAAAGACGGACTGGAGAACATATTAGAGCTACGCATTTTTAAAAAAGAAAGATGACAAATATTTTTTTTTCATGAACGCTACTTTATAAGAAACTAATTTGGTTTTAGGCAAGTTGATCTGCATTCAATTTTTGTTCCACAAATAAAATTATATAAAGAAATAAATGCGAAATAACTAAAATTACTCAGCAAATAGTAGGGACCTAGAAAGAAAAACTTATTGGGATGACCGTCTAAGAAAATAGAAATTTAGAAATTTAGCCATCCATAGAGACTTGATTCTGACTAAAGATCTTGATCAGTACACTCAATCAGTCGAGGAAAGGTCCGCACAACTCATAAACTAAACGGAAGTTATCAACTAATCTTTAAGGTTACCAAGAAAACATTTATAATCTTTGTCAGACTTCAAGCTCTAAGTATAGCCAAAAGCAAAACCTTCATTTCGTTCACTAAATTATAGTGTGAGAGTTTTTTCTTAGTTTCTTTGACTAGTCCAGTAATCTGTAGGTACTCACTTCGGCCTCCCACTCAGGCGGTTCGGGATCGATCCCAGCTAGGGACATGAATCTTTTTTAATACTTCTTAAATATTTTATTTTGTGTATTCATGTGAGACTTAACCTCATTTTAGTGCCAATCAAATATGTATAAGTAGTTGTTTGTTTTGTTGTGCTTTAATGTGTTTTATTCTATTTGTAAGTTATTGTTTTAGAATTTGTGAGTGTGATTATCTACTAAGGTTTTCTCTATTGTTTTGATGATGCTCGAAAGGGCGAAACACGTGTCACGTTTAAAATGTAAAATTATAATTTACTGAGACCGAGACTTGGAGTCTTTTTCTATGTTTGTTATATGTATACTATATTCTGAAACTGTCAAGAGAATTTGTTTTAATATGTAAATTACAGTGGTTCATTGTATAATTTTTTTATGATAAATGAAAAATATCCTTTATGCTTAAAACTACGTTTGGTTTAAAAGACCAAATCTTAAAAAAAGTGAAATAATGTGGTCGATTTACATTCTTTGTCAGTTTATCTCGTAATTGGAAAGTGAAAGTAAGAAATGTGTAACCAAAAAACCCTAATATTGGGTTGATAGTTTTTCTGCCTACAGGCAATATGTACTATATGAATCTATACCTATAAAAAAAAATAACCATGAGAACGCATTCGTTAAAAGTATATCGTTAATTAGTTAAGAAAACCGTAACACCAATTAAACGGCCTGTTTTTGAAAAACCCCCCATTTGAGCTAGAATCCGAGTGTTCTTCTTGAAATACCGTACCCGTATTCAGGAGCTGGATATGGTCAGTGAGTGCCTTGAAACCTACCTTATATAAAGATGTATCTGGTTTCTTGAGTCCACTACGCTGGACAATTATACTAGGAAATGTGTTCTACGTAGTGGTTTCCCGTTGCCTTCTACGCAGTTGAAGTAAGTCCGTCAAAATATCAAAGCCGGTCCATAACTACTACACTACCCGGGCCCTTCTGTCGCATAATACCCTCTGCCACCACAGTTTATTTTTTGAAGCAATACATTTTTGAAAAAACACCCATTTGCATATGGTATCAAATAAACACAAAGTAAAAAAGGCTCTCAGCATCAAAGCTACACAACGGTTTATTTATGACTTTTCTTATTTTAGTTCTCTTAATATGGTTATACAGTCGAACAAGTCCATGCCTTAACGATTTTGCAGAATAGCGTTTTTTCAAGAGGAAAAATAACGCTTAATAAAGTGTACGCAATTTTTGCGCCAAATCGGGAGAAAATTTGATTTTACGAGAAAATTCTTTAAAGTGCTTTGTAATAATTTCGGGGAAAATCCATTATATGAGGGAGACTTGTGAGTTTTTCAGTGAAAATTAAGGAACTATGTACAGGGTATTCGGTTATATTGTCAACTAGGTCTACATGCTATATTTTTTTAAATATCAAAAAGTATTAAATACAAAAGTTTTATGATTTTCTCTGAGTCGCCAGGATTCGTTACGAGAAAAAAAAAACAAATGAGATCGGAAATTAACCCAATGAGCATCAGCTTTGTTATTTTAAATGAAATACTCTCTATAATATATGTCCGCTAAATGGGTCTCTTGTTGTTGATTATAAAGATACTAGGTTTGATATCTTTATCTCCAAAGATACCCAAGAATTTTAAGAAAAACCACGCCATAAGAGACGGCGTATTACACAGAGACGGAAAACGCTCTATTTCATAGTGGAGTCGATTCGTAAACAATTGAAAAGTAAACGCGTAAATGCGAAATCCTCTTAAACATAGAACTTTTAAAATTTACAATAATATGGTTGTTTTGTTTACACAACGTTTAAAGATCTATTAAAAGTAGGATTGTCAAAATGACGTGAACTGTGTCAGACGCACCTAGAAGCTGCTATTATTATTATTATTATTTCAGAATATGGACAAGGACCTTTTAGTTTTTTATTGCAGGTTAAAATAAAACAACTTCTTAACAACAAGGAACTAAAGTATCCTTAGTTAAGAAAATATTCAAAAAACATTTCTAAGCAAACTAATGAACCAAATAATACCAAGGACTTAAATGCAATTTTTAAAATACAAAGACTGGCGTCTCTCAAGCAATATACAGGGTATCTCATTTTCGTCATTTTTGCAAAATATCTCCCTTATTTTTAAAGATAGAAGATTGCGAGTAACAGTATGGTACTCTTTGTGAAATTAAAGATGGCGTCAGCAGAATTTTCATAGCTCTTTTGGGTTTTGAGATACAGGGCGATTTTGAAAATGTTTTCAGGCACCTCTCGTATCTCAGCTATCTGATAACTTATTAGAAACGCGAAAACTGTTCCTTAGAAGACATTTTCCGTAGAATTCAGTGCCGTTGTCATAATATGTATACGGAGTCAGGTCAGAAAGTTATCTTCTTTATTATTTTTCATTGGAACACCCTGTATAATATTCTTTATGTTTATTAGGAGTAATATGTTAAAAAATATATACATGTATGCAGTTATTTTGAAAAAAATGGTTAAAGTTTGTGGTTTTCAAAATTTTCTTTTTTGCCCAATTAGTAGGTACTAGGCTATGTCTAAAATGTATTAAAAACAAAATTCATGTAAGTTATTAAAATACTAAAGATGCAATACTTTTAAACTTTTAATTATTTAACTTTTAACTCTTAAGAGTGCAAATCCACGCTATAAAATTTCTCGTGTTCATTTTTCGAACTCAAACCTCAAGCGCCACTCTGTAGATGACGCATCAATGTCGGAATCCGATTATTTTTTAATTTTTTCCAAAATAGGCCATATAAATAAATTAACACGTTCAATATTTAATTTTATAACATATTTATGTACAAACATTACATAAAATCTATCAAATACTATGCAAATAAGTAGTTTCACTTTTAACGGAAAAATTCAAATATTTCAGAAAACGCTTAACAGTGACGCAACGTTGTGGTATCACCTCCATCCCAAGCAAATAACTTTAGGAGTTTTACATTCCTTTGATAGAAAATTCAAAATATTGCACATGGCATGTATTTCTTGCCTCGTTGATATATCTATCTTTGTTGCGAAATGAAATAAAACGACAGAGTGCTGTTAAAGAATACCTCTTTTACAGGCTATAATAAATATGATCTCCCCTATTGACTGTTTTTTTTATCAGCTAGCCGAAGTAATAATTGCAAGGCCTTTCGACTTTCGGCACCTTTCGGTGTTTGCCGATAAAAACCAGTTTTTTTAATATCTAAATACCCGGAATATTGGTTTCCTTATATTTTTATGATAGCTTGAGTCTTGGGTTGAGAATTTCCTGTTTGTTTTTTATAGGTGTGTTTTAAAATAACTAGTACTTGTATTTTTAAAACGTCGATGTTTAGTTTAGAACTTCTCACTCTTGTGACTGTGTCTAAGCTTTCTAGATATTTGTTTATGAATTCTTGTGTTACCTGTGTAATTAGGATATGTGTAATGAGTGTAAAGGGCGTAAAAATACGAGAGCAGCAAGACCTCGGCGCCGAACTGCAAAAAATTTTGCAGTGAGAATCCTGGGAAAATGCAGAATAAGGTAAGTTCAAATAATATAACTATAGGTGCTCGATTTTGAGACCCTTCATGAATTTGAAGAATTTGAATTACAATTACTGATTACAGTACATCATATTAAAAATATCAACATATTTTTTACGTTTGGGACTACTTATATAAACTTTTATCTGTATGTCCATGCTATAGTAATTTTTTAGAAGGTACATGGTGGATGTATTTCTGAAGTACATATCTTTTGTTTGAAACTTAAAATAGCCCAACTTTGAAGGAGGAAGACTATTTTGTTTTCAAACAATGATGAAAATAAATAAAACTAATAAATGTGTTTTTTATAGGTACCTAGGCAACACGATTCTTTTAGAATTTTCTGGTTCATTTTTATTTCATATTCATATTTTTATACATGAGGTGAATTCTCTCTGAAATTCACATAAATATCTACGGTTTTTATATTTGTAAAATTTAAATATGTTTTGTAATATTTATTTAATTAAATTAAAACCTTCAGGGGTATAGTAATTCGGTAGGTATAAAAACTTATTTCCTGTTGGTCATATAATTGTGGTAGAAATTAAAAGCTCATAAAATTAGACACTTTTTATGCAACACTAATACTTTCATAGTGGTAGTCCCATAATGCTGGCTGATGCAATTTAACTCACCGGATCCATGACAATCTGTGTAAGAATAAAGCTTTTAGTTATCAGTATTATATTGATCCTTTTTATGTGACTTCCACTTAGAAAGTTTTGCTGTTTGCAGACAGTAGCAAGCTTTAACAGCGTATACCCCCCCAGTTATCACTTCACAAAGAGAAAATTATAAGTAACATATTAAATATCTTAGTCTTGTATCTACAAACAAATAAAAATTGACCTTTTATATATTTTCAATCTTCGCCAAAAATGTACATACAGATTCCTGAATCGCTGGAAAAGTAAGAAAAAATTGGGGATATTAGTTTTCATTTCTCAAGTAATTTAGTGTACTAATGTATGTTACTGTATTTATGTATGTACAGTGTGATCAGTGTATCTTGATAGCATTTTAAATATTAATAACTTTTTTACTTTTTAAGTTATCGGAGTGAACAAAAAAACAATTGTAGGGTTACTTAAATCTTTTTTCTGGTTATTAGAAAAACAGAAGATATCACCATAAGTTGTATTGTTTAAATCGGACACACCTCGGCACACACTTTATACTATATTTCCCTTAAATGGAACTCTTCTTGCAGATTATAAATATAATATCTGGTTTGATAACTTTATCTTCAAAGACACCCGATCAATTTAAGAAAAACCATATGAGGCAGTGTGTTAGAGAGAGATGGACAACACTATTACATAGTGGAGTGAATAGGTATCGAACCAGATATAATTATAATCTCCAAGAAGAGACCCATTTGAGGGACATATAATAGTCAGGATGTCCCATTTGAAAAATATAATTTATAGTAATATCTTGTAAAATTGACAGTCTTTTTTTTTTTCGTTTTTTACAAGCTTGGTAATTTATGTAATTTTTTTTAACAAGCATTTGACCCTCCCACACTAATAATATAACAGACTTAATATTTGGACAACACATATTTAAGATTTTCCCATAAGAGACAATGTTTTAGAGAGAGAGGGATAACCTTGATTTCCTCAAATTTTAAATACTTTTAATGTATGAGTGCATTACATCGTTGGAATTTGGAATGCAAAGGTTTGTTACAAAACAAATTAAAAAATCCAGGTGTGTATTTAAAAGTTGATGATGACCCCTCATTTACGAAACATCAGATTCAAAATATGACAGCACCATAAAATGTTAGACAAAAAAATGCTTTGGCAATATGTTTATAACTTTAAAAAAATTTTAGGATTAAAAAAGTTACTGCATAATTTTAAAAATGCAATATTTTATTCGTTTCTAAATATCTCAAGAACATAATGGCTAGAATTCGCCTGCAGGTGCTATTAGGCTTGTAACGAAATTGTCTAAAACTTTCTATATTTATGAAAATACAAATTTTCAGAAGTCAAAATCTCAAAAACAAGTAAAGATACTATATACAAATAGCTAGAATCTGGGACAAAATTCAAAACCCAGAAGAAATTGATGTTTTATTTAAAAAATAAAAGTTGATACCACCACTACGTTTTATACTAATATGTATATTTAAAAATATTTCTAAAATGTAACAAAAATAAGTAAAGTAAATAAGCATCCAAATATGTATTCCTCTTTTTTTTAACTGGCATGTTTTTTTAATACAGAATTGTTTCTAGTTCAAAATTCCAGGTATTACTGGTATTACTCTGTATTGTCATATTTCTTATCAACTTGAACGAAATTGTGCCATCCAGAACTGGTTTTTTATTTGTTAAGGCAGTGTGCAAGTCAACAAATATCACAGGAATAAATACATGTTTATCATTAAATCCATTTTTTGAAAAAAAAAGTATCCATGGTAAGAAATCTGGCCTGCAACACAACTGCCTAAGTTTTACACAAATTCAATGAAAATTGAATAATCATTTTAGACAGAAATACGAGCAGAAATATTAAAATATGTAATATTGTTAATTGCTTTTTCTTAACATTATATATACACTATACAAGGTTCAGATGCTAACATCGATGGTAATTTTCTTTAAATATAATACCATTTTTTTTATTACATGCTTAGTTTTTTAAGGTCTTTTCGAAGGTCTTTCTTATAGCATCTGCTTTTAGTCTAAATAGAAGAAAAAGTTTTTCTGATAAAAAAAAATCGATAAATTCACCTTTACCAACAAGTTTCTTCATACAGAATTCTTTTACGAGACCACACGGACGACCATATAAAACTGAGGTAGGAGTGCATAATTCCTGCTCTTCTAAATCTCAATCGAAATGGGAAAACATGTTTTTTTTTGGGATCCCAGAACCTTAAAATGTAAACATCAGTAAAAATCTCTTAGGGTGATTTTATCACGATTACAATACTTTCGTTTTACGGGACCATAAGAAAGATCATACAAAACTGAGGTAGGAGTATACAATTTCTGCTCTATGTAGAATTATTTTGATTTTACAGCCTTTCTAAATATCAAATTGTCATTTTTCAAATGTCATATTTCAAAAAAAATTGAACTTAGGATTTTTAAATATGTAGAGTCAAAAGCGCAATGTAATAAATAACTTAACATGTTTTAATATTTTTTCACATATAATAACCTGAATTATTCAAATTTGTGAAAGGCTTTAAAGACGCATGATTTAAGTATGCGCTTAAAACTGCAAACAAGAAATAATATCCTACAACTTGTATTACCGAGATATCAACTAATCAATTTAATGTTCCAAAAATTTTATAAGTCTTATTGATCTGATTACGTTTTACTACTTTATAGATATTACTTATATATTTGTTTAAAGTTATCCTAAGTAAGATAAATATATTTTTATATTAAAATATATTTTTTGGAATCTTAGTCTTATTATTTCAATTTTTTCACTTCAAATGTATGTCTTAAAATCCACCTGACATTTTTTTTCTTTCACCGCTCTCTCTATTTTTGGAGCCTCACTTGGTTCCCTCAAAACAAAAGTGTATGCCCCTGGGTATTATCATATAAGTGCCATAGGTATACCAGTCAGTTTACCATGTTATTAGGATATAATAGATAATATTATAACAGTTTCAACTACTATGTATGCATCTTTTATTGTAGGGATGATATTAACAAAGGCCATACATATTCAACCAGTTTTGCAAAGAAGCGTGGTAATGATGTTGAGAGTTTAAAGTTCCAAATAAGTCTCCAGCGAGGTCTCCAGGGATATCTTTGAGTGAGTATAAATTAAGAAATCTTTCAGTAAAATATTTGAAAGTATCACATATTAGTAAAACTATTCCTAATACAAAAGGTTTCATTCAAGTAGATTCTAAAACCATGACAAAATTACAATAAAAAAAAAGATTATGCATGCACAAGTGGTGTTTGCCCTGACATGTTTTGTAAGGGCAAACAATGCAAGGTGGCAAAATGTAAGGTGTTGGCTGTAGAAAAATTATTCCATAATTTTGGGCACTTGGTTGCACTATTATACAACCACATTTAAAAAGTAAAAATTTGTCTTGGTATAGGCCGTTAAAATATGTAGGATAGGGACGTGGTTCACATGAAGAGAAATTTAGTTTGATGATGTGAAAACAAATCTAGCAGCATATAAGAAGACTGACACTTATATAATTCTAACATCACTTTTATTTTTTTTGATTATTACTGGATTTACTAATATTATTAGTAATATATATAATATATATAATATATATATATATATATATATATATATATATATATATATATATATATATATATATATATATATATATATATATATATATATATATATATATATATATATATATATATATATATATATATATATATATATATATATATATATATATATATATATATATATATATATATGTTATATCTATTCTCACCAGCTAGTTCATCATACAAGTTATGCCAACCTTGGTTCCCAGACTATCAGATATCACCCGCCAACGCAGTATTCAGAAGCCGAGCTTATCTCAATAACAAAAGTATCATATATCAGCAGGTATACTTGTTTAAAACAAGTCTATACCAAGAAAGCTTCATCAGCAGAACCCACGTCCTGACCCAAGTGTTCAAGAAAGAAGTAAACAGTTCCCACTGAGTCAGCATAACGAAACATATAAATAGTTATTTTCTTTGTATAAAGTTAAGTTCAGTCTAGCTTCTCATTTGTTAAACGTCACGCTGTAATTTTGCAAGTTCAAATATATATATTTTAATTTGTATTTTTCAAGTAATAAAATAATTTTTTAAAAAGTAATTTCGCAAGAAAGTGATTTAACAAACTGGCGCAGTCGGTAGGATCTGAAAACGTCTAACAGAACACGAAGCCCTTGTGCACTCTCACTGTCGACGGAGGATCCCAATCCATTGTTCAGAAGAACCTGTGAAAACCAAGAAAAATACAAGAAGTACTGAAACTCAAGAAAAGCAGAGAAAATCACGACCCGACGTCACCAACTCGCAGTCAATCTACGGATTAGGAACACCTAGTGAAACCCCTGGTAGAATTTGCTGCAGAGAACACGACGAAGTCTGATGTTTCTACTAGTAACGTAAGACTGAATCATCTCGTTATTAATTTTTTTATATTTTTCAATTTTCCAAAATATTGAATTTTTTTTTTTTTTATTCAAATTTAAGGAAATTGTTCGATTTTTCAATTTTGATATTTAGTTAACGAAAAACTGAATTCAAAAACAAGTTTCAAAAATACAAAAGAATATTTTAATTTCAAATTTTGATTATACAGTTAATCAAATTTCAGACAAACAAAACAAAACCACTTGAATTTTGTAGATTTTAGTATTGCTTTAATTTACGTTGATTTGTGTACTACTTTACGTACTGCCAATCAACCTAAATTCTTAATTTTAAGTTCGTATCCTTTATATAATATTGTGTGCCTATATTTGATAATATTGTGTGCCTATATTATTTTATTTTGATATATTGATATATTGAGCAACCATGACTGATAACGGAATACAAAATGTCCCTGAGACACCCGAAATTGAACCATATAAACTATCTGAAATATTTTCAATAATTCCTGAATACGATGGTGATCAAATTTTTCTCCAAACATTTCTCAATGCTTGTGATTGTGCTTACAATATGTCTACACGCGATCAAAAAGATTTATTAGTAATCCACATAAAAAATAAATTACGTGCAAGAGCAGCGCAGCTAATAAGCTCTCGCAACCCTATTTCTTATTTAGAAATAAAACAACTTTTAAATTCTCACTTTGGAGATACGCGAGACTTGTCTTCTTTAATACAAGACTTACAACGTATTAAACAATTACCAAATGAAAGTCCTTTAACCTTTCTCAACCGACTTCAAGTGCTAAATGCAAAAATGCACGCTAATATACAAAAGTCTAATCTCACCCCACAACAAAAACAAGCTTAAATAACTCTAATCGAATCCATGTCTCTGAGTACCCTCTTAACTGGTCTTGAACCCCGTATTGGACACATAATTCGTGCCAGTAACCCAAGAGATCTTCTTGAAGCTCAAATACGTATTCGACGTGAACTTCAATTGTCCTATTTTGAATCTCAAAAAGTTTCAAAACCGAACCCACCAAAGCCATTCAACCAATCTTTGAAAAAAACAAACTTTCAAACACAAAAATGTTTTAAATGCGGACGTACTGGTCATTCAGCAAATCAATGCCATGCCAATAACGGACAACCACGTCCCAATTTTTCCCAAAGCTCAAATTTTCAGCGACCCCAGTTTGCCCCGCAAACAAATTCTCTTTAGTCACAAAGACCAAACATGCAACAACAAAGAAGCCCAAATACGCAAACCCCAAATATGATAAATAATCAATCAAATCAAAATAATTTCCAACGTCAACCGAATTCTAATTATTCTCGACCCTCAGTAATTCACAAAAATCCCAATTTTAAAGCTCACTTAGTTAGCACAGATAATAATCAAGAAAAATATTTTAATGACTATTATCAAGACTATCAACAAGATTATCAACAAGATTACCAAGATCCCTCATACTTTTCTTATGAAGACACCTCTACTTTATTCGAAAATGAATACGACAATTTTTATGAGAATCCAGATCCCAATTTAAACTTTAACGAATCAATCGAAAACGATCAAAATTTTCCAATCGAGGAAAATCAAAATTTTCCTTTATCCCCAGATCAAAACCATCCACCCAATCAAGAAATAGATCAAATACAAGCCCAAATAGAAACTCTCACGCTAGACGATATGAATCCCTCACTCAATTTCCCCGAACAACGATTTCTTTAAATCCTTTTCTTGCGATAAATCCTAAAAATCTTTACTATATCAAAGACGCAACAAATACCTTCAAACTACTCATAGATTCTGGTGCAGGTATTTCAATTTTCAAAGAAAATACAGTAAGGAACTTTACCGGACAAAAGGCATTACCGAACAAAAACTTTTAATAACTGAATCAACTTTGATAAATTTTAACAACGGTGACCCTCACAAAGTCTATATTTATAATTTAGACATTGATTTTGACGGAATTCTAGGTCTTGACTTCCTAGAACACTACGAATGTACAATCGATTTAAAAAATAAACAACTTATTACCAATTTTAAAACACTACCATTGTATAAAGTTGAAGACAATTATTCTTCAACAAAACTCGAAACATACGAGTCAAATAAAAATAAAATAACTATACAAGGTAGAATGGAACAAGTTTTTAAATTAAAATGTCATCTAATCAATACTGATGCTATTTTATACCGAAAAGAAATAGAAAAAGTACATATCCCTAATGCCCTTGTCCATGTCAATCAAAACGGTGAACTTTTGACAACAATTATCAATGCGAATGCAATTCCAAAAACAATTGATTTCTCAAATATCGAAATAGAACCATTTTCGATACACACACTTCTTAATTTCAATTTTCCCGAATCTTCCGAATTTCAAACTTTAAATAGAATCCCGACTATTAGATCCCAGCTTAGACTTGACCATTTAAACGAAGAAGAAAAAGAATTAATCACAAATCTTTGTGTCAATTTTGAAGACATTTTTTATCTAGAAGGTGACAACCTTTCCTTCACAAGTGAAATTAAACATAAGATAGACACGAATAATACAAAACCCATTTTTACTAAATCTTATAGATATCCCCAAATACATAAACAAGAGGTTAAAACGCAAGTAAACAATATGTTACAACAAGGTATAATTAGACCATCAATTTCTCCCTGGTCATCTCCCGTTTGGGTTGTACCGAAAAAAATCGACTCTAGTAATAAACAAAAATGGAGAATCGTAATAGATTATAGAAAACTGAACGAATCCACTGTTAATGATAAATATCCACTTCCTAATATCTCAGATTTACTTGACCAACTTGGACAGTGTCAATATTTCACGACTCTTGATCTCGCTTCTGGTTTCCATCAGATAGAGATAGATCCCAAAGATATTTCAAAAACAGCGTTCTCAGTAGAAAACGGTCATTATGAATTTAAACGAATGCCCTTCGGACTAAAGAATGCCCCATCTACATTCCAACGTGTAATGGACAATATTCTTTTAGGAATCTTAAATGAACGATGTCTTGTCTATATGGACGATATTATAGTCTATTCCGCTACAATTGATGAACATATCCAACGATTACGCGAAGTTTTCAAAAGACTAAGAAAAGCTAATCTTAAAATACAACCAGACAAATGCGAATTTTTACGCAAAGAAGTAGCATATCTTGGACACGTAATAACTAAAGACGGTGTTAAAACGAATCCAACAAAAATTGAATGTATCCAAAATTTTCCCCAACCAAAAAATCCTAAGGATATAAAATCTTTCCTTGGCTTAGCAGGCTATTATCGACGATTCATTCCTAATTTTGCGAAAATTTCTAAACCCTTACTCGTCTACTCAAAAAAGAAATAAAATTTGACTTTGATTCTGATTGCAAAGAATCTTTTGATGAACTGAAAAAATTGCTAATTTCTGACCCAATTCTTATATACCCAAATTTTAACGAACCATTTCTTTTAACCACAGATGCTAGTGCTTTTGCAATAGGCGCTGTGTTATCACAAGGACCTGTAGGAAAAGATTTACCAATTGGCTATGCATCTAGAACCTTATGTAAAGCCGAAACAAATTATTCAACTATTGAACGTGAACTCCTTGCAATTGTATGGGCAGTAAAACATTTTCGCCCGTATCTTTTTGGCAGAAAATTTAAACTAATTACAGACCACCGCCCTCTTACTTGGCTTTTTTCAATTAAAGACCCAGGTAGTAGACTCGCACGCTGGAGACTTAAACTCGAAGAATATGAGTATGAAATAATTTACAAACCCGGTAAGATTAATAAAAACGCAGACGCATTATCAAGAATTAAAATTAATCATTTTAATCAATGCGCAAAATTCCAATCAAAACTTTCTATTTTTGCGACAAATCAAGAAGATGACGAAAATTCTAATAACTCAAATTTAAATTTCGATGATGAAAAAATAACCGAAGATTACAACACATTTGCTAATATGTACGAAACAAAATCTTTAATTGATTATTCAAAAATTGAAACTTCAAATGAACAACTTCTAAATAAATCACATAAAAACATAATAACCTTTTTTCAACAAAAGAATTTAGGAGAATTAAAACATGAAATATTAGAAGACATTTTTGAAGAAAATGCAGATTTTTCAATGCAAAGACTAAATATTTTCTCTAGTAAAACAGTCAAAAATCGGAAATATTACATAATTCCTTTGTTACTCGACCCAGAAAATATAGTCCAACATCTTTTCTATATTATTTATACAGGACAAAACGAATTTGACCTTTTGTCAACATATTTTCTCGAAAATAAAATAGACCTTCCTATTCTTGAAATATTTTCTTTTATCTTTGCAGACAAAGATATTAAAATATGTATTTGTCAAAATATTGTAACCATCCCAGATAAAGACCAAATACCAATTATATTGGAACAATACCATTTAGGCAAAAGTAATTTACACCGCGGAATTAATGAAACTTTAAGACGCATCAAAGAAAAATATAATTGGCCCAAAATGATTAAAGATGTAGAAAACTTTATAAAAAGTTGTGAAACATGTCAAAAAATTAAAATATGCCGAAAAAATTTAAGCAACCCTTTAGTGCTAACAGAAACACCGAAAACACCATTTGAACGAATAAATATTGATATATTTGAATATCCATCTAAAAACTATGCTTTGACAATACGAGACGAACTTACTAAATTTACCCAAGCTTATCCAATTGAAGATAAAACGGCAAAAACTATCGTTAATACTATTATTTTATTTTTCCAACATTATGGTACCCCACTACGAATCCATTGTGATTATGGCCGTGAATTTAATAATACATTGTGAAAGACCTATGTGAACTATACGACATAAAAATAACATTTTCAAGTGTAGGTCATCCCCAATCAAACGGCTCTTTAGAAAGATTTCACGCTACACTTAGCGAAATGATAAGAGCTAATCAAACCGAAAACCCACATGAACATCCGTTCAACGTACTTCCGTATGCTGTTATTTGTTACAATAACACGAAAAATAAAACCCACGGTTTTACGCCCTTTGAACTAATTTTCGGACATACTTCTTCTAGACCCCCTGAAACCCTATATAATGAGAAAAACCTCATATCAAAATACATACGTGATTTAAACAATCGTATGCAATTCCTTTATAAATCTGCTCGTAATAAAACGAAACAACAAAAAGAAAAAGCAAAAGAACGTTTCGATCAACATGTTGCCAAACATCCTTATGATTATAAAATAGGTGAAAAAGTATATGTACGTGAATCCCAAATTAAAGATAAGGCTCAAAACAAATTTAATGGCCCTTTCGAAATTCTCGAAATTTATCAAAACTCAGCCCTTTTATTAAATCCCAATTCTAAACAAAAATCTAAAATAAATTTTGATAGATTAAAACCATACTACGAGCAAATTTCTCTTCCAGGACCATCCTCGGACTGTCATCAGTCGTCCAGTCCCAATACTCCATAAGTCCAATTAACAACACGATAGGAGTCTTCTTTCATGAAGAAGCAAAAATAAGAATATCTAATGATAAATGGACATTACTTGTATATAAAGATTTAGAACCAATTAAGGATACAATTGTAAATAATGATAGAATTTTAGAAAACCTTATTAATAATATTAATGAAGACGTACCACGAATGAAAGCATTTAAATCTGAAGTACTAACACATATTAGTCTCCTTAGACAAATATCAGGAGCTGTAAATCAAAAATATACAGAAATAATGGCAGATACTAAAAAATATATTTTTAGAGAAAAACGTGGAATTTTTAATGGTATAGGAACATTTTGGAAAGCAATTACAGGAAACTTAGATGCTTCCGATGGCGAATATTTTAATGACTGTATAGAAAAAATAACACATGATGAATATCAAATCGAAAATCTTCTTAAAAATCAAATTTCAGTAACTACCTCAGTAATAAAAGAATTTAATTCAACTATTCAGAAACTTAAAATTGACGAAGAAACATTCAATAATGACATAATAGAAATACGAAAATCAATACTGGATATTTCTGACGATCTGAAATATTATTCCTCTCAAATAGAAATATTAAATATTTGCGAACTATTAATGGAAAGCTATTCATTTCTTGAAAATTCCTTGAATGATATTATAAATTCAATTGTTTTCGCCCGTTTACGAATTTTACACAGTTCGATTATTACACCTTTTGACCTAATAGAATCACTAAAGCACATATCTCAATCATTGCAGAGAAATAATTTACCTTTGCTAATTCACCCTTCAAGTGTGGCTCAATATCTCGAAATCATAGAACTAAAGGCATATCAATATGATTCAAAAGTAATTTTTGTTCTCGAAATCCCATTAGTAGATCCAGAAAAATATATTCTCTTTCACTTATATCCAATACCAATTTTGGATAATCGAACAGGCCTTCACCACATTCTTTCAATAACAAATAATTTAATTGCGCGAAACGATGATTCATTATTATACATCACAATTCGCAACTTGGAATCATGCAAATCTTTGAGCAGCCGAACACTAATATGTTCCAACATCCTGCCATATCCAATAGACAGTGATGCTGTTTGTGAAGCCCAGTTACTACGATTAATCAATCGCCTTCCAAGAACGTGCCAAGTTTCAGTTATCCTAGCCAAAGACTATCATGTGCAAGAACTTAACCAAAACTCCTGGTTAGTTGCCGTTGCAGACCCTTTACCTGTGACCATTAAATGCGGTTCCAGAGACGTTGTTACCCAAACAATCAGTACCAACGCCATAATTAAACTCCAACCAGAGTGCAGTGCATTTATTGGCAGCACCAAAGTTCTAGCGAAGAAATTTGTAAATACCTATGACAATGTTACCTACAGCAACGTTCCAATCCAAATTCCATTTGATTGCTGCAGTCATTACCCTGAAATTCACAGGTGGTTCAAGTCTGGTATTCACATACCAGACTTGAAGCCTTTTCAGTTACACCACATTGATACAGAAAATTTAAATATAGCTCAACATAAATTAAATGAATATTCTGATCAGTTGGACAGACTAATCAATCAACCATTCGTAAAGAAACATATCGGTTGGTTTACGATCCTGACCATAACTCTGATCATCAGTCTAATTATCCTGTATATATTTTGTAAATGTTATAGAAGAAAACCTAAAAACCTCAGTATTGGAATTGTCAATGCCAATAGTGATGACTACCCACCTTCTCCACCAAGGTCCAGAACAAATTTCGTACAATGGAGAAGAATATTTCCAAAAAGGCGACCAAATATACGTGTTGGTGAACCAACAGAAGAATCTGAAGAAATAGAACTTAACCTGAACAAACATTCAGCTTGAAAGTTGCTTCCACGCATCAACTTTCATCTTGATGGGGGAGTTGTTATATCTATTCTCACCAGCTAGTTCATCATACAAGTTATGCCAACCTTGGTTCCCAGACTATCAGATATCACCCGCCAACGCAGTATTCAGAAGCCGAGCTTATCTCAATAACAAAAGTATCATATATCAGCAGGTGCCACTTGTTTACGAAAACAAGTCTATACCAAGAAAGCTTCATCAGCAGAACCCACGTCCTGACCCAAGTGTTCAAGAAAGAAGTAAACAGTTCCCACTGAGTCAGCATAACGAAACATATAAATAGTTATTTTCTTTGTATAAAGTTAAGTTCAGTCTAGCTTCTCATTTGTTAAACGTCACGCTGTAATTTTGCAAGTTCAAATATATATATTTTAATTTGTATTTTTCAAGTAATAAAATAATTTTTTAAAAAGTAATTTCGCAAGAAAGTGATTTAACATATATATAACATGAGACTGTTTGAGAAAACATAAAACAATATACATTGTTCCTTAATTTTATGTTCATTTTTAAGTAAGTCATTCTTTAGCGTATTTTATGAGAATTCATATAAACATGTTTCCTATAGTCTATGTTTGGTTTTGTCTTTGAGATACAGGCTGTCTTAATAAAAAGAAATAATTTTTTATAGATATTTTAAATATATTTCACGACGATTTTGGTCAAGCATTGCAAGTTTGATTGGATGACAAGGGGCTGAAAGTATTAGGATTATAATTATCCATTTAATGGCGTCTGGCGGAAGGGCAACATAATTCATATTAAAAAAAAAGTAAAGTATGCCACTGGTTTATAAAAAGTTTTTATTTTTGTTTAGATCAAGGGATTAAAACTACAGTTTTTTGAAACTCGCCTTTTTTGTTCTCTCTCTTTACTCTATATTTACTATATCTCAATAATATTAGGTTTTTCATTTTGTAACTTCCATCCAATGTTAAGCTTGTTTTTGGAATGCATTGGAGGGACTCGCGCAAGGCAGAAATTAAAGAAAAAAAGAAAAATTAAGTAAAATTTTAATTGAAATAGTATTCAACACATTGATTGCAGAAGGAAAAGTTGATTTTTAAACAACGATGTCTGAAGTATACTGCATTTCATATAGAATTTACTTTAGACATTGCCTCCTTAAGAATTACATTGACCGTCACTAATTTTAGGCTGAAGGGCAGCAATATATGTATTGATTTAGAGAAAATGTAGACACATCTTGCTGTGTGACTATATTTTTGTATAGCTTGCATTTTCTGTAGGCTTGGTTCATTTATACTTATACTGGTTGTAATAGTAGTGGGAGGTACAACACAAAAGTCTATAGTTTTTACAATTTTTAGAAATATATTATATAGAGTACTAAGATTCTTGGGCAACTTAATATAGTAAGACAACTGAATTGCATTTATGTATTGAGTTGGCACATCTCTCTTTGGGAATATGTTTTTGCATAGTGTTCATTTTCTGTTAGGCTTTGTTCATTTATACCTCTATATAATACTCTGGTGTATTACATGCTCCCTAATATTTTTAAATATATGAACATTTTTCTAGGTTACTTCAAGAAATACAGTTGGGCAGTAGGATAATCCATTTTAGGGAGAAATTAGAAAATACATATTAACAGCTTCAGTATTTGGCATAGTATGTAAAAGGCGACATAACACTTCCTGCAATAACCTGGTCAGTTCCATTATAAATCTAAGGCATTTTAAAACCTATTACACACTTTATGGAAAGCAAAAAGAGAGTGTTGCAGGGCAGAAATTTGCACAGTCAATACCAAATGCAAAAATCAAGGAACCTGCCAATTTTATTCATGAAGAATTTAACCACTTAGCTGCTACACCTGATGGTAAAACACTTTTTATTATAACTATTAAATTCCCAAAATTCTATTTCTTTATTTAGACTTTTTACATATTAAGTACTTGACTAAACATTAAATATAGTATAAAAAGAAATCACATTTATTATTATCAGGTAATATAATTATTCTTTCAAAAGATAACATTTAAATCATATTAAAGCAAACTAAAATATTATTTTTATATCCAACCATTTTTTTCTTTGTACATATTCAAAATACACAAAATGTTGATTTTTTTTTAAAAAAACAATAACTAAGAATTTTAGGTCTAAGGTGTGGTACATCAATTATGTTTTCTTTCAAAGAACTTGCTAAATTTTTTCTGTTATATTTTGAGAGTTCTGTAGCTTGTCTTAATAGTAGCTATAGTTTATAATTTACTTTTATATGTATGACAACAGTTGATAATGATTAAAATAAACATGTTTTTTTTATATGCTTTTTTCCCTTGCTTTTCTTTATTTGCTTGGGCCTTGCCTGAATCTAATGGAAAACACCTGTTAAGTTGAAATTATACATAAAATTATTTTTATGCTTTTCAGTTTATATAAATAATATTTAATTATTCTGGCTTTATTATTACATCAAGTCCATCTCGCTAATGAAGCTAGTTATTGCGTCTTTTTTTCCTACCAATTAGCATTAAAGAGAATTTGTTCTATATCATTACTGTTAATAATAGGCCAAAAAATCTATGTAAGGTATTTTGCCTATTACTAATATGTAGGAAAGTAAAATGCAACAAACCCTTCTTAAAAATTTGCTTACTATCTAGTATTTAATTAAAACTTCCAAAGCTTTTACAATTAAAGATTAACTTATACCTATTTTACTTGGACCTCTTTTGTGTAGTACTGATAAAACATATTTAATTTTGACACAGAATTTAATTTTTTTATTTTGTTAGGTATGTATTAATTGTAGAGAACTAAACAAGGAAAAAACTAATTCTTGTTATTTTTTCTCTAGGTACAAAGAAAACTCCATATCACAAGAAAACTGTTTATTGCTACGAACTGTACAAGCCAATAGACCATGTAATTTTGAATCTCACCATCGATGAAGAAAGCAGAAAAGGAAAATATACTTTAATTTATAGGTTTAGTTAAGTTTGTAATCGTTAGTAGAACAGTTTATGCTTTTGTAGTAAATCTCCATGACTAGTTAATGCATTTTATGAGTATGAGTAGGCGTGTTTGTTGTGTGCAGAAGTTAGTAATAAGATCTTTTTATGTAGATATATTTGAATTATATTTAATACAAAAAGTTTCTACTTAGAAATGGAGATAAAGGTGACCCCATAGCTATCCCAATTTTGTTGCTGATAGTCATGTTATATTGAGAGTTTGTTGTTTTGTATACACTGTAAGTTGTTCAGTATTAATGCATTGTTTCACTACTACTTATTTGTGTTGTTTGCCAATTCATACCATGTGGTATGTGTAGAAGCATTCTGGAGTGTACATTTCATAAGGACCATTTTTCCGATGCTTCCCTCAGCCATGTCTTTATATCAATAATTTGTTTGTTCACCTATACTGGTATGATTTTCAAGTTTATTTCGTACATTATAGTACATTTATAAAAGACTTACATCAGAAAACTTGCATTACCTGTCAAAATTGACATTTCTTTAAAAAAATTACAGAAAAATGGTCTTATTTGCTAAAATATGAAAAAGTTGTATTAAGAAAAGTTGTTTATTTTTTAATTTTACATATGCGTACTAAATTTTGGTCAAAAATTCCAATGTTTTTTTAACTTTTTCCTGATTTTTGAAAATTCTAAAAAAATAATAATTGTCTAACTTAAAAAAAAAGAGTTTTCTGTTAGTAACCTTAACATAATATAAATTTTTTATACCTAAATATTACATAAACTGTGTCTTTTTTGGAAAAAAATTAAAATTGCTTCTCAAAAGTATGTTAAGCTTGATGCAAAGTTGTCGTGATTTTATTATTTTATTATATTATATTAATTAAAGATTTTCGATAGTAAATAGATATCTTAATACAAAAAAGTCGTAATTGACTAATTTAGGAGCATAATCGAAATTTAAAACTATTTTTTTAATATTTAAGTGCCTTGTACAAAGTTATAAAAATTGAAAATTAGAATTGCTGACCAAAATTTGACATGTAAAACTATAAAACAAACACCTTTTTATAGCACCTTCTCCTATTTTAGCAAATAACCCCTTTCTCTGCGACTTCTTTAAAGATATACCTTTTCTCTGCGACTTCTTTAAAGAAATATATCAATTCTGGCAGGGAACACAAGTCAGGTGACTATTCCCTCTAAGTCATTTTTCATCCTTAGTAAAGCAAAAGTTATTACCCATGTTAAATTTTTAGAAAGTGACCTAATAAAAAAAATTCCCATATGATGCGAACTTTTTCAAGGGCACTGTATATATATATATATATATATATATATATATATATATATATATATATATATATATATATATATATATATATATATATATATATATATAATATATGTATATATATATATATATATATATATATATATATATATATATATATATTTATATACATACATATATATATATATATATATATATATATATATATATATATATATATATATATTTATGTATATTTTGTGTTTTTTTTCTTTAACCATTTATAAATATTTTGTTAATTATTTTCATAGGGCATAGGTTAACTCATTGAAAAGTAAAACTATAATTCATATCGGCGTTCCGCTCATTATATTTAGCTTTCTCGAGATATTTATTCTGACATGGTTCCAAGAAAAAAATTGAGAAAGCTCACTATAATGAGCGAAACGTCGATATGAATTATAGTTTTACTTTTCAATGAGCTAACCTATGCCCAAGAAAATAATTAATAATATATATATATATATATATATATATATATATATATATATATATATATAAATATAAATATTAAGTATTAACTGGCTCTTTCTAAGACTTTGGCTGTTTTTGTGTTCGAGTATGGAGGTTTTAACTTAAATCCATTCAGAATAGGCTGAATGTTACCTCTACACTACACTACACCTAAGAAAGTCAAACTATTCTCAGAATTTTATAATTTAATATACCTACTATACATTCGTAGTGTATAAGTTCCACAGTTTGATAGCATACTCATGAATACCCAGCCAAACTACAAAAAATATCTTTCAATTGCTACTAAAATGTTATCTTACATATTATTTATTTAAATGGTATAAGCAAAAAAAAACATAATTACTGGTTTGTAAGTTAGGAATAGGTTTAGTAATTTTAGGATACCAATAAAAAATATGTTCATTTCTAATTTGGTTATATATGTAGTTCAAAAATAAAAACATAATTATTTTATATTTTAACCAACTCGAGCACATAATTTGAATTATTGTTTTTTTTTTAATCTAATCGATGCTTAAATATATTAATTAGACTAAAAACATAGTTAGTTCGTTCTGTTAGCAACTAAGCAACTACATTTTATATAAAATAAAAGATCTATTGGTTTCTTCAATAAATCATTATTACTGTAGATAGATACTATTTTCCTAATCTTAAAAATGTATATGATGATATTGTAATATATAAATACCATTTATGTAAATGCTATTATTTCCTAATAAATGACTAACCCGCAAACAGAGTTTTTTATATTTTCTCTTGCTATCTTTTAGACCTATCAGAAGATAGAAAAATCCCATCAGAAACTTGCAAAACAATTTTTTACTTTTGTAAAATCAGAACAATTTTCATTTTACTGACATTGCAATTCTAAGATTTCAAACGAGGCTAAATATGTTTAGAATCTTGGGGATATTTTTTAAAATTTTGTATTTGAAATTTATTTTTTTCTGACCTTTATAACAAATTGTAGAAGTTGGAATCAAAATAAAGAAAAAAACACTCTTCTACCCAGATATTCCTGAAAACATTTCATGACTAATAAATTTCAGTGCTTAATTTATGCTAAAATAATTTGTCATGGTTCATAAAAAGCTGTTTGTAATTTTGCAAAAAAGAGTAGAAACAACATGCTTGTTCATGTTTTGTGCTATGGTAGAATTATAGTACATTTAGGTACTTATTTTACTTTTAAATTCTATACAATTGTTCCTATTTTCTTAACAGTTTGAGGGAGAAGGTTTTCACCCGCTCAAGGCGTATTTTGTTTTTTATACAATGGACTATTTTGCATACCCGATATAAAAATGATAAACTACATTTGAGGACTTTTAAAAGCATGCAGGAAATTTTATAAACTTGTTTATTTTGAAATTAAATGTCCAGTTAGGTATACCTTACTAAATACTTATATGAAACATCAATTCGTTTTCTTTGCGTAGGGTCAAATAAATCTATATATTTCTATTTTTTAGAATAGAACAATTTTGAGTTAAGAAACCCTTTCCAAAATTTAGTATTTGGCATAATTTTTTGTCACTAAAAATAGTTTGATTTTTTTTATGTTACATGACAAAAAACAACCAATAACGGTGTGAATTCTTAGTAACTAAAGAAAAAGATAAAACTAAAATTTGTTACACGAACCCACCGTAACAAACTAAAATATGACCTAAACATACATTCCTCTTCCTTAATATCCCACATAGTTCAAGGAAAGATCGATTTTCTCCCTTAAAATACAAATATTGTTTAAAAAATTATGTTTTTCCATTACCCAAATCTACTGATTACTTAGTTTTTCCAACATGATATGTTATAAAATATTCTAAACGTTATTTAAAAGAAAAACCCTAGAATCTCATAAAAAATAAACGAAAGACCATGCGAGAGATAAATGTTTATTTATCTGACGTCATTGACAACACGCGATCGGAATTCCATTTTCTTTGACGTCATTGCGCTCTCCCTTCCATTAGAAAATATTGAAAAATTTGGGCCGACCTCTTGCGGTAGGGGTTCGAACTTTACCTGTTACCAACTGCAATTGCCAATCTAACGTATTCCTCCAAAAACATTCCAAGATTTTAGTAATTATCTTTGGTGATAGTTTGGAAAAAAACTACTATGTTTTTCGGATCAATTTTTTTTCAGAAATGTACCTATATGTATGCTCTCCAATTTGAGTATTTTGGAATTTGACGAAATTACTTCTGATCATAGAAAAGCTCAAGGTTAGTACCGCTATTGTTTTCGAAAAATTACTAGACATATAAACATATTTTTTTTTACTTTTAAAGGCTAAAATGAAAAATTCAACATACTCAATTTAATTTATAAGTGTTTTAGAAGATATGTGTTAAACTCTCATCCTCAAATTCCTTTTTATAACTTCGCAGACTATCACAGAAAACAACCTATTTTTGGTATATTATATTTTCTCAATGCTAATTGACTGCAACTGCCCCCTTAATTATTTATTACACCATTTTAACTTAATTATGAAAAAATTATTAAATTTTACGCAAAACTAAACAATAATCGTACTTAAAACTAAAGTTAAGAAAAGCAAAAGAGAAACAAATTTTTGAAAAGGCAAAGAGGTTACAAAGGTAGTTTTCAAAATGATGACCATTTTCCCGTATGCAAAATTGGCACATTTTCGGTATTCTTCTAATAGTGTTCCAGAATCATAGGCCTTCTTTGGAAATTTCGGAAAGTTAAATCGATTGCCGCACGAAACTGCGCTACAGACTGATATTGTGTTTTATATATTTTATCGTGCATAAAACCCCACAAGAAAAAAAATCTAAAATCGAAAGATCTGGAGACCGAGGGAAATGCCCTTGTTGTGGCTTGGGGCACCGTCTTGTTGAAGATAAACGTTATTATAAAGTGCCAATGGAACATTTTTCATTAGTTGTGGAATAACTTCCTCAAGGATATCTAGGTGCAGTCACGCTTTGAGATCTTCTTCAAAAATGCTATAGACTTAACCTCAAAGTGTCCTTGTTGTTCCCTCTCAACAATTAAATGCTGATTTTCTGCAAACCAATTTCTTGTATTATGGCGATTGAAAATTCCCGCAGTTTAATAATAAGATTCATGGAACCGAATAACGAGTCTGCCAAAAGATTCATCAGTATGGATTTTTTGTAAATAGCATTGGCAAAACAACATTCGGTACTTGGCATTACCGGTGTGTAAATATTCAAGTATGCGGAATTTATATGGGTGATACTTTTGTTGGCAAAATTCTTTGAGCATCATGAACAAAAAGGTCTTCTAAGGGAAAGCTTGGGGATTTTCATTAGATTGTATGAAACAAACCAACATATCATACTGTAAAAAAAGTAAGTTAAATTTAGTTTATAGTTAAATAAAAATACCAAAACAACAAAAATATTTCATTAATAATCAAAGAACTGACAAAACTGCTAAGTTTTTGCCATTTTGCTTTTCGTTCCAGACAAATTAGCCATAGCATACTACCTACTACTTGGACAAAAAAGAAAATTTTAGAAAATCTCGAATTTGTTTTTTTAAAACAACTTCATTAATGTATATATTTTTGAAAAGTCCACATTATTACTAATAAAAATAAAGAATAATATACAGGGTGTCCCATTTAAAAATATAAAGTAGGGTCCGATAACTTTTTGTACTTACTCTGAAAGCGGCACTAAATTCTACGGAAAAAGTCCTATAAGGAACAGTTTTCACCTTTTTTATAAGTTGTCAGAGAGCTGGGATACGAGGGGTGATTGAAAATGCAACATTTTCAGAAACACACTGTATCTCAAGAACCAAAAGGGCTATGAAAATTTTGCTGACACCACCTTTAATTTCACAAAATATTGCATACTGTCGCGTAAACGCCAACCATCTATCTTTAAAAATAAGGGAGACATCTCGCAAAAGTGCCGAAAATTGGATGCAATGTACAACGTATATTCTATTTGTAAGTTTTTTTACTCTTTCACACCGTAGTTAATTTTTCAAATTCAAAGGGTATCAACTAGACAAAGCCGAAATTGTCTAAGACTAGGCGGGCACTTGCGATTTTCTGTCACCACGATTATCAGCTGCAAAAATAAAATATGTATTTTAAAATGGGACTGGGAGTACATTCCGCAAAAAATTCGTAGCCGCAAGAGATGCAATTTTAAAGCAAGGCGATTTTCGCAGGGAGTGTTTGAGTCACACATTTTCCGAACAGGGAATAAAATGGCTTAATTTTTCCATTAAATATTTGCCCCGGTCAAAAATGCCAACTCCTGCATAACGTCCGTCTTGATCTTAAGGAATTTACCTATTCATCATATTATATGCCTTTGTTTTTGTACGTCATTCAGCTAAACAACTATCTCGCGCCAATAAAATATACCCTGATTCCCCCTCTAGCGAAAACATGAAACAGACGCCTCTGGAGTTTTAACAAGTAGTCGCTTTTGGGACGTTCCTATTGAAAGCAAAGTTGCTTTGAGGTGGATTTCCCGCCCAAGTTTAAAGTTTCTAGTAGAGAAATCTACATTGTTTGTTCCTTTCGCCCCTGAAAAGGAAAAACTGTCAGTTCAAGAACGGCAATCCCGTTTTTTTGTTTGGTATCTACGCCCCTCAGTGCCTAACTTTACATTTTTTACGTTAAACTGCAAGGGTATTTTGTATTTCTAGACTCCCAAGTATATAAAGAGACCCCTTTGTATGCAATTATACACAATAATTGTTTTTGAACGACTACTGTAATCTACAAAGAAAATGGTTAAATGACTTTCATACTTAAGACGACTACAAAACTGTACGTTTTGTAGTCGTCTTGAGTAACAGAACAGAAGAGACATTGAGAGAGTTGCCTTCTCAAAACAAGAACAGTATAACTCCCGTAAAGTCATGTTTTTAAGTGTAAATACAATCTGAATGAGGAGTGACTGAAATAAAATTACCCCATCTTAGAAATTCAGCAATTTCAGTACATTGTTGACCATTTTTTCGTATCTATTTTATGTGTTTTAATCAATAGAATTTTTGTTAAATATTGAGAGTTCTTTCTTTATCAAAACCAATTAGTTTTTACGGCGAAAAGAAAAGAGTAGAAGTAGAGGAGAACAAATGCGACTACCCTACCTATGGAAAGCAGTGCATTTTTTATTTCTTTACAGGCAGTTTAATTTAAATGGATGGTCTTCCTAAATTAAAAGCGATTAGTTTACACTAAAATTAAACAATACTGCTTAGGTACAGTTTCTTAGGAAGCCTGGATTAATCACAGTTGTTTAGCCACGGTTTCTTGATAATTGCAGATACTGCAACTTATAAGTCAAACGTGCAACAGATTTTGTATTTAGTTGGAATCCATTTTGTAAACTTTTGTGATTTGAGTCGCAAGATGTTGCGATAGTCGTAAGAGTCCGGAATTTTCTTGCGGTTGTGAATTTGAAATCACTGTAAACAAATACCTATACATAAAAACATACTTGTTTGCTGGTCGATGCTGGCCACAAGTTTCAATAAGCTCAGACACACTTTTTTTATATGTGTAGTGTAATAATATAATAGTAATCACGAGATGTCTAAAATGAAGTATATTTTAAATCCGAATTGGTTCAATGCTATGCGGTGTTATAGGTTTTCTTTTACGTGATATAAAGTTTAACAGACGAAAGAGTTAAGGACAATTCAATTAATTTCAATGTTACATAAATAAATATTATGTTGATCAATAAAAAGAAAAATGAAAGTTTTGCAGCCATCGGCAATGTTCTTCAAATGCATTCAGCTTATTTGGTTGGGTTAGAATTATAAAGATAGTTTTTTTCCTTTTTCGCTTAAGGGGGAACTGTACGCAGTATTATGGATCATATGCAAGCCTTCCGCCGCTGCAATATTATGTTAAAACTATAAGAGATATGTATTAGCTTCAATGTGATTTCAATAGGGAAATATGTATAGTTGGGCGCTAAATGCGATTTTTTATGAAAAAATCAAATCTAGAATTATAAAATAGAAGTAGATTTGTCCATTTTCGACCATTTTTCGACGACTTTTTAACGCAAATGCTGTCGCCTATAATTTTTTCCCACAAAATGGCTCTTTACCGCCTTGCATTGATCCTTTGTCTACGTAACTGCACAATTTAAAATGGCAAATCGTACTCATGTCTTTGTATTCCTGCAGCGCGTGAACCCTTTTGAACCCATTTTTAAACGAAATGTAATTTAAATTGCCTATACATAACACATTTTTTTGAGGTCGGACGTGCAGGAAGTTTTTTCTAATACGTAGGTACCCTTTCATCTTACTCTGAACTTGACTAGACCTTGTCGCTAGTTTTTCACTTTTTGCGTGCAGTTCTCCCTTAAGTAGTTTTTCAGGCTGAATTTTTAGCCGCTAGTTTGTTTCGCCATCTTGGATTCGTATCGTAATTTTACCAGCTGATTCTTATTTAATACTTGATTTTTCTACAAATTTGAGGTACATTTTTTAAAGAGTTTTTTAGTAATCATTTTTTTGACATTTAACTACGTCGCCATTGAGTTTTTCCATAATTGATTTTTACCAAAATCTTACCAGGACATCCCCATAAAACCCTTAATCTTTGACCAAAATTTAAAGTTAATTGGGTAAGTAGTTTTTAAGCTACGTTGTGAAAAGGCACACAGACGACGGAATCGAAAAAACATGTTTTCAGCATCTAGGGACCATAAAACGTAAAGATCTGAAAAGATCTCGGAGGGTGACTTTTCCACGATTACAATACTTCCATTTTACGAGAAAGTAAAAAATATATATTTAAAAAAAAAAACGAATTGTGTTATTTAAGTATTTATAGACTCAGAGCCGTGGTATAAAAGTTAGCAATTTGAATTATAAAGAAATGTTTTTGGCACTTTCGCAAGTAAATATAAATATCTAACTTTAAATTGACTGTAAAAAATATTAGGAAAGTTACTTATCTCACCATGCGAAGTAATCTGCCATTCAGCTTTCTGGAAATGAAATATATATAAAAAAAATATATTTTTTATATTATGTATTGAATGAAAGCCATCGTAGGGGGATTAGTACACTGTAAAAATACATAATTTTCTTTATTGGTCAACCAATTTAAAATCAGATGTCTTATGGAGTTGCGACAAAGTCAAAAAAATAGTTACTATTCTAAGCGTAAGAAATAATCAGAATGCATTTAGGAATATCACGAAAAGAAAGGCTAGTTTCTTAACTCTTTGACAGTGTTTGACATTATTAGATAGCCCTGACAATAAGGACATACAAATTAAATTTCATAAGTCGACAATCAGATCTTCTCCTAAATTATCTTACCTGTTTTGCAATCGACTATTCGCAAATTGAATAACCAGGAGATCCCTCAAATACTCCCTAATAAAGCCCGATTTCCGGTCTGATATTAGGATTTGGTATACTATTTCCGATGGCCCGAGGTCGGTCTTTTGTTTCTGCTACATCTTCCTACCGATAGGCTATAGTAGTGTAGCCCTCTCGCCTATATCCTACGCTCTCGTTGCTAAGCAGCGCTTTATATGACTTCCGTAATGCATCGACGGTGCTCTATATCAAAGGGGTTTGTGTTTTAGTATATCTGAATTTAGCTGCCGTTTGTACACACTTTGTTCTTTGTTCGCCAGAAAGTGCTTTAGCGTTGGTTAAAAGAAAACTTTTGGATATAAATAACAAAGATGGTTTTTAAGTATAAAATATCAAATACTGAATGTTCCGGAGTTTTGAAAATAAAACTAAATATTAGTTTAAGTAAAGTTTAACATCATCTAAGAAACTGCATAAATAGAGTTAAATGTGAATTTACTTTTACTGCCAAATGTTAATGCTTGTTAAGATTAATTAAAAAAATATTTCGTATTAGTTCGTTCCCAAAAAAAAAAAAGAAAAATCAAATTATTTATCAAATAATTTTATTACGTAAAAATGAATTAGGAGCGCCTTGAAAATATATCAAAAACTATTTTTTTTTTATCAATTTTTTATCAATTCCGTTGGTTTGCCTGTTCGCAGCATAGCTAAAAAACTTCTAACTCGATTGAGTTCAAATATTGGCCAACGACTAAGGGTCATGTGGGGTTGGGAACATTTTGGTAAAAATCCAGTGTGGCAAAACAAAATGGCGGCCTAGTAAATCAAAATATTTATAAAATCAACGTAAAACAAATCTTATTTAAATTACTTTAAATTTTGCAGACAAATTAAATGTGATGTAGAGATAAACTGGTACGAAAACGAAGGAGTTCTGGGTAAAGGAAATTTTACGATTTTTTAATAACTTTGCGATTTATTTATAATTGAAATAAAAAATACTATTTTACTAATGCGTACAATATGGTTTGTGTATAGCATACATGTCGGTGGTACGAGAGCCCAAATTTATAAATTCGAAATGTGTTTAGTATAGTACTTGTTCGTCCTCTGAAGAAGAAAAAATATTTATATTTGTACATGTTTAACGAAAAAAAAACACATCTGTGATATGCGAACATATATATATATATATATATATATATATATATATATATATATATATATATATATATATATATATATGTGAACAAATGACTTATCGTCAGGTTAGTTTAGAAAGTTGCAAGTTTACGCTGTAGTCTGGAGGTGTCGTGATGTAAAAACCCTGAACTCTATAATGCGTAACTACAATGGCACCGTAATGTTCGAAAACTGAAGCAAATAGGTAAATATGCAACCCATCGTATTGGGGGTCTCCCTCTCTCTCCGTGGTGTTGGGGGTCTCCCTCTCCTATATCTTACGGAGCTCAACGGAATCAACGGCAGATTTATTTATATTTTATGTTTTTAAATAGTATTTTATGCTAAAATTGGCAAGAAATTAGGTCTTGTATATATTGAATTAAGGGTTGCACCTTTTAAGAGATCCTTAAAGAAAATACCACCTTTTATCAATTGTTTTTAGAAAAATTAAAAGGGCTGAAATAAATCGCGCACTGGGTTTTCAGGTTTTTTGTTTTTAATATATTTTTGAGTATACTGAGCTTGAATGAATTATGTAATATTAATAAAATTATATTCTTGTAATTATTTTGATTTTTTTTTCTTGTCTTTATGCCTGTATTCGAAATTTAAATTTGGTTAATAAATGAGAAAATTTTATTTTCTAATTTATGAAAAAATGTAGGACAATTAAAAATATTTAGTATCTACCTACTCAAAAGAACCCTCCCCAAACTTTGAATATTTTTGCGTTTTATTCATTCTAACTAACTAATTTAAAAGAAAATCAGTAGAATGATTGATTAACAGGTCGTAGTAATATCGCTTTTAGTGTTGATGTCTTTTGGATCTTCCAGCCCCAACTGAATATCTTGCACCCTGACTGCAGAGAAAACAAGGTTTTCCTATAAAAAATCTTATAAAGCAATTTTCATTTTAAGTACATTTTTTATTACAAGAACAACTACAACACAGTTATTGCAAGCTTAACCTGTATCTACGTTTAATCACCATTGTTTGTGGAAATTGCTCTTCAGTCACCTCACTCAACAAGCGTTTTTGAAAAATATAAATATTATATCCAAAAGACGAATGATTCGCAAGTAAATGATTTGCTCGTGGATGTATGTCATCCTTGATCTGGTCTCATTAGCCTACTTTGGGAATTTCGATATCACTTTACATCTACTATGAACCTCTATTCCAGAGGAAATGGCTACAAAACAAATTGTCTATAAAAACACTTTAGTCATCAACTTAATGTTGTGAGATAAAAATAAATACATATTTTTTATGTTCCAGGTAAGCTAGTGAACTGCTGACAACACTACTTAACTAATACGTAGAAGTTATTGCATAAGGTAACTTTTTGCTCTTATTACTAAAAATTATTTGCTGTGGTTAGTGCTTATAGAAACTTACTTCACTTATAGTAGACTAGACTATAGTAATTTTGTTTCATTTTTTTAATACATTTTGATGAAGAAAAGTAAGTCAGTTAATGTCTAAATGAGCGAATCACCGATAATAGAGGTTAAAAATTACAGACTATATGAGGATGGGGCTATAAGAATGGAAAAAATATAATGGACACACAGCGGGGGTAAAAACTAGTAATGCAAATCTAAATATACCGGTTACTACATGGTAAAGAGGAGACAAATGTCCAAGAAAACATTAAATTAAATTAATTATTATAGTGTAATAACTATTTTTTCAATCCTATGATTTTTTTTTCTGAATAGTTTTATTTTCACCATGTGCACGGTTGATATATTGATATCTCCTTTGTATACTGATAACGTTCCTAATGTCGTTTTTGATAACATAAAATTCCCAACTCTTTCAAAGAATACTAAACATCGGCAATAAAATGAGAACGAGTATTATCATAGCGTTAGCAAAACATTGGCTTCATGAAAGTTAAGTTAGGGAGACATGGTGTAGGGTTCCAAATCTCAGTATTGGGCAATTAAGTACCTGTTTCCGAATAAAAACGAAGTTCGTCCATTTTAAAGAAAATTACCCATAATTGACTCTCACTCTGGAAATTATGTTGCTTTGAGCATATCGTCAGGAATAAATACTCGAGACGCAAACTTGGAGTCATAAAAATAGAACTCTGGACTAGTCACCGTTCATACAGTTTATATTATATTTAGATATATAGATATTTTCCCCCCTGTGATCTGTAGTCAACACAGCAGCTGTGTGGTGGAGGTTAAACTATATTTATGAGGACTTCTTTCTACATAAGTCTTATTTACAATAGCAATAGCTAGATTTACATCCCACAAAAAGCGCTCCCTTGCGGTGGTGATAACCCTTGTAACCTCGGTTAGCATTGTTTTGGTTTATCCTGAATAAGTTTTAACGTGTATTGTTCACATTAAGCTGCTGACCTAGGTACTCTTGAGTTCTTCACCCATTAAGCAAGGGATAATTGCTTTCCTGATAATACTCCAAAAGAATTATATAGCTGCATTAATACCATTACTAGGTAAATAATATTCTTACTTCATAATTTTTCACGTCTTATTCTTATTAGCAAATATATGCAATGAGAAGATTATGACCTCTTCTCATCCCTCTCCTCATCTAAAATATTATTTTGGAAAATCCTTGATCTAGTTTCCTCTACAGAGTTAGACAGCATTTCTTGTAATAGTAAAGATGAACCATTCGAAACACTAATTAAAAATGCAACAAGTGTCTACCACAATATTTACTTAAATTTAAATTAAGTGAACATCTTAATGTTTATTGTTTTTTTTTAATAAATGTGTATTTTTTTATATTCCGACAATATTTTTTATATGTAAGATAATCTTTTAAGACTTAACAAATTACTTAAGTAGTAAACTTGGAATCTTTAATACAGCAATATTGAAGCTGAATCAGCTTTCTCGCCGGTTACTATTACAAGAGAGATACTAGCCTTGAATAATCACATCTTGATTTGGAAATGCTATAATGAACCGGTGTTAAGCTCTCTATTTTTTTGCGGTAAAAGGTATCCACAGTGAAGAGACAAAAGTGAACGATTTTTCCATTGAAAATTAACATACAGCCCAGATCCGTCGCTTTCATAAGTACGCTTATCTGACTACAAAATGCAAGGAATTCTCCTAGGAAAATATATTTCACTGAATTCATAACATATTTCCACATCATATTTATAGATATTTGAAGCAAGTCTTTTTGGCAAATTCCACTCAGAGATTTGCTTAATTGTTTTCTTCTTGTTGGTTTTCCTCTTCTCACATGCCTGCCTGCTTTATTTCAAATTAACTTATTCGCAGGTAGATCTTAATTAATCCATTTTATTTAGAATTTCCATTCCAGATATTCCTAAATAGGCTAATAAATTATATTTAACTTATGAAGCCCAGTCTCCGATCTTAGCCCTGTTTAACCTGAAAATTTAAGATCCTATCTCCAGTTTTAATTGCCTTTTTCTTTTTACTGCCTAGTTGTTTTTAATCGGGCCATAAATATTCAGAATAAAGATGCAAATCCTTTGTTCTCCATTCTAATTTATCGGTATTTATAATTGCGATTGGCTTAGTTTGTTTTCAATGGAAAATGCTTCTTGGTATTGTTAATTTCTTTGGTAAAAATTGTATTTGTGAGTGTCCTAACAAATTCTAATATAAAATTTTAATATGGTAAGGAATGTTTAAAGTGCATTATTATTAAGAATTTAAAATTTCATAGAAGATGGATACAGTACAGCCCTCTTACTTTTTGTATATGACAATTTAATTTGTTAAAAGTATATAAACATATAAATGTTTCATGGTTCGTGAGCAATATCTTTGTAACTAATATACGATGCTATTGTTTGTTAATTTCATTTGAACCTAATTAACTCTTTTATGGGGGTAAGCGACAACTAATTTAGTAGTTTAACATCAGCATATGTAAACAATAAAATAAAAGTATATATGGAATGCTATGTATATTATTGCATTTTTATATTGTCCTGAACATTCTAAACACTTTTTGTGTTAAGTTTCCTATAGATAAATTCTACTGTTTTCGAGAAAATGGCGCTTGAAAATTGACATTTTTGACTCTTTGAAGCTCTGTAATTCCCAAACGACTTAACTTGCAACGATTGCACTTTCCTATCTTAGTTTTTAGTTATCGTCTCTTGACACCAATTTCTACTTTGACAATGCATGTCAAATTTTGACACCTCCTGTCAAACTAGAGATTGGTATGGGAAAACACATAATTAAAACTGAGATAGGAAAGTGAAATCTATTTTGTTGCAAGTTAAGTCATTTAAAGAGTCAAAAATGAGAGCTTTAAAGAGTCAAAAATGTCAATTTTCAAGCATCGTTTTCTCGACAACAGTTGAATTTATATATAGGGAACATAACGCAAAAAGTGTTTGGAGTATTCAGGAAAATACAAAAATGCAATAATATACAGAGCATTTCATTAAGGAAACGGATGTTGCCACCGGTTTAAGATAGAAGCGGCCACACCGCATAATTTAAAATATTTTAAAAAGGGAGTTTATGCTCATCTATGGCCAGAACCAAACTTCAAACTTATCTATTAAATCTAAATAATCTAATTATTGGTTCTCCAGATACTCCTAATAGGCCATTGAGTTTAATGCACCTTGTATATATATGTATATATATATATATATATATATATATATATATATATATATATATATATATATATATATATATATATATATATATATATATATATATATATATATATATATATATATATATATATATATATATATATATATATATATATATATATATAACGACTACAGTAGTCGTTTTCGTTGTTTTCGTGTTGTTAGTTCATATATGTACAAACTTAGTGTAGAATTTTTAAAAATATTGTATTGTCTTATATTGACATAATCTTCGGATTTTGGTTTTAATGAGACCAAAAAATGTATTCTGATAAAGATCACCAAGTTGATCGAAACGTCAAAACTTTGTAACATGAGTTCTGTCAAACGAAATGTGTTAATTTATTTCACGAGGACCCTAACCCAAGAAAATAAAAAGTAATCATATATAAAGGAAGGTCCAAGAAAAACAAGTTATTCTATATATATATATATATATATATATATATATATATATATATATATATATATATATATATATAGATTAGCCAAAATTAATAATTTCGGGAGGTGCAAGAAGAATTGCTTTCGGTTATGTCACAGGGTACCCTCCTGCGATCATGATGTCTGTGCCTCTATCCTCATCAGGCAGGCTTGTACCCAGGGAGATTTGAAATAACAGATTCCTCGATATGACAAAATCGAAAAAGAAACGTCTATCATACTGAAACAGTGCTACATGCTAAGTGTAACTCTTAGCGTCACCTATTAGGGCTCCGGTGGTTTCCGGCTGCAGACCCATAGGTAATTTGGCAAAGTATGCACTAACACCATCATGCGGAGAGTAGATACTAAAAATTGATAATCTCAGCTGGAAAAGATATATATAGAATAGCAAAAATGTATAATTTCGGCAGGTGCAAAACGGCCTACAAGAAGAATTGCTTTCGATTATGTCACAGGGTACCCTCCTGCCATCATGATTTCTGGGCCTCTACCCTCATCAGGCAGGCTTGTACCCAAGGAGATCTGAAATAACAGATTCCTCGATATGACAAAATCGAATCATACTGAAACAGTACTACATGCTAAGTATAACTCTAAGCGCCACCTATTGGGGCTCCGATGGTTGCCGGCTGCAGACCCATAGGTAATTTGGCAAAGTATGCACTAGCACCATCATGAGGAAAGTAGATACTAAAAATTGATAAAAATGCGCTTTCACACATTTTTATCAAAAGTTCTTGGCCGGAGAAGATATATGTAAAATAGCAAACATTAATAATTTTGGCAGGTGCAAAACGGTCTACAAGAAGAATGCTTTCGATTATGTCTGCACCTGCCGAAATTACTAGAATAGCAAAAATTAGTAATTTCGGCAGTTGCAGACATAATCGAAAGCATTCTTCTTCTAGGCCGTTTTGCACCTGCCGAAATTATTAATTTTTGCTACTCTACATATATCTTTTCCGGCCAAGAACTTTTGATAAAGATGTGTGAAAGCGCATTTTTTCAATTTTTTATATATATATATTATATATATATATATATATATATATATATATATATATATATATATATATATATATATATATATATATATATATATATATATATATATATATATATATATATATATATATATATATATATATATATATATATATATATATATATATATATATATATATATATATATATATATATATATATATATATATATATATATATATATATATATATATATATATATATATATATATATATATATATATATATATATATATATATATATATATATATATATATATATATACTTGAAAATATATGCGTTTGTGGTTCTTGTTTTCTTTTGTTCTTTTGATATTACTGATATTAAATAAATGTTCAGGGCTTATTAGGGGATTAAAATTAATTAGGTTTTTTTTCAATCTAAAAAATATAATTCTTTAAGGTAGACCTCGTTCTGGGTGCCAACATTTAAAAATAAGTATAATAGTATCTTAAAATTTTTAATAAACCTAGTATTACACGTATTTAAAAACAGGTGGAGGAGAGGCATTAAAGAGCCGAATTTTATATTTTTTAATATTGGTAACTGATAACACATCCCAACAACATTTTTTTAATCCCACAGGGCGTTAATACGATCTTTAGGGCCTGATCATGTAGCTTCTTATGAATTTGGAATATTACGAGTGTATAACTCTAGAAATTATCTATAGCGAGTACCTGTAGAAAATCCTTACCTATAGAAAATCCGTCCGGATCGCCTTAAGATAACATCTAGTTACCACAGATTGCATAATAATACTTCGGATATCTTCCGTATTAGCTCGGATTATCTATTATTATTATTATTGTTATCTTGATACTCTAGAACGACCTTCAGATTGGTTCATATAACCTCCGGATTACCGTTGAATTGTATAGTAGATTGTATACTAGATGACCTCAGCTCTACACACCCTTTATATACTTTTAAGAGGTATTTTGTAGAAAATGCAAATTTATTTAATATAAATATAAATATAAATATTTTCATATAGTTGAGAAACAACAAATGCACAAAACCAAAATAGGCTATTGAAAATCAATTTTTGAAAGCTGAACTTTCTCAAAAAAATAGAACCCTGCCTGTTCTGCTGATTTTGCTAACAAGCCATATCATCATACCCTGCCAACTAAGCAACTGTTGGACATTTTAAAATATGAGAAACATTTTATATTATATTCCCAAAAATTTTAATAACCTTCATCATTTCGACATACAATTCGAAACTGAGAAGTCGAGTTCCTCGAATACATTTATTAGCTTGCATACCGATTCTAACATAGAAGAGTACAAAATCCAATAATGTTGGTAGAAATTTGATATTAACATAAAATAGTTTCCGACTAACGACCAAGCATTGTCAATGTCGCTGCTTATAGAAAATATTTTGCCAGAGTTGGCTGAAATCTAACAATTCACCTCGCCAGATGGAAACATATTTCTGTATTTTCGAGACATTATTGTGTGCTAACATCAGATGTTCCTTTGTGCCCTCAATTCGCAATTCTGGCTTTTCCGACCCTGCAGATATACCTCATTATCGATGCTTGGTTGGCGTATTTCTACGTTTGGCGCATTCGTCATCAGTAAGACTAATCATGGCTTTTTGAAATTTAAATCCCTTGATTATTTGATTTAGAATATATCATTTTCTTTGGTCTTCGTTGTAGTTCGCTTGTATAAAATAATTAAAAACGTACACTCGTCGTTTATTCCGTTAAAATTTTTTGCTATTGAAATATTAACATAATTTAAATAAAAATCTAACAATGCATATGTAAAAAATCAGGCATATGTTGTAGATGAGGTAGTTGTTAATAATTAAGTCGGCTTTTTAAAATCGAAATCTCTTGATTATTTAATTTAGAACATATAATTTTCTTTGGTTAAGTACCAGCGTTGTAGAATTGAAAAATAAGAATTGAATAAAAAGAAAATAATTTAGAAAAAATATGAATTTAACATCTCAGTTTAAATAAGTTTTAATGTACTTTTAACATAATATAACTAGAAATCCAATAACGGCTCTGTTAAATAAAACATTTTTTTGAAAATTGTATGATCTTAGAGAGGTATAGATTTCCATAGAAAATATGTGTATGTTTACTTAAATGTAGCTATGAATATTGTGAATTCTCAAAGAGAAATAGTAGATATTGTACTCATTCATGTAAAATCTAAAAAAAATGCGCACGCTGGGGATACGTTAAACAATATCGCCACTGCATAAGTCCTGATATTGGCAGACTTAAAATGAATGAAATGATATTTCGAAATCGAGAGGCTAAGGTACTGGAATGTGTTGGCGTCTATAGAATTAAATTCACGTGTATCTACCGAATATTAAACAAATAAAATACAAATGTTACAAATTTTAAATTCATCAGTATTTGTATAAACACGACACAGATCGAAGGTTGAATTACTGACATTGGTTTCTAGACAACATTAACTTAAATCGCAGGATATTATCTACAGCCGAATGGCATGTCACAATCAACGCAATTTTTAACAGTCACACTATACTAAGGTTTTCTGTCAACATGCATGAAATGAGAATGGGAAATCTCGAGTAAGAATTGGAGTGTACATTTAAGCTGAAATAGTTGGTACTAAGTACTCCTATATTTTATCAAGCGACTGAATAAATGAAATTGAGGCTACAACAACACACGCATTGTTTACGAATATGTTAACACAAGGTTGGACAATTTTTAGTTGGACTATGTCAAAGACCAAATTCACAGAACACCTGTAGCAGCTTTAGAGAGGCTTGAATATAAAATTTGCAATACTTCCCAACCAATATTAAATATAGTTACGCAAAAAAGATTACTTCGTGCCTTAATAATAGATACTATTCTAAATATTGTTTAATTGTTAACTTATTTATTAACAAATAATAGTATGGTCATAAATTGTATTTATAATTTTAGACTCTTTCATATCTCATTGGAAAGCGATAGTTGCCTGCAACTTAGATATTGAAAAAAAAACGGGAAATACTTGATTTTTTCGTATCAAGCACAGGTTATTTTTCAAATTTATTTAAAAAAAGGAAGGTAATCCTTATCGCAGGTTTAAAATATACCATTTGTTTGATTTCACTGCCTGCAAAAATGTTCAACTAATATATCAATTATGGCCTCCGTTCGTTTAGAGAACCATCAGGTTGTGGTCGTCATCTTAAAAACGAAAGTCATATTGTGATTCGTTGGAAAGAAAATAAATTTATTATATAATATAGAAACTATAAAAATAATTTTTTATAAAAATAAAAGTTTACATTGATAAGGAAATTGGTGGTATTCCGACTTAACTGGAAGTGATGTCAAAGTTGAGTTTTTATTAAAAAATGACAATTTATAACTTCATTACATTATAAAATTTTCACAACCTTAAAAATTACGAAAAAAAAAGAGAGGCGGACAACATCCTGTGCAATCCCATATGTCCCTGCATCTACTTAAAGAAATAAGAGTTTTTTAATTGTTAGAAACATTGCAAGCGCTATACATAAGTTCAATTTTTTTTGAGAGAACAATGTTAGAACATTTACATTCTCAAAAACTTTAAAATCAGAGATTAATCCTAAACCCTTTAATTTACGGCAAAACAAATTTTACATTCTTATCTTAGTTTGCGTTTAATCTAAGATATACATTTCCTTGAATGTGAAATGAAGTTTAAGAAGAAACAGTACTTTATTAACAAAATCATTCAAAGCACATTTATAAATATCTCAACGGCAGAAAAATTATTCCGTAAAAGTTAAATCATCTTAACTCATTATTTGATGTTTTAAACACATTTTTGTTTTAAATTAAGTTAATGATATGAAAAAAAGTGCCACTTGTCTATATTTTGTTTAAATAGATAACAATTAATTCTTAAGAAGAATACTACAAGGCTTTATAATGACGAAAACTTATACAAAAAAATTATTATACCATTTTGGAAGACTTCTAATGTGTAAGAGAGGTGTTTTTCGATATCTAAAACTCCTGTAACGATGAGTATATGTCTACAATATGAGATTTTTATTTGTTTTATGCTTTTAAAAAAGATCAAAAATGTACTTTGAAGCATTTAGCTACATTAATTTTCTTATGATTCATCTTTTAGTCGGAAGTTTAGTGAACAAGTTCATGATATATTTTTTTAATTTATAATTTAACTAGCATCAGAAATCTATCTCAGTGGTTCCGTGATAATTTTCTACAAGATGTTTACTGTTTTAAATTAGATATGTGTATATGAGTGTTTTTCTAATGTGACTTTTTTAGAAAACAGCATACATGCAAACATCAAAATATTTTTAAAAGCCAATGACTTCTACATTTGTATAGTACCAAATTACCTACAAAATATCTGCATCCTTAAATTTTGATTTAAAAAAATATATTTTTAAAAAACATTAAGTAATTCTTAAAATTTTAGGGCTTCAAGGTATTTATCTATATTTTTCTTTTTATTTTAATAAAATCAATTCACGGGGAAAGATATAACTTTTTCTAGAAAGAAAAAGAATGTTTTTTATGAATACATCTAGAACTATCAGATATCTACGACAATTACCGTCATAAATCTATTTTCTCAACAAATCATTTACCCAACTATTTGTTTCTTAATTTGACTTAAAAAGCTTGCACGTTCTCAAGATGTCTTTAAAAAAATATAAATCTTTAGAAAATGCTAACTACGTACATAATGTAGACAAATACTAGTGCTTCTTTTCTTGTCAACCAGCGCACTGAAATTACCTATAATTTAATCTATACCAAACACTAACATTAAACCTTCATTCATTAGTGGCCATTTAACTATCATTGCTTAAACCTTTATTCTTGTGAATATTAGTATGACGACATCAGACCCGCCTTAAAAAGTTTTAGTCAAAATATGAACTAAAGAAAAATATTACGCGAAGGTATCTTTGTCAATTTTAACTAGGTATGACTTACCCATAAAAAATTAGTTTGGACCTGATCCCCGTCAAGAAAATATCTAGTCCAGTAATCAGCTCCCGTATCGAGTCAGCAGCTCGCAAGTATATATACAGCATGGATATCGCGTAAAAAAATCACTTCGCCACAATCGACTTGTTTTGGGTCGGTTCTTTCTACTGACAAAACAACTGATATTATTAATAGGAAACAATATTTATACCTCAATACCAAAACAGTATTTCATGTAAATTTTTTTTGTCTATTTGTTTTTGTACGGGAAACAAAAATAATTTCCAACATCGAAATATTTGGGACTAGTGAGGGCATGTATTTAGGTCTGCATGTACTTGCAACAACTAGTTAGAATACGTAAAATTCTATTTTCTGCCTTATAAACTTAAAATTTAAATTATTGACATTGGAATATTTCGGTAGAGTGGGTAGTCAAGCAGAAATATTATACTTATTTTTTTTTTCAAAATAGGCTGATCTTCTGTTTGTTCCATTAATATATGTTTTCTCTAATATATAACTGAAAAAACCTATATACTTTTCAGATTTCTTATTTTCGATCACGATATCGTTGCGTTGATAATGAAGATACTAATAAATAATTTTTGATACGTGTTTCAGTCCCAACGAATATACTTGTTGTTTTAATTATTGATACATAAAAAAATCTTAAAACATCTTCTACTCTCGCCATCAGCGTGGATCAAGCTATAGTAATTTACCACAAGATTATTTATTCTTGTGAATTTACTTCTGGTAGGTAACTTATTATAGAACGAATTATAAACTAGTACTATAACACCTAACGTAACGTATAATATTTTATTTCATACTGTCTTTAAAATCTTTTCTAAAATGAATATAAAGTTATATTTATTAAAATTTAAAAAATATTAGTTTGCAATATCAATTTTACGATATTATAGCCATTGTTTTCCATAGCTCATTGCGATTGTCTTTTGCTTGTCACTGTCAAATAAATAAAATCAAATATTTTATTTCTTATACTTTTAAGTGAGAAAATGTCAATGGTAGTGTTGCTATTAAACCCATTACAATATCAGATACTGTAATGTTCGATTTACTGGCTGCAAATCAGTAAATATAAGTAAATTTATTAGACAGTATGAAATAAATTTGCGAAACAACCTATTCTATCAGACAGCGCACTGAACTAGACAGTCAGTAACGCAATCGCAGATGGTCGATCCACCTAGTTTTGAGATTACCGGTATTAAGTTGGTGTGCGAATGTGTACGCGTGCACGTACTCATTTCAAATTTCAATTTGGATAAAGTCCACGAATTTAACGCCAGGGATCAGTTCCAAATGATAGTTCCAGTACTAAACAGTCCTCCCTAATTCCAACGTAGTTTTTCCGTCACAATTACACCTCTAATATTTTTCTGTTTCGTAACGTCTACCGGAAACCGGAGTCGAATGAAACTACCTATTTTTGTTCTTCCAGGTGGGCCCATTATAGACTCGACGGTTGCTGTCGTAATGAAAACTGCAAAGTCGTGACGTCAGCGAGCGTCGTAATCACTCTGTCGGTGTTACCATGACTACGAGGCCTGTGTCAATGCAAATCTCACGCTGTTATTGGGATAAAATAGCCCGAGCTTTCGCGTTAAGTTTGTAAGGACTTGAATGAGTTATCGTCCGTTAATAGACCGAACAGCGACATCAATTCTTGTTTTTGATTCGTGCTGTTGTGAAACATTTTTTGTGTTACATAAGTAGACTTAGATGTTCTAAACTTCTTTATAGAAAATTAATTCATTAAATATAAGATAATTTACTTAATTATTAGTGTTTTTATTACGGGTATTACCTACTCTATTATTTCTGTCTATTGAATATTCTAAGTTTATTTAGGCTTAGACTGTTATAAAGTTGTTTATTAGTAGCTTTCGAAATATTTGTATATGTATATTCGAATATTAATTTTTAACTTTTATCGTATAATATTTTTAATGTTGAGCAATTAATTAAGAAAAAAAATGGGTTTACTGTTATGATATTAATTTAGCTACATGGGTAAAAAAATTGGCAATATCTCAAAAATTAAGCCTTCTACATAAAATTTTATTTTTGGCAAATTAAAATGACAGAATAAAATTAAAAAAGAACCGAAGTATTCTTCTTCTTCTTCGGATGCGTATCCACTAATGGATGTTCGCGATCACATTTTCCATCTCCTCTCTATTCCTTGCTGTGTGTACCAAGGTCTGTATGTTGGTTAATCCAGTCCACTGTCGTATGTTGCGAAGCCAGGACATTTTTTTTCTGCCAATACCTCTACGGCCCTCGATTTTTCCCTCGATTATTAGTTGTAAAAGGCGGTATTTATCGTTTCTCATGATATGTCCCAAGTATGCGGTCTTCCTTTTCTTAATAACAGTAAACAGTTCGCGTTCCCTGTTAACTCGAGCTAGAACCTCCTCATTCGTGACCCTCGCTGTCAAAGGTATTTTTAATAATCTGCGGTATGTCCATATCTCAAAGGCCTCCAATCTGTTAATTGCGCTTGCTTTTAAGGTCCAACTCTCCACCCCATACAGTAATACCGACCACACATAGCATTTTATGAATCTCAGTCGCAATTCCAAGTCAAAGTCCGAGCAGGTGAACACGTCTCTAAGTTTTTGAAATGCCTGTCTAGCTTGTTCTATGCGACATTTTATTTCGTTATCCGATGTCCAGTCTTCATATAGCCAAGTGCCCAAATACTTGAATCTATTTACTTTTTCTATAGGTATTGTGTTAAAAGTCAGTTCTGCATCGTCAACGGCTTCTGGATTTCTCGTTATGATCATGAATTTTGTCTTCCTTACATTTAGATTCATGCCCATTGATGCGCTATGTTCCCCCACTAAATTGACCAGTCGTTGTAAGTCTTCCAACTTATCGGCGATTAAAACCGTGTCATCGGCGTATCTAATGTTGTTAATCCATACTCCATTGACTTTAATGCCCATATTGACATCATCCAGTGCTTCTCGGCAGATGGCTTCCGAGTACAGGTTAAATAAGAGTGGAGACAAGACGCATCCCTGTCTTACTCCTCTTCGGATCCAGATGTTGTTTGAAAACCATTTTCCCATTCAACACGTGCGGTCTGATGCCAGTATAAATTTTCAATACAAGTAATATCTTTCTGATCTATGTCAAGAGTCCTTAGTATTTGCATGAGCTTGTGGTGTTCTACTCGGTCAAATGCCTTTTCATAATCAATGAAGCATAAGAATATGTCTTTTCTTTGGTCGTAGCAATTCTGGACTAGTATATGTGTAGCTGTTATTGCTTCTCTTGTGCCCATCCCCTGCCTGAAACCAAACTGGGAGTCAGCCATGTCTCTTTCACATTTTTTATATATTCGTTGGTGGATTATTTTAAGAAAGATCTTCAGGGTGTGGCTCATGAGACTTATTAGTCGATAGTCGCCGCATGCTTTGGCCCTATTTACTTTAGGCAGAGGGATAAAAATCGATTCCAACCACTGCTGAGGAAAGCGACCGGTATAATTTTTCTGATATTATAGTGTTAACATATCTTTTTCATATAAACGATATTTTTTAAATTCTTTAACAAACCATTTCAGCATTTTTAAAAGATGGTCAAATAGTGTTTGATATTATTCTTTTCTCGTTATGTAAATCATAACTTGGCCAGGTAAACTACGTTGTAGCAAATTTTTCTACTTATTTATTTTTAAGCAAAAATTTGCAACATTTATTTATACTACCGACCACATAGATTGGTTTCTCTATGCCTAGATAGTAGACATAGAGACATGGCTCCAACTTAGGTCTTTTTAGAAAATATACAATTTTGACCTGACACATCCCTGGCATGCAGGTGCACTTATAGAATAATCATTATACAATATAATGTGCCTGAAAGTACGTTTTACAAACATAGAAAGTTGTAAATCATGCGTTTCAGCTTGTGTTCGCATTATTCATAGGCGTAATGCCTGATTTCCTTTGAGAAGAACATTATCATCTATATTAAAACTTATTGATTAAAATTTTTTTTTGGAAGATAAAATTACTCTAATGAACTTATTGGCTTCGGACAGGGATAAACATACCAAGGCGGATATGGAGATGCTCCACACAATATGTTGTTCAATTGGCAAAATCTCATTTTATTATTAATATAATATGTATCTTTGTTGACACCCCTTAAAGAATATTAAAAAAATATATATGGGTTCTAGATATTTTAACAGTATTTACAGAGAAATATAAACGATGTCGCAGAACATCTCCAACTATAAATAAAACTTTTTTCCTTGACTTTATGTAAAAATATATTGTTCCTGAAATTGTATACTCGTATTTTGTACCCATACAATAACCCAGTAATATATTTATACAATAACCCAGATTATCATGCTATTTAGAAAGAGCTCGAACTATTTTTAAAATCTGCAAAGAAAAAAAGGTTTCAACATTGCAGGTTATATTATGGTGTTTACACTATTCTCTAGTTATGCCAGTTTCCCATTCCAATATTTCGTTAAATTTTGTGGAAAATATTTTGCTATCTTAAATAAAATGCAAATATTTAATCTCAGAGATGTTGCTTAAATGTAAAAAAAGATATATAAATAGATAATATTAACATGTCAAAAACTATAGCGCATATGCTACAATTTTATCGCAAATTATAAGTTAGAAAAACATTGGCCAATGCATTTTTTTTCACAAAATTAAAAATTTTTAATTTTTTTAGTTGGTTAAACAATTTATTATATTGTTTTGGCAAAGCTGATAATCTGATAAATTTAAATAGCCCTCCTTTATTAATTTCTCTTAGGTTCATCCCTGAGTCAGGGTTAAAAATTTACGTGTTTACTTGGAATTCGGGTTGTCTCTATATGATCTTTTTTTGCAGTACATATGGGAGGCTAAGCTGCTAATGAAAAATATAGAAAATTTTTGTTTATTTTCTGGTACAAAGTGAAAAGGGTGTAATTTAAAATTGCTGGCGTACTTTTAGTTTATTATTAGTAAAATTTCCTAATAATCTTAAACATTAAAACCCAAGTACTGGTGTTACAAGTCAAGTCACTAAGAAAAAGTACGGGATGGAAGTATTTGAAAATTGAGGATAATACAAAAAACGCTGTAAGGAGAATTACACATTCATTTTATTTTGAGAACGAAATACCTACTTATCATATTGGCTGGAATTCAAAAAACGAAATCATTCCGTATATGTGCAAGGCGACATGTGGAGGGTTCTAACGAAAACAAATGGTGGTTAAGAAAGTAGTAGAGTGCAAAGTACAAAGTCCCTTTTTGGTGAAAAAAAAATTTGCTGGGGAAGACGGCCTTTAAACGCTGTAAGAGAGTATCTATTACTTGGACAAAACCTTGGGTAAACGAGAGACAAACGGTTGCTAAAATATGGTAAGATAAGAACATAACAAGTTCGCGTCAAGCTTTCTTGGTCTCCTGGAATTAAAGCGACTTCTGGTAAAAAAAGCTGTTAATAATCACACATACTGGCGATTAAATGGCTTTGTGAAAGGTGGTTTAACAGTTATGGATAATGCTAGTTACAATTCTAAGAAGCTTGAAAAACCACCAACTGTTTCTTGAAAAAAAATTATCCAATAACTTACTTTAAAAGAAATATCTACATGACATGATTAAAATTCGGTAAACTGAGTTTTAGCAGGAACTTTCCTCTTAACCGATTCCACCACACATATAAAACAGTTTATATATGCATATAGTTGTGTGGTAATTTTATACACATTACATACACATTAATAAGTGTTATTTTTCGTGATAAAGTTTTACTACGAGTAATGTTCGGCTAAAAGGTTCTTCTATTTTAGTACCCAAGTACTCAGAACTTACCTTATTGTAAAACTCTCGTTTTATTAAAACTTATCTATATATAACACTTGATTTTTTATGTAAAATTTAAAATTAAACAAATGAGTATTTTTTTGGACCGAATTTTTAAACTTTAAATTAAATCGCTATTTTGTTCCACCATCTTGGATTCGTAAAAAAACTTTTACCAGTTTATTCCTATATAGCGTGTACGTGGATTTGTGCAACATCTGAACAACTTTTTTATTCGTGTTGAAAAAGTTATCGTTTATAAAAAGTTTTGCTTATCTAAAAAATAAGATTGATTTAAAAAAGAATGTCATTTTGCATACATTATATGAAATAAATGCGAAAATAGATGTTTGCAAAATGAAAAAACCATGAAATTCCAACTTTTGAGCGCCAAATTAAAGAGTTTGCAAATGAAAGTCAATCTAGAATTTCAATTTTTGTTTAGCAAGTTTTTATTTTTCACATTATTTTTTAAATTAATCATATTTTTCAGTTAAGCAAAACTTTTTAAGAAGAACAACTTTTTCGTCTAAAATCACAAATAGAAATCCACTTATTCATCATTAAATTACCTAAAAACAACAGCTCGTACAAAAAACTTTGAGTGAATTTTTATGATCCTCAATTTAGCTTTCTTAAAAAATTTTATTGCACAATTTTTTTGTATTACCTAATTCCTTTTGCGTATTTTAGCACCTCTTATATTGTATGATTTTTTCGCAGCCAAACTTATTTTATATATATATATATATATATATATATATATATATATATATATATATATATATATATATATATATATATATATATGATATGATGGGCAAAGGTTTTTATGTAGAATCTTTTTTAAATAAAATCAATAATAAAAAAGTTTTATATGTTACATAAATCCACGCACAAGCTGTACAACACTTGAAATTTGAAAACAATCGAAGAAGTAGTTTTTTGACACTGATTTAAAAAAAATTCCACCATTGTAGATTTGTTTTAAAATTTTACTGTTTCATCCCCATATGACAGCTAATTTTTCTGCAACTTGGGGTAAATTACATAAGTAGCTTATTAACAATATTTTCTTTATATTTTATTAGGCCGCCATTTTGTTCCCCCATACTGGATTTTAACCAAAATGTTACTGTGTCATCCTCATTTGACCTTTAATTTTTGATCAAAATTTGGAGCAAATCGAATGAGTAGTTTTTAGCTAAATCGCGAACAAAGATAGACCAACGGAATCGAGGAAACATGTTTTTCGGCATCTGGGATCATGAAACTTAAAGATCTGAAAAAACCTCTGGAGATTTTTGTTTAAATTCTTAATTTAAAAAGCTCCCTTTCACAAAATGTGTGATTGCTGCTCTAAAACGAAATATTAATAATAATTAAATTAATAATAATTAATACTCCGACGTCCACCATACTATTCGGCACAAACCAATAGATTTGGTTTGTGCCGAAATTAAAGGATTTGTAATCAAGCATTACACCACTTTTAAAATGAAGCATGTATTTTTAAGCAGCTTAAAAGGAAGTCGTTTCCCAAAAGTGAAGTAAGCGTGTAGATTAGATTATATAAGACTATAGACACGCTAATTATTTCTCTGGATCACACTAACGACATTACAACCGACATCCCAGAAGACGAATCGGACGAAATGGTAATTCTGCCACAAAACAACGGTTATTTTTAAACTGAAATTATTAATATTAAAGAAACATTTGTTTCCAAATTACTACTTGCCTATAGAAAAGCCACTAGATAAATTTTATTATTTTTAAAGCAAAATAATAAAATCTATCCGTATGCAAATTAGAGTTTGACCCATCTGCGGTGTATCAGCTATAAACCAATAAAACGACTTAATATTTGTAAAAGTAAGTTCCCAAAAATATTTTGCCCTAATATTTTTGTTTCATTGTTGTGTCGTGTCAACACCAAAAATTTTTTTTTTATAATATATTGTCAAATTTCCTCGTCTTTTGTAGTTTTTTACCTTATAATCCCCTACTAGAGGCACGAGTATATTTCTTTAAGCTTTAGCCTTGTTTCTGGGGCGAATGACCTAAAAATTAAAAGTCGAGATATTTTTGGTAGTTCTCCAAACGTACGTGCTATAAATAATGATTAGCAACGCAAAACTGAAAAACGAGTTGTATGAATTTCTTATCAGAGAATGACATCTCCGCAGTAGCTCCTTAAAAACATTTGCTCACACAGCATGACATCAAATATAACATGTTTTTTTTTTTAATTAGTACAAGGAATCTATGTAATCCTTATTAGCCGAGGGCACAACGGCAGAACCTTAGCATGGGTTAGAAAAATAATGCGAGACTGCTTAAATACAGGGTAATTCAAAATTATACTTAATTCTTAAAAGTACGTTTCGATATCATAAAAATAAGAATAAAAAATCATCTTAACATGGACACTTTTTTACTAAGATAGCATGTAAATCTTCTGCAAAAAATAATTTTAGTAAAAGTAACGATTTTATAACTAAGTTCCTAAGCGTTTTTTAGATCGATTGTCCTTAAAGATAAAGGACATAAACCTGGTATATTTATAATCCGCAAGAGACCCATTTAATAAACCAATATTAACCATTTGAAAAAACAAAATAGATGCTATTTTTTTACTTTTCAAATCATATTTATTTACTTTTTAAAAAATTCTGTTGGTTTAGACGAAACAAAATTGTAAACTCCGTTTAATATACAGGGTGTCGCGGGTTTGTCTACAATTATTTTAGCACTTAATAATTTGATGCATTATTATTCTGGGTTAATTCTTTTATTAACTTTATTATGTAAAGCAGTTAATTATATCAACCTCGCTGACCTTAGAATTTCAACGAAAATAAATCACATGACTTAGTTTTTTGTGGCCTGAGATAATTCCATACCGATTTAATACGTAGTGTGAATTTTAAAAATGTTTACAAATTATGAATATGCAAATATGTCACTTATTTATAGAGAATGCAAACAGAATGCACATTTGTATCCGTTTAACAAAGAGAGCAAGAATGTAAACGGTCGTCATAATATTCGTGGACCCCAGAGACATATAGCACCCGAAAACGAGAAACATTGTTTAGCTGTAGTGATGTCACACCCTCCAGCAATTTCACGACAAGTTGAACTTGCTGAAAAATCTGGCTTAGTGTTTTAAATATATAGAAGATATTTTAGAAACCATTTAGAATTTACCGATGGTATGTTAAAATATTTGTGGTGAAACTCCTAACAACATGTATAAGCAGAAACCTTGTACAAAACAATGGGCAAAACCATGTATAGTTGTATACATCACTGTGTTTTAGTTATGATCAAGGTTTTAAAATTTATTACATCAAAGTAAAACAGAAAGATTTCTTAGGCACGGCTACGTATATGTTTTCTTTCTGAAATCAGTTTCTACTTTGTTGATTTAATTTATTTAGACATAAAACAAGGAACAATTTCAAAAAACATTACGTTTATGATCCAGTATATAAATATAACAATATCTTAAAAACCGTTGTCTTTAATAGGTTAAACTAACGATAACTGATGATTCACACAATTTTTTCATTGATCATTTTACCTCCAAAACATAATATATTTTGAATAAAACAATTGATTTTGAAATAGTCAGTAGATATACACAAAGAACCTCTGAGTGATAATTATCATAACTAGCTTTTGTTTCAATTAAAAATAATGCATATTTAGTATGCAGTATACCAAATGTAATTTATTTTAAATTTAGTATCAGTTTCAATATTCATTCAATTCTTTCAAAACACAAACGAAAATAAATATATTCGAGTTAAATATTCCAACTGGATGAAAACTGGGGCAACCTTACTGAATGATATGGATATGAATTCATTCAGCGTGCTTCCTCTAAACCCATATGTAATATAAAGTGGGAACATTAAGCACTACGTGACGAAATTTCATATAAGAAGTTCTTTCCGCAAAATATAAAGGCGCATACATTTAGAGACTATATAGTAAGTAGTTTAAATTACGGGATAGCCACAATATTTTATTAGTAACTATGCTAATTTATTCCGTCGTACAATAAACAAAACGATAATACGGGTTAAAGTTAATTATTTTATTCCAGGACTACAAGGTATTGTTTTTTTTAATTTTGACTTGATGAGGAATATTTTTCGTCTATAAACAATTAACTATTGTTACCAATTATAACAGAAATGCTACCAATTTTAATATTTTTAACCATACACCCTATATATATTTTTTATTTTTGAATTCTACACAAAATTCTACCTATAAAATGTGTATTATAACTCATATCGATTATCGAAGGTTTTCGAGAAAATGGCGAATGAACCTTCAAATATGTCAATGAATAATTCCCTTTTTTTTAAACAATAATGTATATAAATACAGTTAAACGCTATACATGTTGTTTGTTATAAAATTAATTGTATTGAATTTGACAGAAAGCTTTCGGTTTACCCGGAAACGTACCGAAAAATCACTGTTAAATGACATTTTCTTGTTTTGTATTATTGGGATGGCCTATAAAACGAAACAAAATCTAAATGTCCAAACAAATTTTCTCAGGTATATTCTATTTAAACTATGCTATTAAATACTTTAATACTTAATTTAGACTGAATATTACATTTCTGATCTAAGTTGGCAGTGAAACAAAAAAAAGAGATCACCCATAGACATGATCTTAAAAACATTGCCAATTAACTTCATGGCACATACGACTTCTATTTTAAAACTCATCTAAAACTTTTTCCATTTACCTTGGAGTTATTACCTCTATCGCCTTTGAAATTCTAATAATAAGATCTGCAAGATTTTCTTATAGCGTTTTGTTGACCTTTTGCTTAATGTAGCCCCAATACAAAATATTTAAGGAATTGAGGTCAGGCGATTTCGTGGGCTAACTGACTGGTACGTTTGAGTCTATTCATTTGCCACCAAGTTTTTTCCTCAGAAAGTTGGTCGCTCTTCTGGAATTGTGTTTTTAAATTAAAAAGACTGCTTAGAATTTAATTTGAAAACCGCTTGCAACTTTCCAAAAAACAGGAAAAACCACATTTTCGGTCATAGCTTACCTATATAGCAATGTAATGCTATTAAAATAGTTGTAATAAGAGAATATTCATTCTTAACAGAAAACTCTATTATTGCAATGCACTTTATCTTAAACATTTAAGATGATTTTAATAATTTTATATTAGAATAGGAATTTAAAAAATATTATTATTGGTTTTTATAAAATTCTATATTAAAATATTAAAGCAACTAATTAATTTGTTAGCGTAATATTAGAATAATATTATTAAAAACTTCTCACGGCTTTAAGATACAAGATATTGTAATAGTAGTGTTCCGTGAGCAAACCAATAATTCATACTTCATTATCTAGAAATTATTCTAATAAAACATTAAACATAGTGTTAAACGATAAATGTCCGCTTATTAGAACTGTTTTAATAGCAAAACACAGACAGCGACACAGATGGTACCTGCATAGGTGCGATATGGTCGAAATTGTGGTATTTGCTTTTTTTTCAGCAATCAATATCAAACTTATTTTTTCTTTATGCACCAACTTTTATCAAGAATAAAGTTTTCTGGGAAATCAAAAATAAAAAAGTTTCCTATATGTTGCGAACATTATGGCCCTAACTGTATATTACTAATTTTTTGAAATGTTTCGAGATGACTGGCTACATGTATCTATTTTTAGTTTTTATTTTGTTTAAAAAGACTTCTAAAATACAAAGTATCGCAATAAAAATAATTAAAATGTTACCTATATTAGCCCCCAAAATTTTACCACATCATATATTTCAATCTATCAGAAAATGTTGACTTGCTTTATTATTTATATTCTGACCCAAACACTTCAATGTGTTCCTGTATCTCTAAATCTGGTTTTTGTTATTTTTTGTATAATATTTTATTGAAATCCGGTAGAATAGAAGTGTCAAAATCGCTGTGAGATAATTACGCAAGGTATTCAATGCAGTACCCTTTACTGAATACGTTGGTTTAATTAAATATCAAAATTTACTAAAACAGAACTACTGTAAATTTTGTTGATTTTATAAGGTATCGTTAACGAAAAAATTATCTATCGAGTTATGTATAATATTTGGATTTCGGTCTACTCTGATGTTTTAAAAATATACAAAATTTTAAGGTGGTATCATGAGTGTATCTCTATATTAACAAGTTACGAATATACGTATTCTATATTAACAAGTTACGAAATAACGATAATATACGAGTGTTTAAAAGAAATTGTGTCGTAACCTGTTATATATAATATATGTTATATTCACGTTTTATATTTGAAATGATAATAAATTATTGGAATTAATTTAATGTAATAACGTGTACAATATGTGTCACTTGCTTTTGCGTAACACCGGTAGACACCTTGCAGTAGAGCTACGTGTTAAATAAAATAGAGTGTTTAGAGTAGGCGCATAGCAACTTCAAAAGTCTGTTGCTGGAGGTAATATTTTCTTGTTTCATTTTAAACAGCGCTTTGTAAAAAGTAACGTAAACATATTTTTAACAAGTCTTAATTTATGTTGGTACAACCAGCGACACAGATGGTGATTTTGATATAGAAAACACGACAGAAAAACAACGGCTTCGTTGGTTTCATAAAAATCGAAGAATGAAGAAACTGTTTAAAAAAACATTAAAAAAATTGAAAATATCTTGGAAAAGGTAATTTTCGGCAGTTTTTCATAATATCTGCTGTATTTAAACCTTCTACGTTATATAATCTCCGCAGACAAGGGTTCATTAAAAAAAACATTTTATTAATTTAATTATATATATATATATATATATATATATATATATATATATATATATATAACGTGCTAAATCTAGTGGGGCTGTAGTTAAAGAGAGGGGACCTTAGATTAAAACACTTTGTTGCTTTGCCAAGCTTTCGGCAACTGTTTATTGCCTTCCTCAAGACAGCCTAAAAATTGTTATTATTTTGTATTAACATTTATTTTAAAGAAAAAGTTGTTGTGGACTTACTACTTGGTTTTACTCTTGAAGAAACAACACTGAAAAATTCTCAACATTGCTAAAGACCTATATACATATTATTTACACCTTTTTATCACTAGTTTTGACTTGGATGTTGTTATATTAACACATTTTAAAATTCTTAAAGATTTGGTTTATTCCAACGTGCAGACACTGTCGGCCATTTTACGTATTTTAAAGGCAAATTATTATTGTAAAATGGAGAACGTGTTTTTTTTTATTTTTGCTCTCCTTCCCTTACTTCACACTAGTTGGTTTACGCGTTTTTTGTTTTTCAAATAATTGTCGACTGAGCACGAATCGGTAACGACGGTTTCCCAAATGTATAGTTGGAAAAGAAAAATGTAGATGGCGCATTAGTAAACAGTACTCTGCAAAGCTGGTAACCCAATCAGCACAAATCTTACAAGTTCTGTAATTGTTGGTTAAACGATGAAAACATTTTATATTCTGTAGTACACTGTGCAGCTGATAGAGGGACATGTTCCACCATCGTGTTGTGAAAAATTTTTATATTTATTTGCTATGATTAGAAAAAAGGGGGAAAAAACAAATTACGTGAACAACACAACACCATGATTGAACTTTTCCTGAAACAAAAATGAAAAGGAAAATGGAAAATCATATATAAATGCAAATAATCAATGCACAGTGCCCTACAGTATGAATATATTAGGACTAAGTTATTCAGAGATTTGGACAGCATTAGAGTCATTAATAGAAACAAAATTGTCCCCACTAATTCTTAACAGATATGAATATATTGTGCTTAGATTATTGATATCAGTTTTCTTATTCATTGTGTTTGTCCCTTGGTTGTGTATATGTATCATTTCAAGGAAATTTCTTTTATAATATCTTTTTTCTTTAGCAAGAATTTTTGCCTCGGTGAATCGAATGCTGTGTCCTGTGTCTATGAAGTGTTCTGATAATGCACAAGATTTTACAAACCTGCGGCAGTCACTTTTATGTGAAGTAATTCTGCCTGACAAATTTCTAGATGTCTGACCTACATATATTTGATTACAGTTGTTGCAATTTATGGCATATACAACGTTATTATTTTCAAACGTGGAAAGTATAGTCTTAGTTTTTGCATAAAGTTGTGAGACAGTTTTTATTTGTTTTTTGGCAAACCTTAGGTTTGGACTATCTTTGAAAACGTCTATTAATTTATCAGTTAAATTTTGAATAAAAGGAAGTGGGTAATATTTTATTGTTTGTGTTGGCTGACTGGTGTTTCCCTCTGTCGTTATATTATGGATTGTATTTAGTTGTATTGGATTTTCATTTGTGTTGCATAAAAACTTTTTTTATGATATTCAGAGGATAAGAGTTTTCAAGAAGTATATTTCTGAGCCTATCTAAGCTTTCCTGTTTGTAGTCTTTATGTGAGAGCTTAATAGCTCTATTTTTTAGAGCAGTTATTAAATTTATTTTCATTTTGGTAGGGTGATAAGAATGATAACTTATGAATCTGTCAGAGCACATCGGTTTGCGATACCATTTTGTTTTTGAAACATTGGTTTCGCTTCTGATTACCTTCATGTCAAGAAAGGGAATACTGTTGTCTGATTCATATTCCACCGTAAATTTCAGATGTTGGTTGTATGAATTGAACATTTCTAGTGCTATTTCTGCTCTATTTTTAGGGAGAGCCAAAATAAGATCGTCCACATACCACTTGACAAAAGGGATATTAAAAGGTAGATTTTCTAAAGCATAGCTGACTAAGTCATCCAAAACAAAATTTACTAAAATAGGAGAGATTTTAGAGCCCATAGGTGTACCAAAAATTTGTTTATAAAAACTGTTGTTAAAATTAACATAGTTTGAATCAAAAATAAACTGCAACAATGCTTTAAAGGATTCAAATGATAATTTACAATGTTGGGAAATTGTGTCCCATTTTGCTGTTAAACATTCTTGTATGACTTCATATGGGAGATTCGTAAAGAGAGAGACAACATCGAAACTGACTACTTCGTAGTTATCGGGAAGTTGGTAGTCATTAATAAATGAACTAAAGATGAAAGAATCTCGCACATAAAATTCATTGTTAGTGTTGTACGCATCTGTCAAAATTTTAGTTAAGAATGATGCGAGAGGGGCATTGGGTGCATCGATGGCAGCTTGGCAAAGCAACAAAGTGTTTTAATCTAAGGTCCCCTCTCTTTGACTACAGCCCCACTAGATTTAGCACGTTTTGTTCTAACTAGTTAGTCACAACTACCCACCCTCTCGCTATATATATATATATATATATATATATATATATATATATATATATATATATATATATATATATATATATATATATATATATATATATATATACCTATATATATATATATATATAATGTGTTTTCATTCCGGGTGTACATCCGTTCAAAAACATAACAAAGGTAGCAAATAAACACGAATTTTCAATTTTTCACAAACCTACTCATACCGACACAATCATCAAGAATAAATCAACGCACCCATTAGCATAAAAATTAGTAGGATTTCATAGTATGATACACAGATTTAATATGCCTTTAAACAAAGATGATTTTCAAAAAGAATTAAACTTAATTAAACAAATAGCAGTTAACAATGGATATGATGCCAAAACAATTGACAATTTTTTGAATAAAAAAACTATTAAAAAACACTTTCAGAAATTTACTTTGTACTACACAAAGAAGAAAATAAATATAAGATTCTAACTTATATCAGTAAACTTACAGAAAAGGTCGCTTCTATACTGCATAAAAAGACCATTAAAATTGCATTTAAAACAAATAATAATCTAAGTAAATTTATAAAAAAAAACAAATAAAAATAATAAATCCGGAGTTTATAAATTAAACTGTGGATCCTGCCCAAAAGTGTATATAGGCCAGACTGAGAAAACTTTTAAACAGAGACTAGCAGAGCATAAAAGAGGTTTTATTAAAAAAAAAACAGATTCAACATACGCCGAACATCTGTTAGATTATAACCATGCTTTCGATGAACATTTTGAAATATTCCATACGATAAAAAAAAGTAAAAAATTGTCACTTTTAGAGTCTATGGAAATTAATAAACGTAAAAACACCCAGTATCTTTTAAACGACCATTTAGATATGAACAATTCACCTCTTTTAAATCTATTTGGTTAGAAATTTCCGTCTAGATGTTATTTAGGACTCTCGTACGCCGTAAAATTTTTTACCTAGAAATATGTTTTATTTATTGTTAGTTTATATACCGTTTATTTCACGAAGCTACAATGTTAAAGAAACATATGTCACAAGTTTTGAACACAAGTGAAAATCTAAAACAGTTTAAAGTGTTTTACTTACATTGTTAAAACATTTTGTATTATACATATCAGATATCACCGTGTCTTGGCGTTTTTAAAGGTATTATTGGGTATTGATATAGATTAAGTATTTTTTGGAGACCTATGTTTGCCATTTTTTTTATTTATTGCATATACTGACACCAATTTTGCTCCATTGCATTTATGGATAGAGTATTAATTTACCCCTTACAAACGTCCAAAATTTGATATATTAAACCATTTCAAGCTCCAAGCACCCCAATAATCTTATGTCGATTTAGTAGTAATATTCTAGAGGTAATAGGAAACAAAAATATGACGAGGAAATGATCTAGGAATTTTAGATGTAATGGAAAACAAGCGAAACCACCTGGAATATAAACCTGGAATATAAAATGATTCCAGTCAAAATGATAGCAGCGAAGAGTTTTCGACTATTTTATTATTAAAAAGAAACGCATTAAACAAGAAACCTTTTATGTTATATGGGTAATATTTTAGCCTATTTAGCATTTTAAATAATTATTTATCTTTCAGAAAACATATATTTGATATTGATCAGTTTTAATTATTCTGAGAACGTCGATTTCAAAGAATAAAAGAATCTAACGTACATTTGTAAGATCCACGAAAATTTCGTAACTCAGCCAGAAATGCAGAACTATCAATCTTCAACACAAGACGTAACAATAGTGCAATGTCATGCTTTCACTAACACTCCAATGATATATTACAGTCCTTTGAAATACAAAAGTATATTTGAAATATTTTTATCTCAATTGTGAGATGGTATATAAGAATATTTTTCAGAAAATAGTAAATAGCTTCCTTCCTTTAGACGAAAAACTTTTAGCTGACTTAACCGGTTCTAGCCTCTATCTTCATGCTATTAAAACTCTTTTAAATTATTGTTTGATTATTTATAAAAAAAACAAATTATAATTTAAGGAAAAATAAGGATATATACGCACTGGTGTATTTTGGTTTGAATAAATTAAATTTTGTAAGCTCCAGAATTGAGATAAATAGTTATTGCAAGTTCAGCATTTAACATATTTATTTGTTTGCAACATATTTCCAAACCATTTTGTAATATAGCAACTTATTATTTAAAAAAAATAATCTGATTTCAACGCAACATTTGACATTGTTTATATGCCAAAACTTTAAATTAACTCGTGGCTTCAATTTTATATTTAACTCGTTCGTAAAGACATTTAAATGATGTCTATGATGTCTACTGATTTTTATATGGCATAAAAAACATATGATTTTATTGTTGGTGTAGTTTTAGTGCCCCCACTGATATCATACGTTTCAGATAATTACTGAAATTTCGAATTCAACTAAATTTACTAGCAGATTTCTAATAAAAATGTATCTTCCTCTGTCAAATACATAGCAAATTATGAGAACGAGCTATTAAAAATATGTACTTTCTACTTATAATCAATGACAGACTGATTCCCAAAATAGCACACCTCACAGAGAACCGTACAATATAATTGGAATTATGCTAATTTGATAATGGAATTTCTCAGTTTATATGATTTTTGAAACTCATCATGTTTTAGCTTTGTGTAAATATTAAGTACAGACATTAAAAAGTAAAACATAATATTTTATTCCATCTTGGAAATTTAAATTTATGAATGCCGATTTACAAAACACATCACATTTTGTAGTTAACAAATTTTGCTCTATCTGCCATGTTTCACAATTATATTTTACCTGTGACAGCCTCCAAAATTATCTCTGGTGGCTGGGCTAAGATGGAATAAAATATATTTTTCACCTTTTAAGTTGACTTAATGTTTTAATTAAAAAAAACGTAAATCCCTTTTTAATTTTCTTTACAAGAAGTTTTATTGTAAAGATCGGGCTCAAAGTTTCGAGGAATAAACTTAGTTTAAAATGTTGTAAGGCCGTAAAAAAATAAACAAGTAGTGGGGACTATTGCACTTAAAATTTTGCTAGAATCGCTGTAACTAATATTATATAAATAAGGCCATCTGGATTAAGCTATACATATCTATAGAGAATTAACAAGTAATATGTCAGGTTGTCCCTGTGGGTGCGTGTATTAGTGGTGTACGTGGCTTTAGGTGTTTAGTCCTACACACTTCTTTTCGATCCTTTTTTACTATTGTCATAACCATGACGGCTATTTTTAATTAACAAACGTCCGCTAGTCGCCAAATTCACTAACAAGGTTTTTATATACCCTAAATGTATAAGTGAATTACATTAGTAGTTTTGAGAAGTCAAGTTTAATTAAAAATGCAGGTCCATATTTAAAAAAAATAGGTTGAAAATGAGACCCCAGAAAGGAAACGTGGATTTTAAATCTCGGTGCACCATCTTGTAGATAAGGAAAAGTTGCTATAAAAATGTAAAATATATTTTGTAATATTTCTTCAAATGCAGTATACAGATGATTTCTGGTTTATTTACGGATATCCTCGAAAAAACTTAAAATATTCCATCTGTCAACGAATTACTATCCGACATTAAATTACGCAACTTTGCCTTAATTTAACCGTTCTTATATCTCTTACCGTTTCCGAGACCCAAATCCTTGTACCTCAAATTTGTAACACCCTGTATATGTGTGTCTTTGACGCTGTCTAATTAAGTTGATGGAATGGGTACATTTCCGCATCTGATAAAAAAGTAAAACAAACACTTACATTATAAAACGGAGATGGTAGTCACATCGCAGAAACTGCCTGAGCAGATGCCTTGAACTACGTTTATATTTTCTTCGATTTTTCAATAACTCAGGCAAATTGTCGTTGAAAAACAAAGTTTTCTTTTCACAAGAGAGTTCTCTGAACACTATAAAAATTCACATACACTTAAACTCGTAAGGTTAAAATACAAATCGTGAAAACCACTCTTTCATGAATAATTGCACGAACATAAATCGATGCGATAAAAAGTATTAAAGAAATATTTGCTTTAAACAAACTAAAACTTAGCTATGACATCTATCACAATTGACATTTCAAATATCTCTCTAAGTTTCATTATCATCCTAGGCCAAAGTCATCTATCATTTTGCGTCGTATATGGATCGATACCTATCGATTTTTGACCGATATGTGCACTTTTCCCTTTAAATCGAATTTTCACCCACCTGCTGTAGTTAGAGTGGAATGTTATTAAAACTTTTTTGTAGCCAAATAAATGCTCCATCCGTCTGGAAATAATTTCTATTAGTATTCGCCGTAAGCGGCAAAATGAACTTAAATTTATAATTTATATTATCAACTTTAAAAAATTGCAGTAATTTAACTGTTAAAGTTATAAACTTGAAATGTGATCTTGGTCTGCCTAAAAATATTTTATTTCGTAAAAAAATACCCTACGGGCTTAGATATATTACTTTCCTTGTAATACAGGATAATGTTAAAAAATGTATCCTTTCTTGGGAACTTTGGTGCTAACTTCACCTCGTTAGTGCACCCCCTCTATATTATCTAAGACCGATCCTTAATAGTTCATTTTGTATAGCTTTTTAAGCATTTTCCGGTACCGTAAGTAGTTTTCTAACCAGATGCCTATTTTTTTTTTATAAAAAAGAAAAGGTGACTAAAAAATTAATTTTTACGACTTTCAGAAAATTTCAGTTTTTCTTAACAATTCCTATTTTCTCGGCATTTTTCCGACAGAGATGCATTTAGGTTTTTGTTCTCCTAGATATTTCTTAGAAAAAGGTCTCGTGGAAAATTTCCACTCAAGACTCAACCGCTTTGAGATATAAGCGCCCCAAAACACTCTTTTTTTTCGAACGAAAAAAATTCGTAAAACCGTCAACCGTGTTACGTCGAAGCTAAATTTTTTGGACAACTTTGCGGTACCATATCTTCGGTATCAAAAGTGGTACAAAAAATATTGTAGACAAATTTCGAGATACAAGTCTCCTCTAAAAATACATATCAGATTCAATGTCCTATCTCCAATAGTTTCCGAGATATGCCCGCCGAAAACTCGAAAATCACGGTTTTTTGAAATGACACGCCCCACACCAGGTTTTCGTCCCTGAGTGTGAGAGCCATAGAAACAAACGACCGCGCAGATTGTCAAAAATTAGTATAAGTTGAACTGAATTTCATGCCTTTAAAAATCCGAAAAATATATGAAACACGTTATTTTGGATTATTCCCTCCTTTCAATTTCACCCACTCCCCTCATCGCACATTAGTTACTAACACAGGAAATCATGTTTTAGGCTCAGAATAAAGTCATTTAATATTATCAACATTTCTTAAAATATATAATTATCTACCGAAACAATCTGACGAATATATCCTTCTAATGTATATCAGGTTATGTCCAAATTATTGTTTTGGTCAATTTCAATTCATGCACTAAATTCAAAGCAATGCATTAAAGTTTTTTAAAGTTTTCGTGGAAAACTGTCTTGGACAAAATGATTCAATATGATGTATTGACGCCATTCTTTTAAACATAAGATCGCTATAGGCTGATTCGGACACTACCCTAAATATTTTCCGAAAAAATCATTTAAGTTGATTAAATCTTCCCAGAGCGGTCGGTGTACATATAATACAATAACTAATATTATTTAAAAGCATCATATTCATAGAAAATAAGAAAAAAAAAACGTTTATTAACCTAAGCTACAATGGATTTACGAAAACGTATAGGAATGCCTAAGGCAGTAATAACTAAAAGCGAATATTCAGTTGTCTAATCGATCTAGTTAGAAAACTGGCTTCGTTAGCGCCTTTTACCTTCCCTTAAACACGCCTTCGGTTTCCACATTTCGCTAATGACATCGATTGATTCATGAAGTGGAATTTTGAGACGCTCATTAATAACCGATGCTTAAGTTTTGCAAAGTTTAAAACCAGTTCGTGTTTTTCTTTCGATAGTGTTGCAGAATTTGTTATACGGAATAGAACATACATTACGTTTTAGTAAAGGGAAAGTTGTGCGATGAAATAATGTTAGGAAAGCAATGAGAATTATTTATATCTGATTAACGTCGTATATTACTCAAACTCTTATTTTATACAAATAGTAACAGTAAAACTTACATAATGAAGATAAATATAGTAGCATTTCCCTATAACGAAGTACTAAAATGGGTCAAAAGATTCGTTAAGGAGACCATTTTGTTTATATATATATATATATATATATATATATATATATATACATATATATGTATTTTAATCACTTATTTTGGACAGTCAGTCATAATGTGACATTCATCAGTTGTCTAAAATAGTTACATACATTTAAAAATGGTCAAAAGAAGTTTTTACATTCTAATATTAAAAAAGTCGCAGAATCGCGATTGATGAGGGGAGGAAAGTATGACATTATTTCTCGATCATACAGTTATAAGATATTCTATAGTATTACATTACATTATCATAATTTATCTCGACTCTCCATTGCTATTTTTTGGTATAATCTAAAAATTGGTACCAACAATATACAATTTTAAAACTACATTCTCTCTAACTGTTTTCGGCTATATGCATATATATATATATATATATATTTTTTTTTATATATATACATATATACATATATATATATATATATATATATATATATATATATATATATATATATATATATATACAATGAGCGCATAAAGTCTGGAAACCTTGAGATATGTCAAAAACTATACAATTTGGCTAAAAAAGTTTCATATAAAAGTTGTATAGTTCCTTACGATTAATGATTCATATATATATATATATATACATATATATATATATATATATATATATATATATATATATATATATATATATAATATATATATATATATATATATATATATATATATATATATATATATATATATATATAGGGTGGCCCATCGAAAACGTACCGCAAGGCATAACGGCCAGGGTAATTTTTTTTTCAAAAAATCCAAAAACACGTCAATTTTGTTTGTGAGAGGGACAACTTTTGCCCTTAAAATGATCGCAAAATTTTCAACCCTCTAAGCGGGGGTGTCATCCCCCAAACTTTTTCAAATGGGAAGAGGGATCAAGTGGTACCGCAATGAAAAGGGCTTTCTATTCTCTATACATTCCCGCTTTGGTTTTGAAAATCGGTCAAGTCATTTAGAAAATATGAAGGATTGAAATTTGAAAAATACATTTTTCAAAAAACGCATAAATTGAATTAAATAAAAAAAAACTTACCGTATTAATGAAGCAAATGCTGAAAATGTTGCCCGTCGACCTCCATACAGTAATACAAATTAGCTTCAAATCGTTCTCGAACATTCTGAAGAACTTGAGGGGTCACTTCGCGACAAACGTCAATAATTCGTGTTCGCAGATCTTCAGGCAAGTGGAGTGCTATACACTTTACTTTTTATGTGTCCCCATAGAAAAAAGTCTAAAGGAGTCAAGTCGGGTGACCGGGGAGGCCACTCAATGGCACCCCTTCGTCCTATCCACCGCCCGGGAAAGTTGGTGTTTAAATAATTACGCACATTTTGAGAGTAATGTGGAGGTGCACCGTCTTGTTGAAATATCAGTTCCGCTTCAACGTATCCAGGATTATTTTCGATGATGTCAGTTAGGACTGGGTCGATGGTATTTTCCAGTAAATCTAAGTACATATCATCTGTTAGAGTTCCAGGAAGAAAAAAAGGACCCACAATAGAATTTCCAAAAATACCAGCCCACACGTTCAATTTCTGAGGATGTTGTGTGTGCACCTCGTGAAATATCCTGGGGTTGTTCTCAGCCCAGTACCGACAGTTATGCCGATTAACTACACCGTTCAAAAAGAAAGTGCACTTATCCGAAAAACACACATTGAATAGAAAATTATTATTATTGGCCACTCGTTCACTAATAGTTTCACAAAATTGCAAGCGGCGATCAAAATCGTCTTCGTTGAGTTCTTGTACCAACTGAATTTTATACGGGTGGAAATGGTGTTTTTTCAATATTCTTTGGACACTTGTACGATTCACGCCGGTCTCATTGGCTAATTTTCTTGTACTCAGCGTACTATCCATGGCAACTTGGCCCAATACAAAGACCTCCATAGCTTCATTTACTACAGGATTTTCCATCTGCCTCTTTTTATTCATAAGGGATCCAGTTTCGCGAAATTTTGCTACTAACTCGCGAACAATTTTGCCGGAAAGGTGTTTTTCAGGATGTCGTTCATTAAATATCTGCGCAACCCGATTGCCACATTCATTATTTTTAAAATAAAGTTCGATTATTTCCACTTTTTCTGCAAGTGAGTACACCATAATTATTGATAAAAAATTTAATGATATTGAGAAATTTAAACGCACAAGTTACAGAACAGCTATCTAGCAACTAACGCACCTGATCGTTGTGGCATGTCAAATCACTAAAATCAGCAGTAAACATCTAAAATAACAGGACAAAAATAGCGAATTGGTCGAAGGAATTTATCCTTATCATTTACTCTGATAATTTATAAATAAACATTTTAAATTTCAATCCTTCATATTTTCTAAATGACTTGACCGATTTTCAGTGGCGGCTCGTGGTGTTTAGGCTAGGGTAGGCGACAACCACAATAATTTCAAGAATAATGACGTTATAAGAAAACGTTAAGCCGCGTACACACTTAGCTGACAACTAAGTTTTATAAATTAAATTTATCCGCCTATCTTTTAAAAGGGCGAATTTACTTATTATGACATCCGTAAAGTTATCAGCCTTCTGTAAGGAGCAGAACAACTCTTTTTCTATTGAAATTAGCGCAAGTGACGATAAATGTTCATTTTTTATTGTATTGCGAGAATACATTTTTATTCGCTTTAAACAAGAGAAATGTCTTTCCACTGAGGTACTTGTAATAGGTATGGTAGCAATTAACGCAAAAAGTTTGTAACTTTCAGGAAATATTTCTTGAAGTTCATTTTTTACGAAATGTTTTAAAATTGCCTCGACGCTCAGCAATGCAAATTGTTCATCGATATATAATTACACTAAGCTCATTAATTAATTTTTGTTTGTCAAAGAAATTTTTATAAAAGTTGGTCACATTCGTCACAAATTCAAGCGGAAAATTTTTGCTATATTCTTCGAATTTTGAGGAATCCGCTAAAGAAAAATATAATAACTGAGACATATCTGCAAACCTAACTTCTATTTGAGTCACAATATTGTCAATTATCTCATAAAATAAAATGCGTAAAGAACTTTGCTCATCGCCTTTAATGGTGTCCGATAACTTAATTCTTTTTGACAATTGCCCTGAGTCCCTATTATTAAAAATCCTTGTTTGGGCTTGTTCAAATATTGTATTAAACATTGTCTCATTTCTCAATAACTTGATACGATCTCTTGCCATAAATATTTGCTTTTTACAATAGGTGATGTCCAATGATTTTTTCTGTAGAATGTTGAAAAGGGGGTCAGTTATGTCAAAAATATGTTTATACACACCGGTAAGAAACGAAAATTCTAAATCGTTCATAAATTTAAGATATCCCTTGGCCCCGTTTATTGACTCAGCCGATGATGATTGGTCGTCAATAATTTTAGAAAAAACTAATTTTAGGCCTTCCCATTCAGAGTGCAAGATTTGAATGATTTTAGAACGAGAAGCCCACCTGGTGTCTGGACTGGAAGAAATCCTCTTTCCTATCGTCGAATCTAAAGTAAATGTCCGTTTTGCAGACTGATGAAAAAATCCGGGAATCGAGGACGCACTTGCGAAAAAAATTCGGCAATTTTTTATATTTTTTGAACCAGTTTGTAAAACCAAATTCAATTTGTGCGCACTACAATGCGTAAACAAAGCAAAAGGAGCATCATCTTTAACTTTTTTTTGCAAACCATTCAATGAACCTGCCATCACACTAGCACCATCGTAGCATTGCCCAACTTATTTTGTTTTATAATCGAAATTGCCTATGACTGTAAAAATTAATCCATACATTGCGTCCGCTGTTCTGTCTTCGCTAACGTCATGAAAACCCAAGAAACTTTCTTTGATTTCACCGTATTTATTAACGTACCGAATTGAAATCGCACATTGGGACTTCTCAGAAATATCCGTAGTATCGTCAGCTTGCACTGCAAAAAACAACGACTCTTTTATCTCCCTATGAATTGTATCTGCAAGGTAATCGGAAATACAGGATATCAAATCATTCTGGATAGTTTTTGATAAACCAGAAAAAATATTTCCAATTTTTTTTAAATGTTGTTGTATTACGTTATCACGTTTAATTAACAGATTAAAAGTTTCCCGAAAATTTCCCGCACTAACGGAATCGCTTTTTTCATTATGGCCTCTGAAAGATAATTCTTGCTTTGCTAGGTGACACGTAACATCGACCAAATAGCTCATTAGAAGTCTGTTTTTTCTCACCTCCTCATTATAAAAACCAAAGCGGGAATGTATAGAGAATAGAAAGTCCTTTTCATTGCGGTACCACTTGACCCCTCTTCCCATTTAAAAAAGTTTGGGGGATGACACCCCCGCTTAGAGGGTTGAAAATTTTGCGATCATTTTAAGGGCAAAAATTGTCCCCCTCACAAACAAAATTGACGTGTTTTTGGATTTTTTGAAAAAAAAATTACCCTGGCCGTTATGCCTTGCGGTACGTTTTCGATGGGCCACCCTGTATATATATATATATATATATATATATATATATATATATATATATATATATATATATATATATATATATATATATATATATATAATAATAACAACAATAAAAACAGTCGAACATCTCGTTTCTGATTAAATTTAAAAAATTATATTTTTTTGAATGGGACACCCATTTTTTGCTGTTTCGAGTGCTGATCTTCTGCTGAACAAAAAAGTGTCTATTCATTTTTACTTTTTTTTACTTATTTATTTAAGTTAGAAATAAGAACAATTTGAATTTATAGCAAGTGGGGATATATATCTTTATTTTCTTCAATATATTTTTCAGCATTTTTTAACAAAGCTTTTGTTGCCTTCAAAAGTCTTCTGCCATCGATATATGTCGCAATGCGCCTAATATTAAGTTGAAATTCGTATAATGTCAAATATCTCTTTTTATATAACTCTTCTTTGACATACCCCAAAAAGTAAAAGTCTAATGGAGTTATGTCAGGAGATATTGGTGTCCAACAAATCGAACTATTTGTTGTTATACATCTATTTTGAAACAGTCTGTCAAGCAATATTGTGACGTAAAATGTAATTTTTTTTTTAATATATAGCCTTCTTTATATAAAAGCGAAATATATGAGTAACTAGATTATCTTTAACTTTAGGCCAGTAATGCATAAAAACTTTGTCATTCAGCAGAAGATTTGCAATCGAAACAGTAAAAAATATACAGGGTGCCCCATTAAAAAAAATACTATTTTTTAAATTTAATCAGAAACGCGATGTTCGATTGTTTTTCTTTTTTTACTATTTTAATCACAAGAAAAAATACCATTAGTTTGCCAATTCAACCGACTTTGTAGCTCCCATAATAAACGAGTTAGCAATAGTGCGCACTTAATTTGGTACACTCTATATATACTATATACATATATATATATATATATATATATATATATATATATATATATATATATATATATATATATATATATATATATATATATATATATATATATATATATATATATATATATATATATATATATATATATATATATATATATATATATATATATATATATATATATATATATATATATATATATATATATATATATATATATATATATATATATATATATATATATATATATATATATATATATATATATATATATATATATATATATATATATATATATATATATATATATATATTCACAAAGAATTTTTGGGTCTCCAAATATTTATATTCTCAAATTTACCCTAGAAAAAGCTAGTGATGCACTTTTTACGAGCAGGAGTTTAGTTTTGTCCTAATGCTATCCAAGGTCACAAACTTTTAGGGAAATATTACTGACATTTTTTAAAATACCCTTTCTTCCCCTAAAAAAAGCAGTTTGCTCGTTTAGTTCATGTATCATTTTATTCCAACGTCTGATAGTTCTGAAATACGCCACCTATGATTAATGGGAACATAAGGTTTCTGATATTGTTTAATTCCTTGACAATTTTTGCAGAATCCCTTGGTTATAGCAGTGTAAAATTTACTCTAGTTATCTATTATAAGATTATAAGAGAGACTTCCTTATTTTTATAGACCATTGATTTAGCAAGCATTTTTAAACAATTTTCAAGGATAATAATGGCTATCGAAATTTTTTTTCTTAGACCTATAGTCTAATTTCAACGATTGTCGCTCCTTCAAAATTAAACTTAAAATGGATGACTTAACAAATTCAACAAATACATTTATCAGCGCATGCAGACTAACAAATTGGTGCACTAGACTTGAATACATATATTACTTTTTTATTGTACTATAGTAATTAACCACGTCACCAAAATCAAATTGTAAATATATTAACAAAATACCAAATTTTGCAGGTGTATTCGTTTATGTTATACCAGAAGAAAATATAGTTTTCCCTTTTATTTAATTTATAACTAAACATATAGGGTATCGCAGAAAAAATGTACTGTTAAATAAGTTATAATTTTAATTTTTGATGTTAATTTTATTACCTTTTTTTTAACAAAACGAGAAAACAGGGTGTCTGTAAAACGAATTTATCTAAATAAGGTCCCTGACAACGCTGACATTCTTCCATGCAAACCTTAATAAATGGAGAAAATAGTTGGCAAATTTCTTGTAAAGCCTGTCATCGCTGTAAGGTTTTATTTGCTGTTTTCTTCTAATTATGCAATGCAGCCAATAAGCTTTAATTTGCTAATTCGGTGAGCACGCTTTTCCTTCTCTATAGTTAAATTTAATCTGTACCGAGTACTTTGCGAATATTGAAATGTGCTTAAAATCTAAGGTGAACTATTCGTGGGAATGGGTGGCATCAAAAGTACAAATATAAAAAGCGCGCTCTACTTTCGCGTGACGTTCCCTTGTAAATGGAATTAGCAAATGAAGTTTATTATGATGGCATGCTTTTATTAGTTTTGTTAAAAATGAACGAAAAGTGCATTCCATTCTAGGAAATCCTATATTACATCAGTAATACGTTGTATTCCATATTGAATCCTTCGACCGAAATTTTATACTCTCTATTGATCTGGAATAAACACTGTGCTTCTGTACCATTTCATTACATCCGATATCGTGTTATTCGTATAACATGCACGTTCGCGGACACACATGTTTCTGGAAAATGATAGAATTAGCAAAAAGCATATAAAAGTAATAGAATAGGACGTTATACAATTAAAATGTGTTGAAGTCATGGGTTTGAAAAGGTGATTTCTTTTACATATAGAATTGCATTTCACAGAATGCTGGTATATTTTGAAAATATATAATTTCTTAATTAAAATAAATCGTCGAGTTGAAAATATAAATCAATACGAGTACGATTTTAATGAAAACTTACTCAAAATTATATAAGTGTTTGTCAGGAATAATTTTACTATAGAAAGACATCATTAAGCGCATGAAGCCACTAAAAGACCTTTGAGTAGCGTCATCCACCTATTTATTCCTAAAATAAAATTATTGACAAATCTCTATAAACTTATTATATACAGGGTTGTTCAAAAGAAACGCACACAATTCGTATCTTCTGTATGAGTAATTTTTTACAAAAACATTGGAACGCATTAAGTGATTTAAATGGTTGTTAGTCTTTTTGTAATATTCTCAACGCTCTTCGTGCAACCCCATAATTTGTAGTTAGCACAATTTTTTTCAAATGGCAGCCTAAATCATGTGGAGGATATATAAGAAGGTCGTCTAAAACTGAATCCGATACTAGCTAGGGGTCTGCTCATTTCGTTACAGTAAAACGAGTCAATATAAGTTTTTTAATTAAAATTAATATTCGAGGGGGATACTTAGCACTCACCTGATTCCGCTAATGTAACAAATGCTGAAAGTGATTCCTTTCTTCTACTCGACATGTACCGAATGTTGGTAAATTAGTAACTTCCATCCTACTTCTATTTTGTAGGTTCTGAACGCTGTTTGGTCTATTTTTAAACACTGTCTCCTTCAAATAGCCCCTTAGAAAGTAATCCAGTGGTGTAAGGTCCGGAGACCTTGGTGAACCATCTTGTTAAATCATATTCTGATCTAAGTAACGCTCAGCAGTAAGATTTTCTTCAAAGAAATATGGTCCCAAAATTTGGATATTTATTATGCCAGCCCACACATTGACTTTTTGGGAATGTTGTGTATGTCCCTCACGTATCCACTGTGGATTTTGATCAGACCAGAATCGACAATTACGTATATTGATTATTCCATTTAAATAAAATGTCGCCTCACCGGAGAAGATAATGTTTTGAAAAAGTATGATATTTTCATCTTCCTATCATTTCTTCACAGAATTGTAATCTCTTTAATAACAGAAGCTTTACTGACATCGTTTAGGGCTAAAGTATTAGTTGAAGATTGTGGACTTTCTTGTACTGATAGGAGTATCCCAAGTTTTAGGTTTTCAGTTAAAGCGAGTGGTCGGCTCGTTTTGTCCCATGATCTTCAAATTTGTGAAATATCTTATTCACCCTTGACCGCGTAATTGTATTATCGGGATATTCTTCATTGAACAACACACAAACTTACGGAGACAGGATTACTTTGTCTCCATAACCCAACAATATTAAAATTTCAATACGCTGCCTTTCTGAGACCACCATAATTCAAAAGTTCCAAAATACTAGCATTTGCTTACAATTCAATGATCAAACTGAAAGATTAACCGAATTTATTATTTTGTGAGTTAGGTATTTGCCAAATAAACAACCAAATGTAAGAAAAACTATTCTAGAATTTCAGGAACAAAAACAAGTGAAAGTCTCTATATTTTTGTTACAAGACATGCATTTAATTTTATTTTGTTTTAGGTCAAGAAACTGAGTAAAATCGAGTTTAGATAAAATTCACTAATTTTCAATTTTTAAACAAAACTGTCACTTTTCAAGGGGGTCCTGCCGAAGCGATGTCAGGATAAACATTTTGACACATATTCATACGTACTTTTTAACCCGACATAGTTTCAGCAAATTTTAAATTCTTGTCAATTGCAAAGAAATCAGTCCAATTGTCGCAAAGATAAAGCACATGCTCACTATTTGCTAAAAATGCATAGAATAATTGAATTTGGGAAGTAAGCATTACATACTTATTTATGCTAATAAGCAGAAAATAAGTTTACACGTCACCTTCTGGAGCCAAGTTGCAAGACAATATATTTTAGACTGTTTTACAAGTAAATAAACTGACTTACCGCATAGTTAGCATTATAGTTATTAATTGGTTTAACTGTCTGAAGAACAACTTGCAGTGCAAAAATCGACACGGCTGTGAAAGGTTGAGGGCTGTATTTTACTCCAGCAAACAACTTTATCAGACTCTTTAGTTTGTCACAAATCTAGTACGGTAAGGCAAAAAGTAATGTCCTCTCTGATAACCAATTTGGTTTCGGAAAAAGAAATCAGCAGAAAAGGCATCATTTGGGGTAACTAAATTATTTACATCATAGTAACTTTCACTAAAAGTCTGTAGTTTTTAAGAATGAATGCTTTTAGTAGCTGATGTTTTCAGTAAATCTGAGCTCTCTATTACTTAAGAGTTGAATATAAAAATACAAAATTTTAATTTAGAACAACTAAGAAAACCCATAACATAATGTATTAAACATTAATTTTTTTAGAACATATTGCCAACTCATAAAAATAAAAGTATATTAATAACTTTAAAGTGATTCTATGAGGATATGTGGTAATGGAACATGTAGTTGTGCTTTCGTTGTATTCATTTTAAATTATGTGCTTTCAAAATAATATTTTGGTATTAATATTTTAGTGAGTGCTTATATAACAAAAAAAAATATATTCGTTATACTAAATAAAAAAAAATATTTTTTATAAAAAACCATTACAAATTGGTATCTTGTTATTGTCATATAATTATGAGTAGAGATAAGAATAGTGATGGCCGAAAAATGAAGCACCACAGGCACAAACCATGTTGTCAAAAGTTAAGTTGTATCCACAAATTTTTGCAATTATTTTAAATTAAAGTTTAAAAACAAAAACTATCCATAACAGTTCATAGATAGAATACTGAAATTTGCAATTAATAGTCGTTAGCAATCAATATGTATTTAAAACGAAACGTAATATAGGTAATAATTATTAAATCAACTTTAACTATTCTAAACAAATGTGCAATATTCGGCAGCCACGTGATAATTTGATAGTGACATGGCTTTGTTCGTATTTACATTGTTGAGCAGTTTTAAGGACGCTGCCGGCAATAGTGAAGACGAAATTTTCGATGAATTATACATAAACTCCCGCACCAAGATATATTTCCTAAATAATCTGCAATGCCCGCAAGGAGAATAAACGATTTACAAAATTCATGTATACAAAATTTACCACCTACCAACTGAGTAGGTACCCGATAAATATAATAACACTAAAAGGTATTTCAAAAAAATATATTACACATTTCTAAATAAAACTATATCTCCACCTTACGGTTTTAAGTGAATAAATGAAACACAAATTAGTATATACCGAATGTCTAAATTTTAAATTAATATTCTCTGAGTAGCAGGCTTTTTTGTAATTTAAGCAAGTAGTCACTATCTTGAAATTCTTCATTGGATCCAACATAACATATTTTTCGAGCTTTCGCTTCCAGAATTTCTGCATGTATTTCATTCTTCATGTATCAGACATATTTACTAAATCCTTTATAATATTTAATAATTTATCAAGTATGTAAATGCAACTTATGTTTTCGTGCATGCTCTTTTGAATGCATTATGGTATGTTTTTTCTAAAATATCTTCGCTATTTTTATATAATAGAAAAACAAGCTATATCCTCTCTCATGAATATATAATGTATATAAACATTTAAAAACAGCTCTTTTCACACATGTGTCAGTTTGGTGGAACGAGAGGTAGGCGAGTGCGATGAGTTATATGAGTGTGACAAAATGATTTCAAACGTATTTAATACTATATTTTTCATTTTTTACTGATAATATATATATATATATATATATATATATATATATATATATATATATATATATATATATATATATATATATATATATATATATTATATACTAAGTACTTTGAAACAGAATAAAAATAAACGCTAACTGAGCAACCACCAACAGCATATCGTGTATAAAATAAGAAATGTATTTTGTACACAGGAGGTAAACAATATCGAACCAATTTGGGTAGTTGGAAGTGATTTACCATGACATGTAAAATTAGTAATTTTGAGACCTAGCTGTGATGAGTTTTCATAGAAGTCATAAAAATTATATTTTGTTTAAATCTGCGCAAGATTGGAGCAGCTTATTGGCTACTAAATTTGATCAGTTTTCACCATGAAAATTCATTTGTTTTATAAAATTTATTTTTAGTAGGATTACGGATATTTTCAATGCGTATGTGCGCATCGAGTCTTGGTGGCGGGCCAATGTAGACAGGAAATGGTTCCCCGTTGTGTTATACATTATAATAAAAACTCTCATAATTTGAGAGTTTGTGGCGCTACGATAAAATTGCTAGTTTACGATTGCTGTAAATATGGTTTGTGTATTTCACATATATGAATATGATGATTATTATACGTAAAGTCTTATTAGCAGTATCCGGATTCCCTACTACTACTGTACATTTACCCTTACATATCCATTTTATATTATTAATGAGATAATATAATGAAATAGTTTTTAAGTGTATAATTTGTTTAATTTAGTTTTTTGAGATTTGACCGCTTGTGACGATTTAATATGTTTCCTTACAACCTTTTCTGCTCTCTTCAAGTGAAGCTATAGTGGTTATCCCTCACAATCTTGATCAACCCGCTAATCATTCTTTCACATCGAAAGAAAATCAAATTAATACGTTACAGAATTTAATAGTTTGCTCAGACGGGTCTGATTCTTAAGACACGAAATATTTCATAAGGCGATATTAAGATGTTTTGGATTTTCGATTAATATCAGTCCCGTTCAAGTTACATATAAATCAATAAATTACATATAAAGTAGTAAATACATTACATTCGTATAGAACAAAAATAAAAAAGGTATCTCATAGTTCACGAAATTATGAAAAGTATGTTGATATGAAGTTTTGATAGTTGTTTGTATGTTTTACCTTTTAAGTAGTTACTTAAGTCAATATAAACTGTTTATCTACTTTTTATTAAAAAAAAATGTTATTCATCTGTCTAGGAAGGAATGCACCTCTTAGTTTTAAAAATGAGTTATTCATACAAAAGCACCTCTAAAGTTAATTCTTTTGTACCTACTTAGCTTAGAGTTGGTATTTTCCAAAGATTAAAAAAGTGTATACCATATCTCACTAAGTTATGCATAATAGGCTAAACGGCAACTAGTAGTGTTAGATCAGAGTCTTCTAACTAGCTTATTGATTCGGATAGAAAAATAGCCTGAATTTTTATATAATTCTAAAACGAATGTCCAAAATTAAAGAAATACGTGACTAAATTCTAGCCAAAATCCAAAACATAACTATGAACTTCGAGATACCAAGATGCTTTACCTTATAAATCAAAAACGCTCAAAGGTTACAAAACTCATTTATAGCGAAAAGAAGATACGCTCCGATCGGTGGTTTTAGTCATATTAGTTAGTAGTGATCGATGCTTGAAGCAGCACCTTAACGTTGTTGCTTATTCCATAAAAAAATAAATGCGTACAAAGTATAATTATTGGGGATTTTTATAATACATATTTTGCATTACAAAATATACATTATCATGTATTTGGGATTAAAATAAACAAACAAGTTACATGTTTCGTCCATTTAAGGCATCATCAGATCAAAAGACAAACAATTTGCTGTTAGTTTTTGGTCTGATGTTACTGCATCCGGGGCAAACATAACTTGTTAGTTTATTTTAACCCCAAATATATAAACCGTACTTAAATATTTGCATATAAATGTTTAAATCAGTATATTAGTGACAATGGAAGAATTTTTTGAGCTACTAAATTGGATCAGTGTGGTCACATCAGAAGGTTTGGGTCTCTAAAACGGATCATGACTTCAAAAGATGATCAGCCTGTAGACTGTTCCAAATGTCAATGTTATTGTTTTTTAGATACTACTAGTAGTAATGTGCTTCAAACTGCATACAATTGCGTTTAAATATGTTGAATATAAATTAAATATGATCGTTTATACATAATTAGTTAGAATTACATCTTCGATACTTATTTCTGAATCACTCTGTTTAAACTTAGTGGTCTTTATTTAAAAATACCGGTCAGTAATCTTTAACACAGACAGTTATGAAAGTAGAGACGTAAGTGAGGCAAATATATTAAAGATTTATCTACAATTTATTTGATATTTAAATTAAAAATGTAATGATTACTACATAAATAAAAATTAGCTAACCAAAGTAACACTAAATATCGATATGCTATTGTTAATTGTTTATAAGACATTCACTAGGTTCACAATTTGATACTTTACTGAAAACTGAAACTGACATTGTATAACACTCTAAAAATAATATTTTCTTGCTCTAAAAACTGGAATTGTTTTTGCGTTTTAACTAATTCAGGTCTTTAGAAATCAAGAAATTCAATTTGCTCGAAGTAATTAGTGAGATAAAAACCAGTGTGTATATATTTAGACGTTTTGTTGGCAATAATCAGGTGAAAACAGAAAAACTGAAAACAGGGCTTTAGCTGACCTTCATTATGGAAATAATTACTTCTCAGCGTTTTGGTGATAAATTATTCTACAGAGATCCCTTACTTTTGGTCATGACGAATACCATAAAATATTCTGTACTTGTCTATTTGCCATAGGTTGTCGGTAAATATAAGAAGTGTCAGAAGTTACTTGTCTCATTAGCAAATCGAGATTATTGTATTGGAAGTTGCGTTTAAACGGCATGACACAATATTACGAATTTATGGTTATCGTTTTATTCTTTTTGAACGGTTTAAGTAGCTCCAGCATTCTTGTGTGTTGTAGTTGTTATTTTTATTTTCTGCTTTAAATTCGTTTTGAAAACTTCTCATTATTACAAACGCGGCAGATGCAACGATCTTTTAGCATGACAGCCCTCCATGATAACTATTACATTAAGACTTACCAAATATATTTGTCCAATAAGCCTATAGATCGGCAATCACTGATCATGCTGAGATGCTTACCAGATGCACTATATTAGGTGTATTTGACAAATAATATATAATAATCCTTAATGCATGCATGTTACATCCAAATTAATATGGACCAAAATTTCAATAGCGGAACCAATACTTAAAATTTGTTATCACGATATAACAATCTATGAACCTTTGTTTTTGAAGTCCTGTGCTATGAATATTTTTTGAGCATTAGACTTTGATATAGTTTATATATTATTAATAACTGTCAATATAACAGTATAACTTGATTTTAAAGCTAAATTCACAACACTATATACAGAAAATTAGCAGTTATTGCATATTTTTATTTTGTATAGGTTTTTGCATTTTAAAACGTTAATATCGTTACATTTAGGGAAAATTCTAGTCAAAAATAACAAAAAAAAAAAAATATCTATCTATTAGAAAAAATTAAGTTTTTTATAGATGTAGATGAAAGGATTGTCGTAAAACACAACACAATCTTATAAAACGAACTGTCATTATTTTTACCTATGTGTAAAGGCAAGTCAAAACCTTAATTTAATGTGAAAAGTTTTCGTGCTTTTGGCTGGATATTTATGAAGGTGTGTGGGTATTGCTGAGTCATAAAAATAACCTTTATTATGGCCATGGCGATGCTTTTAATAAAAATGATTATTTCATTTTCATAATAACATAATCTTATTAAACAAATAAACATGCCTAGTACTACTTTACATTTTAAAGAAAGATATCTATCTACCATTAAAATTTCGTTTTGCCTCATTTGAATCGAATCAGTATTCACTACGAACCATGATTATATCTACTTTGTAAATCGGTTTATACGAGTATAATATTTTAATTATATAATTGCCAGTGTTAATGGCGATATATTTCCCTTATTTAATTTCCTTTAAAATTCCGAGCAACGTGTGCTTTATCCCGTCTGATAATGGGGCAAAGGAAATTTTCGGATAATTGGTGACGGCATATTTGCTTTTACTCGTTTTCCACGGGGGTAAGTTATCAGCAATACTTTGGTGAAAACTGAGTAACAAAATTAGCAGAGAATACAGAATATCTGTATTAGAAGTTATTCTGGCATAATTGGAATATCTGTTTAATATCTCTAAATAAACCCTAATTTTAGAAACAGCATTTATTAACTGAACAAAGCATAATCAGTATGTTATGTAAGCAGGCAGACCAAATAATATGATTAACGTGTCTTAGCAAAATTAAAAATTCGAATAAGCAGCGAAATAAAACTACTTTAAACGATAATTATTATTAGTCTGAATATTCATACAGCTCGTAATAGCACTTTGTAATAATTACTAACTTTCTAATAGGGTAATATTTACCTATCCACTAGGTAACATATAAAATGTATAAAAGTAATTTAAAATATATTCTTCATTTTACCTCAAAATATTTTGACTCGACACAATACTTAAAATGCTTTAAGAGGTTAGAGGCAAGAGGTTATTAAAAATTAAATTAATTAAATTGAGCCGACACTTGATGAAAATCCATTATACACTGAATTAAACGTCTAAAACTTTAATTTCCACTATATTACTCTAAGCCATGACAATTGTTTCGACACACAGTTTCTTCTTCGGGTAGAATTTACAATTTAAGTTTCTCTTATAGTGGGGTGCATGTTTCGTTTAGTAGATCAGTTGCGTAGTGTGAATTATTTAAATTTTTTAAATAATTATAACTTAATAAACAATATTAGAAGTATCAATCTTCTATCAAAAACAAAATTTATATCTTTTGATGTACAAAATCTTTTTCCTAGCATTCCACCAAACGAAGTAATAGAATTAGTAGAGAATTTGTTAGTAAAAAATAAAGTAAATTCTATAATAAAATAAGATATTTGAGATACTCTTTCAGTCTGTTTGGTTCAAAATTATTTCGAAGTTAATGGTGAATTTTATATGTCGAATAAGGGTTTAATAATTAAAAAACCATTTTAGAAGAAAAAATACACGAACACATATTAAATAAGATTTTTTTGTACTGGTATAGGTACGTTGATGGTATTATTACTTATTTTACAAGTACAGAACGACAATTAAATCAATTCCTAAACGGAAACACGGAAAACCTGATTTCTCTATCTATCATAAACCGTCATATACAAATATTGTTGTTTATAGTAGCTCATGTCATCTTTATTCAAAAAAAAATGTCAGCTTTTAACTTCTTTATTCACAGCCTTCTAAACCTACCTTTATTACATGAAAATTACATAAAGAGCTAAATTTAGATAGATAGCAGTTACCAACGAGTGCAAAGCAGATATTGTAGATAAAATATCGCCAAAAAATATTATAAAAAAGGAATCAATTTAGTTTTTCTGTCCGTTAAAAACGTCAACCACAGTACTTTTAAAACTATAACCCATATCGGTAAATTCAGTACCAAGATGTCTACAGACCTTTCTAGAAATAGGTTAAAAAAAGTTTAAGACCAACAATACGTTGGGGAAAATAATAAAAAATAACAAACTCACACAAAATAAAAAAAAAAGAAATCAGGAGATTACATGCTGAAGTGTAGTTCGTCCCCTAAAGTGTATATTGGTCAAACCGGCAGATGTTTTGAAAAAATAATAAAAGAACATAAAGCTAGTTACATAAAACATTTAAATAATTTCCATTACGCAACTCATCTACTAAACGAATCACACACATTTGATGACAATTTTAAAATTCTTCATTCTGAAACAAAATCAATGGAACTCAATTTTCTAGAAAGTATGGAAATTAATAAATTTAAAACATCTAGTCTATTACTAAACGATCAGGTAGATTTGCATAATTCGCCATTGTTAAACCTGTATTATTACTTGTAAATTCCGATATTTTTATTGTCTTGCTATTGAAAGATGCATATATAAATATCTCACTGTAAGAGAAACTTAAATTGTAAATTCCATCCAAAGAAGACACTGTGTGTCGAAACAATTGCCATGGTTTGATGTAATATAAAGTTACAGACGTTTTATTCAGTGAAAAATTAAATTGAATTGGATATCTTATATGTCTTTAAATTAAAAATGGTAAGAAAAATTATTAATACGGGTAAGGATCAAAACAGTGCCTCCGAACCAAATAAACCTTATATTTAATTTTTCCTTTAAATATTTACCGATGTTTTAGAAATAAACTACTAATCATTTCCTAAGAATAATTTACGTTTTGCTATTTTTAATAAACTGAATATTTTTAATTTGGAAAAACCAAATTAAACACGATTTTTGCCTTAAATAGATTACACTAGTATACAAAATAAACACGTTTAGTTTATTAATTTCCACTTATTTATTTCTGCTTGATAGCTGTTTCGACACATTGTGTCTTTGTCAAAAGCTAACTTAAAACTTAAACAGTTTTAATTACTCTCTCGAGGAAGTTTTACTTTAATTATCGTCCGTATTCAGACCAAAGCAAGATAACGGACTGCGTACATTATAACTATTATAATATCACTAGTATTAAATAAAATGAAAAAGCCGATTAGAAATTATTAGCTTATTAATAAATACTTTACGAAACCAATACCTTAATTAATATGAGTATTCAAACTAACGGTATATTAATTAACCTAGAGAAAGTGTGTGTCTGATAACAAAATTCCAATATTAGCTTTTACAAAGGAGACGTACATCGTTAACATCAAAGAAACTGTATCCATTGAATCGTATGCCATGTGACTTGCTAAAAGCTTGCTAGGTATTTAGTAAAAAGTCAAAGCAGGAAAGCAGATTAAACGTGGCAGAATTGATCAAAGCTTGTCGGGTAATTTGGTTGTATAGTTGATGAAGGTTAATAAATGCAAGATTATTTCAGAATTATTTTTTGCGGGTGTTACTTAGTTTTTATCAGTATATTCGTATGAACTAAGTTAGTAGTGTATATTCAATGCAGACTGTAACTAACTTTTTCTGCATCAAAAATACAATAGGTGATGAAGCCGGTATCAAAGGTAGCCACTGAAAACAATTTGGAAATTTTGATTTTTGGCAGGGTTATAAGGGTGTCTATCCTAAAGAAAACCTCAAACTTGCGAGTGTGCCCCTCGATCCGCCATGTTGCAAAATTGCTCACAAAACCGGTTTTAGCTAATATATTTTTCTATCATATATATTGAAAAATAGTTTAAACAAAAATTGTAGAGATTAAACTTTTGTCAAACGCTTCTTTTTCTAGCATTAAGTTATAACCAAAAGTTGTAGAAAAACAAAAAAAAATTAACTGAAACGTAGAAATTTTAAAATAATCTTGTTCTTGCAGTTTTTATAAAAAACTGCCAAACTTTTCTAATAAACGAATAATGATTTTAGTGATTTTCATTTTTTTAAGTCCTTTGAAAAATATTGTCACTAATATTAAAAGCAAATATCTTTACCTATAATATACATCCAATCAAATTTTCATATCATTTACAGTTCTAATTAGAGTATCTGTATCTTCTGTGGTGTGCTTAAGAGTTAGTTCCGGTTCCTTATGGGGGAACTGCACGCAGTATTATAGATCATTTGCAAGCCTTCCGCCGCTGCAATAATATGTTAAAACTATAAGAGATATAAATTAACTTCAATGTGATTTCAATAGGGAAATATGTATAGTTGGGCGCTAAATGCGATTTTTTATGAAAAAATCAAATCTAGAATTATAAAATAGAAGTAGATTTGTCCATTTTCGACCATTTTTCGACCACTTTTTGACGCAAATGCCGTCGCATATAATTTTTTTTCCACAAAAAGGCTCTTTACCGCCTTGCATCGATCCTTTGTCTAAGTAAATGCAAAATTTGAGATGGTAAATCGTACTCATGTCTTTGCATTTCTGCAGTTCGTGAACCCTTTTGAACCCATTTTTAAAGGAAATGTAATTTAAATTGCCTATACATAACACATTTTTTCGAGGTCGGACGTGCAGGAAGTTTTTTCTAATACTTAGGTACCTTTTCATCTTATTTGAACTTGACTAGACGCTAGTTTTTCACTTTTTGCGTGCAGTTCTCCCTTAAACCTTTCCTTTAGACTTCCTAACAAAGAGCTGTGGCGTAAAAGCTGTACAGAGGAGATATGATTAATTTCTACATTACTATGCGCTATACAATATATATATATATATATATATAAATTGATGTTGCTGCAAAATTGTTTAACTTAATCGCAAACACTATGTATATAAACTATACGTAAAGTTCACTTTAAGAACGATTTCTCTAATTTTCTTTTCATGAGTAAGGTCTCTAGTGCATTTTGGAGTTCTTATTAAGGTTTGTTTAATAGTCATATCTGGGCAAAAGTTCGTAACCAATTTCTTTTGTGTTGGATGGTGGTGAGAATTTAAATTTAAGTATCTATTTATATGCGTCGGTTTTCTATTCATAGAATGTAATAATGTACCATTTTACTTCCTTTGAACAAATACATCTAGAAAATAATTCGTTCCATTAGATCCAATTTTTATTGTGAACTTAATATTACGATGTTCTTGATTAAGGTGATCCAGACATATGAGGAGATTATCCTGTCCTTGAGGCTAAACAACAAAAGTATCATCTATATATCTGAACCAGCGTTTTAGTTTTACTGGAGCGGATGTTAAAACCATATCTTCAGAGGCTTCCATAAAGACAGCCGCCACCACAGATGATGGAGGAAATCCAATAGCTGCTACTGAATTTTGTTCATAAAAAGTTGCTCGAAAAATGAAATGAGTAGATATAAGACCAGCTTTCACAAATTTATTAAGTTACTATTAAAATTATTACGGTCCATTATGTCTGATATAATGGAAATTGAGTCGTTATAATTATTTGAAGTAGTTTCATACAGAAGCAGTGAATTTTTATAAAAAGAAGAGGGGAAAAAAGAAACTGGGCTTAGGATGTGTATAAACTTTGAAGATAAATAATTCAAAATCGAAAAATGACCGAATAAATTTGACTTTGGATTCATAATCAGAGTCCGGAAATATACCTGAATGCAAAAAATTGTCATATTCGGTAATGGTGTAAAAAGGTAAATAATTTCTGAGCAGAGGTTATAGACGATTCTGGAATTAAAACATACACAAATCTTAAACCGTAAACTATGTATACATTTATAATTTCATACTATAAAAACTCACAATTTGGACAGCATTTACAGGTAATAACAATTTTCCGTATTAACTGTTATATATGGTAGACTGTTTCATTTTTGACCCCGAAGAATTAGAAAAATGAATCTACAAAGGTATTGAACTGAACATGAGGTAGTGCGAGCCTCAGTTTTATTGGACGAGGGATATTGTCAAAGTTATGTTGCCAATTTGTTAGGCAAACATCGTTCCACAATAAGTCGTATGGTAAGACGCTTGAATGAAGTAGGAACTTATTCTAGAAAGCCAGGGCAAGGGCGCAAACGATGCAATGATGACCAAAATGAACGTTTTATAAAACAATATGCTTTAAGAAACAGAACTGTCACTAGTTCTATGATAAGAAATGAAGTCGAAGCTGTCCGCTTTAGCACAATTTTTTACAAAACAGTTAAAAGGCGGTTAAATATAGCTGGATTAAACAATAGGAGACCAACCACTACGCCCTTACTTGCTAGAAAGTTGCCAGGTTACGTTTTGCTCGAAATCAACAAAATTGATCTGTGGATGATTGTAAACAAGTTTTCTTCACATATGAAACTAGGGTTAGTCTAAAACATCTAGATAGTCGTGAGTGAGTACGACGAAGACCAGGAGAGAGATTTGGTCCTTACAATTTATCTGCAAATATTCGATTCGGCGGTAGCTTTGTTATGTTCTGGGGTGGCATTTCCTTTGACGCTCGTACAGAGTTAGATTCTGCCCGTACGAGATCCATGAATGTTAATTACTCTCTTGAGAATATTATAATAGAACATGTGATGCCTTTCGGCCTTTTTTGTTGCTATACCAATTATGCATTCACCACCAAAAAGCCCGGATTTGAATCCAATAGAACTTGTATGGGATCATCTTAAGAAAAATGTGAAACGTCTTATACCTGCACCTAGAAACCTTAGGGAACTTGAAAATGCAGTAATCACAGGATGGGGACAAATTTCTCAAAATTTCATTCAAAATTTAATTGGAAACTTGCATGGGTGCATAAATGCTATCATTAGAAGTAGATGAGGCAACCCATGCTACCAATGGTCCAGTTGCCCCATTAATTTCTCTACTAGTGTCCCAGTTTATTTTTATTTCATCGTTACAATTTAAACGATTTTGTTATTAGGTGGCTATAATAATTTTAGTTCAAATCTTATAGACATTTTATAGCTAATTCACTTTTAAAGTATCCGAAGTATTTTTTCTGACTTCTAGTATAACCAATGTATACAAAAAAATATTAAAATTAATTTCTTATAAAGATTTTATGATTTAATATATTGTTGCATTAATTTTTGTGAAGGAGTTTATCTGATTATTATACTTATATTATAAATGTAATAAAATATCTTAAAAAAACTAAAAATTCGAACACAACGAATTTTGCGATATTTAATTTTTTTCTTATTTAATTCCATCATTCTATTGTTTCTCTAGGTACAACCTAGCCATCTTTTTGTTAACTATTTTTTTAATTAAAATTTGCAGCCGTGTTTGATAGAATTGACAAAAAGACCATAGTAGTTTTAAAAAGTGTTTATGCCCAAAAAATTAGTGTTAAAACACAATTCTTTCGTTTTGGTGATCGGTGATATAAAAAATAGTATATAATGAGAAACAAATTAATTTTGCGGTAAGCCAACATATATCAAATTTCATGGGATTCCGATGATTGTTGGAAAAATTTGGATATGAGTATTCTTCCATAATATCATATCATATGTGTTATAAAATAAATAATAAATTGTTGAAAAGATACAACTGAAATATTTAAATTGGGAATTACATAGGTTACGTAAATCTAATCCAAAACATCCAATCTATTAACATAAATTTAATTTTTGAATCAACTATATTCATACACTGTTATGTAGAAATGCAAGGAAAATGTTCTACATATTTCTTTTTCTGAAAACACGATACGCAAGATCTGAAACGTTTTTCTATTAATAGGAGAACATACCTAGCAGTCCCCGATTATATACTTGGTCGCTATTATGACCTTTCGCCCCATATAATGTTATACCATTTAAGCTTAACTAATGGATCCATGTTAGTGTCCTAATATAGTTAACCCAATTTATTAGGTCTACTAAACACCGCATTAAGTTTATTAGGCAAATTGTATGTAATGTTTACACAAACTGGTAGTACATTTAAATAAATATTTTTAAAGCTATTTATATGTGGTAACGTTTCAGCGTAAATATTGTTTGGTGATTATTCCAAGAATAAGGTTTAAATAGTTATTATTAATAATTACATATAGTTGTCATTCGTTTTGAAAATTAGGATTTTGTTATATTATATTATTAATTTCGCAAATTTTGTTCAAATTTGGATCAGACTGCAACCATATTTTAGGTTAATTAATAAAAGACGTTTTAAATCAATAATAGTCTTTTCATTCTAATTTATCTTGCTTATGTACAATGCTACTAAGCAGTGCTAGAAGTAGTGCCGTTACTTAAAAGTATTAAAAAGTGTCCACTATTTTCTGCTTTTGTGATTTTAATTCTATTCAAAGTATTCTAATCTACTGAGAAATAGTATACAGTGGTGAAAAATACGGTGCTCTATATGCCAAAAATGTAATATGTGAAGAGCAACGAGGGCTTGACTCTGGTAACAATTTTTTGAAATTGGCTATCTCTGATGCTTTTGAGAAATTGAAAAACGTATGGAGTACCAAAAAAAAGCAAACTAGGTCTACTATCAATTATTTATACTTTGCCAATTTGCAGAGTTACCAAGTCGGCATCTACCTATTACATAGATCTAACGTAAGCTTTAACATCCACTTTTCATAAGCTCACTCCTGTATCTCAAGAATTAGTTACCAGATTAATTTAAAATTTTGGTGCCGGTAGGGTTGGTAAGGACGTAAAATCCGAATGTTTTGACACATTCAACTTTGACATCGCTCAGTGGCATGCTAGGTGGAAAGAAATGTCGATATTTGGAAAAAATATATTAGCGAGTTTTTAATGGAAATATTGATGTTAGATTCTTAGTCAGCATTATCAAGAACCAATTTATCATAATTTTTAACTAAATATTTTATTGACTTTCGGAGATACGAGTTTTCAAAAAATATTTTTTTTTGTTTAATTTTACCATTTTTATTAAATTTAGTTAAAAAAAATTACTCTAAGATAACAAGTGATCATTTTATTAATAAGACGTTATTAACAAATAAAATAGCAGAACCCTGAAAAACTCGAATGTATTCTATAGTACGTCCTAGAGCAATTTCCTTTCTTAAATTCAACAAAGGTGGTTGAATATTGCTTCTCATGTGTATTGAAATATTTTGTTGAAATTAATATATATATATATATATATATATATATATATATATATATATATATATATATTAATTGGACTTCTTTCTTGGGTATAGGTTTATTTGTAAAATCAAACAATGGGATTAATTTGACGTTTCGCCTATCATAGTAGGCTTTCTCAAAAATTGCTCATTCCTTTATTTTTTTTTGTGGTATATAAGGCTTTCCTTTCCTATCTATAATTAACTTAAAAAACATTTAGTGGTCTAATTATAAAAAGACATTTACAATTTTTCTAAAACGAATTTTAAAATTTTATACTATTTACAAATAATTATTATGAAATTAATAAAATAAGGTTACATACCTCGAAAAACGCATGTTGATTATTTATTTATATTTGAATGATAGGTAGAAAGTTAGTGGTTTGCCTGGCAACTCATAGCACAGTTTTAAGTAAAACGGTGTTTCTATCGTAGTACGTCTTTTTTGAGGAATTTAAAGATAATTTTTTGCAATTTTTTAATTTAAACCTTAGAGAAGAATCAGACATTCACAATGATATACTACATTTTTAAAAATAACGGCTTAGACGAAGTTAAAACTATACTAAAATATCAAATCGTGGTATATTTGACTTAAATTTTTTATGTCTTGTTTGTCATTTACTGCATTTTTTCTTTTTTTATGTGAATCATTTCTTTGATAATTAATTTCTGATACAAATTATCTTCATCAATGATTTTGGTTTCAGAAAAATTAAATCCGTGTTTGGTGCTTTTTTCATGTGTATGTAATGCAGTGGATGCATTCTTTGTATACTTATGCTCTTTTATTCTATTTTCTAAAAGTTGAGTTGTCATACCAATATATTTCATAGGGCAGTTTAAACAAGGAATTTCATATTCGAGATTGGATTTTTTATTTTTAGGAATTTTAGTTTTTAATTTTGTAAATAGGGAGCCTATCAGGTTCTGGGCTTTATGACACACAGTTATGTTGTATTTTCCTATGATATGTTTTAATTTTTCAGATAAGTGAGAAGTGTATGGCATTGCAATATATTTTTTTTGCGTAGTATCTTGTCTTACGTTTTCTTTATGATTGTTATAATATATGTACGTCTCCTTCTTATCAGAAAAACTGATAAAAAAATTATCATACAAAGGATATATATATATATATATATATATATATATATATATATATATATATATATATATATATATATATATATATATATATATATATATATACAGGGTGTTAATTAATATCGTGGACATATTTTAGGGAGTGATAATACTCGACAAAATAGGAAAAAAATGCTAATATATACGTAGTCAAAAACGCACTATTTTCGTAATACAAGGTGTCAAAGTTTCAAATTTTTTCTCGTTTTTTGCGTTTTTCCAGTGCCTTCTGTGACAATTAGTTCAAATTTTGAACATGTATTATTTTTAAGAACCTCTACGATAAAATATTAAAATCGTGGATGGTAATATACAGGGTGTTACATTTTGTTGCACCACCTACAAGTTTATCTTGCCGAACATTTTTTGGCAGCACCCTGTACGGATTCTGATGTAAAATTTAAACTCTTTGTTCATTTCTTTAGCTCTTTCGTATTTTGCATTATGCTCGTATCTAATATATATATATATATATATATATATATATATATATATATATATATATATATATATATATATATATATATATATATATATATATATATATATATATATATATATATATATATATATATATATATATATAGATATATTATATTCCCCTGCTCTTTTTACTTTATATAAATTACCTTACCCATCTTCCAATTCAGGCTAGATTTACTGACTCTAACATGCTTCGTTTAATATATCTGAAACGAAAATATTAAATTTTAAATGTGAGATAAATAATATTTGTCGTGCTAATAGCACAATTGAAAATACCAATGACATAATATTCCTGGGATTATGGATAGACAACTCTCTAAGATTCCATAGTCACATAATTAACTTAGGTGCGAAAATTTCATCAGGCTGTTATTTGCGATTTATCTCAAATAATCTAGGTATCTCTATTTCTAGAAATGCTTATTTTGACTTGATTCAATCACACTTGAGATATGGCATTTATTTCTGGGAAGGGTGCTCAAATTATATGCTCAAGTCACTTTTTATGCTACAAAAAAGAGCTCTTAGATATATGTGTCAAGCAGGGTTGCGTGATACATATCGTCCACTATTTGTCAGGTATTCGGTGTTAACATTATGTTGTATTTACATTTTGGAAATGACATGTTTGATCGCTGAAAATTCAGACATGGATTAGATTAACATACCCACGATTATAACACTCGCCAAGTTAATATGCTAACATTACCACTACCAAGAACTGAGCAATTTAGAAATTCTTTTGTGTATGGTGGTAAAAAATTGTTTAACCAGGTTCCTGCTGACCTTACAGTCATGCTTTATTAAATTAAAGAAAAAAACAAAAAGTTATTAGTTCAGAAGGTATATTACAGCCTTGACGAATATTATGTGAGAGATTGGACTAAGTCTAAGTATATTGTTATAAATATGTAAGTTGTTCTTTTCATGTGTATACGTATGTAAGTTTGTATGTATATATATACGCATATAAATATATAAATATATATATATATATATATATATATATATATATATATATATATATATATATATATATATATATATATATATATATATATATATATATATATATATATATATATATATATATATATATATATATATATATATATATATATATATATATATATATATATATATATATATATATATATATATATATATATATATATATATATATATATATATATATATATATATATATATATATATATATATATATATATATATATATATATATATATATACAGACAGCTTTATTGTCACGTCCACAACAACATGCAGACATGTTTAAAATTAATTAACTGTTTGTACTAATTTATTACCTACCACATCCAATTTTAAACGAAAACATTGCGTCCAGTGTTGCACCGGCGACGGAAAACATCCCTTATCACCTGCAAACCCAAATTGTAAAATACGCTGGACGGTATAAAGGATTATTGTTTATCGTATGAACTGTTTATCCAACTCTCACTCGAAAACGAACGATATTATGTTAAGGCAGACAGAAATAGTGGTGAACAAAGAAGGTTCGATGAAGTGTAATCATGCTAATAACTTGTTCTTTTATTCAATAATATCACAACCCAAAAATTGCTGCACACCGCAAAGAAATCATATTAACTTATTTTTTTAATATACCGTTTTTTTTTCTATAAATATTTTCTTATTATTTGTTCATTTTCTCTAATTCCAAAAATAAATAGTTTTCTAGATACTCAAGTCTCAGTTGTGGTAAAAGGGGAAGATTTCACACAAACAGGCGGTTTCTGAATATTTATATAAATGGTCTCAAAGGAAGTGAGTAATATCCTAAATATTAAGAGCCTTACCAAAAACAAAACGAAGTTAACATTCTTGTCTGTTACGATTGTTATGAGCAGAATTTGTTTCAAAACCTCTATCTTGAACTAAATTTACTATAAAAAAATTTAAATAATTACTAGTAATATTAGGAACAAAAGACTACTGAATTATTTAGGTAGGTTAAAGCTTTACCAACGTTGTGGAGTTTTCACATTTCAGTTGTTCAAACAAGAATTCCAACATACTCGTTCCAAGATATATTAGGATAAGGCGAAATATATTATGAATATAACATAAAATAGATTTTATTTACTTTAAGGAAATAAATTATACTTATTTTTCCCCGAAAAATTCTCGAAACTAAGAATCGTAGTATGCGTTAAGATTATGCCTTTGCACATCTTTTAAGATTGTTTTTCTTTATTTGGAAATAAAATTTACATAAAATTCAAATAAAATTATTAATGGATTTTTGCGTAGGCATATTTTAGGTCGTAAAACATTTTTACGGTTTTGGTTCTTATACATCCAATATAATTGCGATGAAACTTTAGAGGTATTATAAGGAATTTATACGTTTTGATTGAAAACTAGATGTTAAAGGTAATCGATCTAAATACCACTTAGCACCGGATTATCGCGATTATTTCGCTTATTTTATTTTATTTTCTTTCCTGTCTGATAAAAGTATAGATCTCTATTCTCTTAATACATATTAAACTTTTGTTTTGGGCCCAGGGGCTTCATTGTCATACAAGCTGACGTTATTCCGGGAATATGTAACAAAAAGTGTTTTATAAGAAAAAAATCCTACTATTAGAAAATCAGTGTTCATAGGTTTAGACAGTATCCAATTTATATCGGCTATTGCACATGGCATTTTTAGGGTCATTTCTGTATGATGTATTGAATAGATTTTCTAAGCTTTTTTTATATAATCCTCAGACTGATGCAAGACCCTTGCAATGTTTAACAAAGATCACGTGGTTAGTTTAGTGCTGGGTCAACAAGCTTTATTTTAAAAGATAAATAAAATGTTAAATACGGAAATTTTATTCTTTCATCCAAACCGCTAGGGTTTGCTAAAGAAATCAACAAATGGCTATTGGAGAGTAAAAAAATGAGCATGGACATTGTCATCTATAGTACACCCTGTAGATTATTGTGTCAATAATATGGTCTTTCTTGCTGATCACAGATATACTGAATATGAATACACTGCCTTAAGAGGCAACGTATTCCTATTGGCTTAAAATGTGTGTGTTAGAACCTCTAACACACAATGTTCTGTCTTTTGTCTAACACATTGCCAAGTATGGCAGGGCTTTTGTCAATTGATGGTTTTAAACAAAAATATATCAAACCTGATATCAGAGATCCAGTTAATAAAACCATATCATACAGGGTGTTTTATTTAAAATAATAAAGTTGTTTTTTTTTTATTTTCCAATTTCCATTTCATTATTTTCTTTACAAGTCCTGGTGTCTCAGATAAAAACGTAAAACTTATGTTTTTCTCTTTTTTTTTAAATATAAACAGACTCAGGATAAATGATTATCGTGTAATTTTTGACGTATTATTTTTTCTGTATGAAGGGTGGTTTTAAAGGAGCTGCTAAAATATTATTGATTTTTGAATTATTTTTAAAAAATCCATCAAAATTTGAAACTGGGAAAATTTAAAATGAAATAGTATTTCTACAAATATTAATAAATTTTCATACCCCGTATACCGTTTGATATTCTCAATACACTTAACAATATAAAGTGTCCTTGATAAATCCTAGAAATATTTTTATGTAATTTTGATCTTTTGCAAAAAGTGATAGTGTGATAGTCCCTGTACAAATAGAATACTCATTTTAGAAAAGACGATGTGTATTCTTCCGTTTAAAAATTACCATAACTTTACTCTCTTAGAAGGGATTCAACGTATGCTTAAAATTTATACAAGAAAGATTTACAATAATGTTGAGAAGTTTAGGTACTTACCTATTTAAAATATTAAAAAAGATTTTAGAACTTTGCCAAAATTTATGTCCAACTTGTTTTTAATAATCAGCTCTATAGTAGTAAATTATGTAACAAGTGAATTAAGAAGTGCTTTTTCTAAACATCCAAAGTCGGGTCCGGTAAGATATATTATAGTGAGACGAAATATTTCATAAAAATAGAATAAAATAGACTGTACTTACTTTAAATAAAAAAATTGTATGTATTTTTTCCTGAAAAATTCTTGAAAATAACAATCGTAATATATGTTAAGGTTATGCCTTTGCACATCTTTTCAAATCGTTTTTTTCTTTGGTTGAAAATTTACATAAAATTCAAATAAAATTATTATTGGATATTTGCTTAGGCATATTTTAAGTCGTAAAACATTTTTATGGTTTTGGTTTATATAAATACAATATAAATGTGGTGATACTTTAGGGGTATTGTAAGGTATTTATACGCTATTGATTGAAGGCAAGGCGTTAAAAAGTAAATTATCTAAATATCACTTAGTACCGGATTTTAGCGATTATTTCGCTTAATTTATTTTGTTTCCTGTCTGATAAAAGTATAGATCCCTGTTTGATTGACATGCTTATTATTAATATATATTAAACTTTTGTTTTGGGCCTAGGGACTTCATTGTCACACAAGTTGACGGTTTGCGGGAATATGTGATAACTTTAAAAAGAAGTGCCTTATAAGAAAAAAAACTTAGACCGTGTTCAACTTACATCTGCTAATGGACAAGGCATTTTTAGACTCTTTACTGTACGTTATCGAAGTATTGAATAAGCTCTGGTTTTTTTTTGTTGACAACAAGGAATGCTTTTACGAACAACTGCCCCTCGGGAGAGAGACAGTGTGGGGCTCGCTACTCCGTCAGGTTTATATACCTGTTAGAGATCGCAATACTGACTAAACCACACTGGACCTCCATCAGATGGACCGTCATTGGGCAAGCCCAAGGATACTTTGATCGGGTTGACGCCGTCCTTTCGGGGTGACCCTCACAAGGACCATGTCTTTGGTCCTTGTGATGGTGGTGTAGTCCTCTTTCCGAACGGTGTCGTTGAACCGCCGCTCGTTACATGAAGTTATCTGAAATAGAAAAGAGCATTAGTAATGTACTCATCTTACCTGGTTGGTGATATTTTGTTTGTCCTCCTGAGCCCTTTCGTCTATTCGGTTTGCCGCTGCCAACGTCCTACTTGGTGCAGTTTGCCGCCGCCCGCCAGTGTCCCTCCGGCCAGTCCGTTTGTTGGTCTTCTTCTCATCTTGGCCCTCAGTATCACTGCTGTTCCTTACGCCGCATCGAGAGTGAGCATGGTTCAGATATTTATAAACAACCTGCGCTCATAGACCCGTGTCTCACTGTATTGATTGATATCCACGCATTATGTATCCCACCCCACGTCTCTATTTAAATTTTCAGGATGCCTGATGATGTATTGAAAAGATTTTCTAAACTTTCTTCTATATTATATCCAGACAGATGTAAAACCCTTTAGAGCTTTTACAATAATCATGTGTGTTAGTTTAGTGTTGGTATTCAGCGACAGAGGATTGATCAATTTGTTTTTTACTTATACATATTTCATGTTCTTTAAATAAAAATGTATGTCTTCTAAAATAGTAAAACCTCAACAATAACTTATTTAATTGAAAAAACATATAAATCAGTCCGCCCACGTTCACCTATATCCACTTGACAGAAATATCAAGGAGTTCTAAAAACTCCTTGACAATCGCAAGCAAATTTCCTGTTTCTGCGGTAAAGTATATAAATACGAAACTAGACGTCCTGTGTCCGCTAGTTTTAGGGAACATGAAAGATATTTAAGTTAAAAATAGATTAGTCAATCCGCTGTCGCTAAACACCAGCATTCAACAGAACAGATGATTAATGTAAAATATATCCGGGATCTTGTATCAGTCTCGTAATATGACAAAACCTGTTGGAATCATAAAAGACCCTAAAAAAATTAATATAGACGTGGACTATATGTTTGTCATGCGTGGAAACCAATCATTGTACTAAATCATCATGATTTTTCGATCTGTGATTCCTGCACATGTTTTAGACAGCAGCAGGCAACATTTTAGAGAATAATTCCAATTTGACATGGTCTAAACTCAACAATAGTGATGCCGCGTGTCAAGTTACCATCTTAGAGAAAGCTACATACTTTTTTTCATTCTTGTCAAAACATATTATTGCATCAACACAACTTCGAATTTGCTGGACCAAAACGTTGTGTTGTAAAAATCGCCTGAGTTTAGGTTTACTTGTAAAAAATCAGTGTTTTTCAAAAAATGATATATCTTTCTTATATTTTGGATGATTTTGAATTTAAATATTGTTTCTGCACCTTTAGATAATTTTTAATATTAACATATTAGTACCATTTTTTTAACTAGATGATATGCGGAGTTTTTGTTAAAATTTTCAATAGGGTTAACGAGCTATATTTTAAAATATAAAAAACATATTAAATACGTAAATATTGTAGTTTCATCTAGGCCAGGATTTGCTAAAGAAATAAACAAAAGGCTGTGGAAAAGAAATAATGATCGTGGCCATTGTTGTTTTAAATAGAACATCCTGTATATTATTGTATCAATAATTGAGTTTTCTCTTGCTGATCATAAATATACTGGGCTTGATATTTATATATATATATATATATATATATATATATATATATATATATATATATATATATATATATATATATATATATATATATATATATATATATATATATATATATATATATATATATATATATATATATATATATATATATATATATATATATATATATATATATATATATATATATATATATATATATATATATATATATATATATATATATATAATTAAAGGTAGTCTTGACCGACTAGTTGAACAACAAGTAACCTAATTATTGGGGTATCGGTCCTAATTTAGGGCTAGGTTTAAATTGCTTTTAAGCTACGCCAAGCTTTCGGTAATGATTATTACCTTCTTCAGGGCTGCAATATGAGAAGAAATTTGTTTTTTATCTCTGTATGCACATTAATTAGAAATTGAGGATTTTTAGAAAAAAAGAAAAAGGTAGAAAATTGCACTCACTGCTTTGCAATTAGTATCGATAACTTCTTGCGAAAAACAAACACACTTTGACCTTAACATTAAAATTAGATTTTACATACTGGCAGGAATTCCTGTTCTCCATATATTTTTATATTGAAATACGAAGCAAGTAAATTTCTTATGTAGGTTTTTTTGACATGTAAAGAATGTTATAGTACGTTCTGTCAGGATGATTGAAACACAGATCTAGGATTTAGCTATGTAATCACATCGATATACATCCAGATACAAAGAAAAATCAGTAGCTGAGAAATATCTTAATCAAACCAGAACAAGTATGAATTAAACGTCGAATTTATGCCTACGAAAAACTACTCGAATTGAAGAGACTGACTATAGAAAGGTATATGGATATAATACGTAAAAATACTTATATTTTTTAAAAGGAAAATTCTGTGTTATTTAAACTATTATTGTTGTTCGTATAATTGTTCAGACTGAGTAAATTTAAATAAATAGAACTAAGGTCTTCGATATCAGCTCTCTTATTTAACGAATTAGGATTCAGAAATATTTCCACCATTTCCAGAAACAGTTTCTTGTTATAATTAGTTTCCTTACAAAATATTTGGGTATCATTAAAGTTGAATAAGTGCCCTGATTGATTTGTGTGTTCTGAAAGTGCACAAGTATTTTTCATTAATCTACAGTCGCTTTTATGCGAAGTTATTCTGTCTTTTCGGACCCTAGAGGTTTGGCCTATGTATAATAAATATATCTTTTAATTTTGTAAAAGTGTTGCCTACTATTTTATTATGTTTAAAGCCGATTTTAATTGAAGGATCATACTTGAACAACTTGGTTATTTTTGTTGAAATTTCTTTTATGTAAGGTAACGAAAAATAGTACCTCGGTCTATTTTGAGAATCGAAGGCACTGATGTTGAGACTTATTCCATCATTTCTCTCTCCAGGGTTGATTATTGGAGCTGTGTTATATAATAGTTTTTTAATACCTTTTGTGGATATGAATTCTTGAGGAGAATATCATACAATCTTTTTAAGTTTTTTCTAAGTAGACTAGGGTGAGAAATCCTTTCAATACGTGTTTTTAGAGCCAATAGTAGATTGATCTTTATTTTTTTGGGGTGGTTGGAATGGAAATTAAGATATCTACCAGAACTGGTAGGTTTTATGTACCAGTCTAGTAAAATCTGGTTGTTGTCATTCCTAATTAGTTTGGTGTCCAAAAACGGAACACTATTGTCAGTTTCCCTTTCTACTGTAAACTGAATGTATTGGTTATAGCTATAACCAATATTAGTTTGATTATTATATATATATATATATATATATATATATATATATATATATATATATATATATATATATATATATATATATATATATATATATATATATATATATATATATATATATATATATATATATATATATATATATATATATATATATATATATATATATATATATATATATATATATATATATATATATATATATATATATATATATATATATATATATATATATATATATATATATATATATATATATATATATATATATATATATATATATATATATATATATATATATATATATATATATATATATATATATATATATATATATATATATATATATATATATATATATATATATATATATATATATATATATATATATATATATATATATATATATATATATATATATATATATATATATATATATATATATATATATATATATATATATATATATATATATATATATATATATATAAGTTTTGGCGATAAACAATCACATTCTTAAGTACGAGAGAACCGCGCGCATTCATATAATTATTTATCGCACATGTCTGCATGTTAGTCCCTTGAAAAAGCATTCTAACAATTAGTTTGATTATTTACAATACATTTGTAGATTATTATTGAAATGGTTCTGATTGTATATATTCTATCAGACATCTTGCGCAGTATATACTTCAACATGTTGATAGTCATTATTGCGATGGGTTTAAATTCTTCCTGAGCTACCTGTTCTAACAACCTGTGGTATCCGTTTAGTTCCTACAAGGTCTCATGGCACCAATAGTGTCAATAACTTAAAAATAATTGATTTTTAAGTTTCGGTAAACTATGATGTACTCTTAAATATCATTTATTTTTATTAATTTTTGTTCTTATCCACAGTTATAGCAGTCCAAATTGAAAAAATATGCTGGAAACTTTAATCAGTACTTTAAAATGTAATTATCATATGAAGTAAAGGTAATTTTGATTTCAAACTTTTTTCCGACTATTCCTATCCCCATACTTATTTTTAATTCGATTTTCGACGTTGCCATATTCATAATTAAAGAAATAAGTGCTGATACACGTAAAACTAAATTTTGTAGGGTAAACATTTTTGATTTTTGGTATATATGACGGCACTAGATTGCCGAAATCTATTAGTTTTTGTGGCATATTATTAAGCAACAAATGCTAACTGATCTAAGTGTACCTCATAGTTTTCAGGTTTTGTTTATTTTCCGACATGACTGGTTTGATTCAGTGGTTATGATGCCTGCGTGTCACGCGGGTGGAGTGAGTTCAAAACCTTATCAAGGGTGGTTTTATGCGGTTTTTTTTCTGATATAAAAGCTATACCCTCTCTTATAAACATAATTTTATTGAAATCCTGACACGAACGAAAAACAAAACACAAAAAAAAAATGTTTTTTTATAACAAACTGTATAATTAATAAAAATGCTGATTAGGTTGAATTAGGATTGGTTAGGTATGCCATAAAGAAAGCGCGCGACAGCGCACCAACCGAATTTCTAGTCTATATTAAAACCAGTGTGCTTTTGTAACAAAACATGTACCGTTAGGTGTATCTCTCCCGCTAGTATTAGGTTAGCCCAGGTTCGTCGACAAAATTATGATTAAGCCATTATAAATAATAAAACAACAAATAATAAGATTACAATTCTTTTGTCCAAGGAAAAGAACTGTGAAAACGTCAGAGTCTGGTGAGGTATGTACCGTTACGATTCGGTTTATTTTTTATGTCAACATTCGCCACAACATTGAATATTTGATTTAAAATTGGACAAAAATGTGGATACTTATTTATTTTATTAATCAGATATTAAGTTATATTTGGTAAGGTTATGTTATGGTTTTCCTTAGTTTTCGTTAAGGTTTCTTTTTTAACGTAGTTTCCTTTTAGTATTTCATTTCCCTTGACTGATTGGTAAATCTAAAACCTGTCAACGTTGCTAAATTTTTCGTTTTAAAGCTGTCAAATTGTGATCAGAGTGTCATTTTTAATTTTTTTTTTTAAGAAAACCCTTGCATATTCCGCAATTTTTATTTGTGAGATATACTTACACTACCTCTAATGGCGGGGTTTCTATCAATTTTCTCGCTTATCCTAAAAGATATATATATATATATATATATATATATATATATATATATATATATATATATATATATATATATATATATATATATATATATATATATATGAATATATAATATATATATATATATATATATATATATATATATATATATATATATAAATATATATATATATATATATATATATATTTTTAGGATAAGCGAGAAAATTGATAGAAACCCCGCCATTAGAGGCAGTGTATTCCTGTTGGCTTCAAATTTGTGTTTTAGAACTTCTAACACACAGTGTTCTGTCTCTTTCTAACACATTGCCACGTAGGGCAGGGTTTTTGTCAGTTTTATCGGTTGATTTTAAACAAAAAGGTATCGAACTTTGTATAGGTAAGAGATCCATTTAATGAAATCATATCATACAGTATGTTTCATTTAAAATAACAAAGTTGATATTTTACAACGTCTCAGATAAAAATGTAAAATTTTTGTTTTTCACTTTTGTAAAATATAACAGGATAAATCATTATCATGTAATTTTTAGATTATTAATTTTTCTGTATATAGGACGAAGAAAAATAATAAATATTTTTCATTTTAACTGTTTGTATATTATCGATTTTTGAATTATTTTTAAATAATAAATATTGCTTATAAGAACCATATCATCTGAACGAAATTTAAACTTTTTGGGTGCGACTTTTATTCGACATACAGCATTAATACGCGTGGTGGTTTTAACGTTTATTGGTTTCATACCACTAGTACGACGCTTCGTATTGTAAGAGGTTTTCGTTATCGATGGCACAAATTGTATCCATTTGTAGAAACCTCTAGCCTGAGAACTCCTTATACAGATAATTTTTGAGCGTGCGTAAAACTCGTTCAACTATTGTCGCTTTTTTGGTACTATACGTCGAATAATGATTAATGTTGTATTCCTTGAGAAGGTTCTGGAATATATTATTAAAAAATTCATTAACCTGGTGGCTTTGCAGATTTACTGGCGTATATCCGACTTCTTCAGTAATGGCTTTCATTGCTTGCTAGTGACACCAGTCTTGTTTTAGAAAAGACGATTTGTATTCTTACGTTTAAAAATTAGCATAATTTTATGCTCTTAGAGGACATTCAATGTATTATTAAAATTTATAAAAGAAGGATTTACAATAATTTTTAGAGAGGTTAAATTACTTATTTAAAATATTAAAGAAGCCTTTAGAATTTTGCCAATATTTATGTTTAACTTGTTTTTATTAACTAGGTCTATAGTAGTATAAATTATGTAACAAGTGAATTAAGAAGTACTTAGTCTTAATATTGGGAAATTTTGCTTTATTTGTCAAACAAATATGATGTTTCGTTTTTAAACGGAGATGAATTTTTTGATTTTGAAATAAATCCAAAATTTTACATTTATTAAAATAATCTAAAAAGTAAAAAACAAATTCCGGGTGGACGGTTTATCTTGGAACGCTTTCTTACCTCAGAAACTATAAAAAATAGAAAAAATGTTGAATACAAAAGTCACGTGATAAAAAAAATAATTTCTGGTATTTTTATATCTAGATAGTGATTCCATTTTCCGAGCAGGGAACCAACTGAAACACTTGTACATAATTTTATTTTTAAAATCTACTAACAACTTGCAATATTTTTTGTTTAACTTAATTAATATTAAAAGTCGAGTGCGGTAAACTATCCTGACAGATCATTTTGCATTTTTTTTTTTGAGGAAGTACCCATTTGCGATAGTACATTTCACAAATAAAAATTGCGGAATATGCAAGGGTTTTCTTAAAAAAAAAATTAAAAATGACACTCTGATCACAATTTGACAGCTTTAAAACGAAAAATTTAACAACGTTGGTTTTAGGTTTACCAATCAGTCAAGGGAAATGAAATCACTAAAAGGAAACTACGTTAAAAAAGAAACCTTAACGAGAACTAAGGAAAACCATAACATAACCTTACCAAATATAACTTAATATCTGATTAATAAAATAAATAAGTATCCACATTTTTGTCCAATTTTAAATCAAATATTCAATGTTGTGGCGAATGTTGACATAAAAAATAAACCGAATCGTAACGGTACACACCTCACCAGACTATGACGTTTTCACAGTTCTTTTCCTTGGACAAAAGAATTGTAATCTTATTATTTGTTGTTTTATTATTTATAGTGGCTTAATCATAATTTTGTCGACGAACCTGGGCTAACCTAATACTAGCGGGAGAGAAACACCTAACCGTACATGTTTTGTTACAAAAACACACTGGTTTTAATATAGACTAGAAATTCGGTTGGTGCGCTGTCGCGCGCTTTCTTTATGGCATACCTAACCAATCCTAATTCAACCTAATCAGCATTTTTATTAATTATACAGTTTGTTATAAAAAAACATTTTTTTTTTTTTGTTTTTTTTTTTCGTTCGTGTCAGGATTTCAATAAAATTATGTTTATAAGAGAGGATATAGCTTGTATTTCAGAAAAAAAACCGCATAAAACCACCCTTGATAAGGTTTTGAACTCACTCCACCCGCGTGGCACGCAGGCATCATAACTACTGAATCAACCCAGTCATGTCGGAAAATAAACAAAACCTGAAAACTATGAGGTACACTTAGATCAGTGAGCATTTGTCGCTTAATAATATGCCCCAAAAACTAATAGATTTCGGCAATCTAGTGCCGTCATATATACCAAAAATCAAAAATGTTTACCCTACAAAATTTAGTTTTACGTGTATCAGCACTTATTTCTTTAATTATGAATATGGCATCGTCGAAAATCGAATTAAAAATAAGTATGGGGATAGGAATAGTCGGAAAAAAGTTTGAAATCAAAATTACCTTTACTTTATATATTAAAGTTTCCAGCATATTTTTTCAATTTGGACTGCTATAACTGTGGATAAGAACAAAAATTAATAAAAATAGATGATATTTAAGAGTACCATCATAGTTTACCGAAACTTAAAAATCAATTATTTTTAAGTTATTGACAGTATTGGTGCCATGAGACCTTGTAGGAACTAAACGGATACCACACGTGTTAGAACAGATAGCTCAGGAAGAGTTTAAACCCATCGCAATAATGACTATCAACATGTTGAAGTATATACTGCGCAAGATGTCTGATGATGATGAGAATATATACAATCAGAACCATTTCAATAATAATCTACAAATGTATTGTAAATAATCAAACTAATTGTTAGAATGCTTTTTCAAGGGACTAACATGCAGACATGTGCGATAAATAATTATATGAATGCGCGCGGTTCTCTCGTACTTAAGAATGTGATTGTTTATCGCCAAAACTTCATCTTTAGTGGACATATTTATTCAACTTTTAACCGGACAGATTAATTTACTTTAATGACATTTTCCGAGATGAGACGAGACAAAACTCTGATCTTGTCTCGACCATTTTGAGATCGAGTCAGCACGAGATTAGCCCAAGTCGAGACGAAGCTAGTAGCCTTAATCTCGTTTTGTGTCGTTTCGCGACATTACGATTCAAGATCTAAATGTTCTTAACGGACTCCAACAATGAATGCTTTCGTACTATGATAAACCTACTATTAATTTTATAAATATATAGATTTATATTCATTCATTCAAATAAATTTTCCCACACCAGTAAGCACTAAAACTCCGGGATATCAAAATGTTTTTTTTTAATTTTTCAACAAGACAATGCTCTTTTTAAATACATTAATTCAGTAATAAAAAGTGGCATAAAAACCTTGAAACCGGGAAATTTTTTACGTTGTGGGCTTCAAGACTAAAGCTTGAAACCCAACATATGAAATTATGAGCAATATATACGACTACCGACGACAGTAACTACCACCAATCCATAAAATCACAGTCTGGAATCCTATGTGACAAATAATTTACTAGAATAGAGTCTATAAAAAAGCGTGTATGCTTTGACTTATCGTTCTAACAGAGAATGACATATTTTAGTAAGATGTAAACTTAAAATGTTATTATAGGACTGCATATTGCGGAGTTGAGGAAATGGTGTTCATATATCTTTTTATTTAAAAATCAAATTCGATTTAGACTCCCGTTTAAATAAAAGAACTTAAAAAGCAAGTTCGTATATTTATGGTAATATCCAACATTCTCAGGTTAATATTTATATATCTAATATATTAAAATAAATCGCGCTAAGGCATATTTTTACACCGTATTTTCAATATAGCAATAAATAATTGAGACAATTATTTAATCTACATTTAATTTTGCATGGAACTCCTATCGATTAAATATTTTGAACTTTGCAGTAAAGATGTTTTTGCAAGCTCTCTGCAGTTTCTTAATGATGCTAATAAACCCCATTTACTAAGTAATGTAATTAATAGTAAATTAAAATCTTCTAAATTTTAATTAGGCACTTAAACAGTTATCTGTTGAAACATTAAAACAGATATTTAATTTCCCTGAATTAAGAGTCTCCCAATATTTTAAATTCAGCAAGGAATTAACAAAGACTTGATAATTTTCTGAAAAATAATAATGTTTTATTGCTTATTATTGTTTGAGCATTGATTTGAGCTTTTCATTTTATATTATTTACACAAGAATAAATAGAGTAAAAATGAAATTATCTTCCGGATTTTCGCCCACGATTACAGGTATCTTCCAACATTTTATTTTACAACTGGTGTTCCGAGCGAATCCAGCCGGTTTTAATGGTGACATGTTTTGCTCTAACGGGCATCTTTGGATCTAAAAGAGCATAAATTACAAAGAACAATATAAAATTTAAATTAAACAAAAATTTGTTCTTGCCCAGTTTTTTAAATTTAACGTTAAATATTTTAGACAAACTTCAAGCAAGACAATTTTTTAGAAAGGAACTGTCGACTTTTAGAACATTTGAAAGCTTAATAATGGTAGGGTGATGAAATTTTGTATTGTTTTTAAGTATTGTGGGTAGAAATTGTTAAAATTTTTAAAATATAATTAATCCTTTACATAAAAAATCATCTTTACCATGAAGAAAAAAGAGATAATAAAAATAGTTTTCAAATATATAAATCTCTTGGGTACTGACAACATTATATAGGTTATATCTTACTCATACTTCTCTCCCAAATTAGCAGCTTTTAATTTGTTTTTATACAGATTTGATAATTGTTATTATCACAAGCAATTTTTACTAACGAATTAGATATTGAAAGAATAATGTAATTTTTGAGATTTTCATTTTGATAAATAAATTGTTTTTGAGTTTGAGTTTGAAATTGCACTTATATAATGGTTTCCCAATGAAAATATTCAACAAATTTTATTATAAATTTGTAAATATATAAAAACTGACTTAAAATGTAATACATAATAAAATTTTAATTAATATAAATAAATTTGAGACTTACACAGTTTGGGAAATATGTCTTTAAACCATTTAATATTTCCATAACATTTAAAACAAGCACTAGTCTAAAACTACACATGGTTAGATACAAAGATAAAAAACGATAATCTTGAGAATTCTGGATGTTATTCTTTTCATTGTCGAGATTATTCTACTGTTTATACCGGACAATAAGGTAGGAACATTTTGACAAGGATCCAGGATTAGAACACAGCTTAATAACAATTTCTTTTAACGAGTTTGTCCAGATATTTCTAATAGAAAATAAGCCATTGCGAATCTTTTGTGTTATTCAAAATATCTTTTGTTTTCATATCTGAAATAGAGAAAGAGCCCCATCCTTACATGTGTTAACGAAATGTTTAGTTTTAAGCCTCATTGATTTTTAACAATAATTCGAAAGAAAAACTCTATTATGTTTACTATGTATAACTTACATTTCTGAAATGTTTCCTAATACTTCTTATTCTTTTTAATACCATGCAAATGTAATCGCTAGACGATATTTTTCAACAAGACTTTACTTGCATAAACTTAGATGTAATATTAAATTTTCATTTGACTTTAACTACATATTCACTAATGAAGTTTAAATTTAGACCACGTCCCATTTATCAGTTATAGGTACAACGCCCAAACAAATAACAAAATTGTTCTAGTCTAATAACTAAAAAATGTCAATGACATAAACAAAATAACTGGCGAACTAAAAGTTTTAATTGCCATATCAATAATATCTAGTCTAATTCATAAATCCTTTTAGTGAATACCAGTAAAGACTTTTACTTGCAATTATTTTAAATTTTAAACCACTGTTTAAGGCTCTTTACAAGTACTTACGTCTCCAGAAAAATATAAAATATATTGTTAACAAATAACATAACGAAAAGTCATCCAACGTAACGCCTTACTTAACTGAAAAGTACAAGATTGAAATATGAATGATGATTGGATACGGAGATAGAGCAAGAACACATAATGAAGTTACTAATTTATTCAGAGACAGCTATCTTGATTTATCATCCATATCGCAAAGCACTATAAGCAATATTGAAAAACAGTTTCGGGAAAATGGACACGTAAGAAAAACAAATATTCATGTGAAAAGCAGACGGTTTCCATGGATATACAGAGTTGTAGCCAACCGCGAATGATCATTGCACCGTTTCCATAGTTACTCACATTCTTTTCATAAACTCAGATTCGTGTGCCAAACTTTACTAGGTAGATAGCGTGCGAACTTGATATTACTCAGTCTTAAGAGTTCTTAACGCTCAAAAATATTATCCCTATAAGTTGAAAATGCTCCAAGAACTGAGTGAAGATGATCCAGATCGAAAACTCGAATTTTCTGAACAATTTATAGAACTACTTCAGGTTAATAATCTTAACACAGAAAACATTCTCTTCTCTGATGAGTCAACATTTATGTTAAATCTATAAAATTGACATTTTCGTTATTGGACAGATGAGCATCCATGATGCATGAAAGAAGGTCACACTTAACACCCGAAAAAAAGAAAATGTTTGGGTAGGGATTGTAGGTCAGCAAGTTATAGAACTAAAATTCTTTGAAGAAAATTTGAATGGAGCGAGAAACTAGAATTCTTACAAGAAGAAGTAGTTCTAAGTTTGGCTATTTTATCTCCTGATCCAGGAGAAGCTGATCTCCCAAATAGAAACGTCCGGTTCCAAGAAGATGATGCGCCCCCCATTTTGCATAACTTGTTCATAATTTTCTTGATACTGCGTTTCCAGGCAGATGAATTGGTAGCAGGGGACTATTTGAATGGTCATCAAAATCCCCAGATCCTATTTCATTAGATTCATTTCTATGGGGATATTTGAAAGGCAAGATTTCAAAGACCAAGCCACGCATTGAGGAATTAAAAGCACGAATAAGACATAAGTGTAGACTAATTGCACCAGAAATAATTAGAAATGTTCAAAACGAATATCAATTGTTATTAGGGTATTGGCTAATAGTATATAGACAACATTTTGAACATTTATTAAAATATTAATTAAATAGATTTTTTAAATTTTTCAAATAATTTTTTTTCGGAAACGGCAAGCAATAAAAATTCTACATTTGGCAGTTATGCGTAACCCATTAGACACTTTAAAAACATTTATAAAAAAAACATGGTTGCCACTTAACACGTTAACTGCCAGCGTCTTATTTACCATTTATTTTTTGAGAGCCACGTGGTACGCCGCCGGTCCACGTGTTAAGTTTCCTGGAGCGCCAAGAAATAATACAGTTTTGTTACTATGGTTGGCTCCGTGAGAATCTAAGCTTTTGATTAAAAAAAAGCACAAGTTTCTATCTTTACAAATAAGAAAGTTATTCTTACAAATATAAGCATATATTTTTTAAAAATAAAATTGACCAATTATAGTAAATGTTTTTAGATAACATAGCTTAACTTTTGGCTAAAGGAACAGTAAAGATAAATAAAAATAACTCACATTTTTTCAGTGAAACAAATATGTTAAACTAAAGAACGACTCTAAGTATAAGGTCCAATATTACAAAAAAAAAACTAAAGTCTAAAATGAATTTTAGAAAAACACTCCATTCAAACACTTGGCGTGGTTGGACATTTTGAACAGATTGTTATAATCCTTTTTGCAGCGTCTCTTGCTTACTTACAGTTCTTTCCCAGTTTTTTTAAGGTTTCATAACAGTGGACACATCTTCTTCAAATTTTTCTATTCCTTTGATCAGTTTCTGTAGTATTCGTTAATTTGTGTTGAACACGTAATGGCAAACCACTATTTTTCTGATTTCGGGAATAATTTCTAGCTAACATTCGCAAATCCTTTCTCGGAACTCGGTTATAGTTTTATTACTATTTCCGTGAACTGTTTTAAAAATAATAAAAACGTGAACGATAGCTGTGCCAAGCAAAACTTCGGTAGCTACCTTATGATACCATCGTAAAGATTTACGAACCGGTGTTGAATAACTGGATAATTGAACAAGAAAGGTCAATACCACCCTTACCTTTGTTATAATCTAGAATGGGGTTTGGTTTGGTTATTTCTTCCTTTTTCTATTTTTCTTTCCTGTATTGACTATTTCAAGCGTGTGACACGTCCAGGCTTTCATTCGACTGTTTCAGGTTAAGGTTTTAGACGAAAGAATTTTATGAGCATTTCTATTGGTTTCTTCAGTCATCAAAGAAATAATTTTATCGTTAACAATCAATGAGAAACAGAATTCTTCTGTAATTTTATGATAAGGGACTCTGACGATTTGCATTCCTGGAGCACCCATGAATGGAAACTTCTTTCGATTCACACCACTTACTGTTGACCAATACCTTTTCTTACCGCCTAAATTGCCGTTGAGGTTACCGTTATCAGAATCTGATAAACTGGAAGAGCTAGACAAATTTTTATCATCAGAACTTTCTGAATCAGAAGGGATGTACGATTCGTCGTCATCTGTTGCATAGGGATCATCGGTCTCGTTTTCCGAATCAGTATGTTTTCTTTTGGAGCTAGTTGAAGGTTGATCCATAGCTTGATCTGTAAAATGAGAAATGTTTTTAGTTATTATGTAGATCGATTTCAAAATTTGTATTGAACAGATCGAAAAGATAACAAAAAAACAAAATATGACGAAAAAGATATTCTAAACGAGTAGAGAAGTTGTCCAAATCGTCAGGCCTCTACGAGTGCAGAATACACTATTCCAAATGATTTTTAGACTATAAAGGTGAGTATACACATACGAGCCGAACGGTTCGCGCACAGCTTGTGAACCGCTCATGAACAGAGCGTTTCGTTCGTCGCTCGATACAACGTAGACATTTGCGAATTACAGGTTCACAAGCGGTTCGCGAACCGTTCAGCTCGTATGTGTATACGCACCTTAATACTTTTCTATGGCTGCTCTGGAGATTATATTGTTGAAAAAAAAAACAGATAATTAAAATACGCCGTGCCGTCCACTTAAATGTTAGCATGTAAGCATTCTTTCCGGGGAAGAATGGTTACTCTCTCACTCTTTTTACACGAAAATGATATCAAAATTACTACAATCCGTAACAGTCATGGAAAAAGCATATTTCTTAGTAAATCCTACTAATGTGACTTCTAATATGAATATTCCTACTAAATAGAAGGTAGAAAAACATTATTCTTACTTACATTTACTCACTTACGTGAACAGACCAAAAACTGGATTTCCAATAATATGGCACACTATTTTGTTAAAACAATTCACTACGCCAAGTGGACTGCTAACGTGCCACAACTGAAAATATTATCCGAAATGTCCGAGCTTTTTTTTCCAAAACAAAAAGTTATTTGATTTAATGAATTTATTCCAACTTACAGACGCGCACGCACGATATATCTAGATGCTGCCAAAGCTAAACATTTATTTGGGATGGGCTAAATCTATCTTTTGAATTCAGTGGGAAACATGTTGAGCACTGTTTCCGAATGGGATAAAGACTGACAGATTTCCTAAAAAGTAATATTTTAAAAAACTTTTAAAACGAGCTTTTTTTAGAATAGCTAAAAACCTAAAATAATTTTGCCTCGCGGCCTCATTTGTTACGTTGGAGGCCTATATCGTTGATTTAAATTAAATGCGTGAAGCATATTGCGAAATACGATATTTACGCTAAACGTTTTTACTTTTATTCAACTAATTTAGTCCTGCATCATAATAAATGAGGCGTCTAGGCAAGATAAGTTTTCCAATTTTTTGGTATCTTAACAAAAACTTGTTTTCAAAAAACAATTAATATAATTTTTTATGAGGGACAATTACAGCGTTATAATATCGGCCCAAATTGTATACAATAAATCATATATTTTATCGTTAACAATTTTTTAAATTTATTAGCTACTTTTGCCTTAGACTAATTAATCTTACGTCAAGAAATTTTCTTCTCCACCGACTAAAGCAAAATCGCTGATTTATGTACTTTTATTTTGGAACAATCGAAACTTCGAGGCACGTAACGTGAGGCAGGCCCGCATTTATTAAGACGTTACGTCCGCCTTAATAGGATCACGCTCGAAACACAATAAATACAAATGATTGGACGACTTACGGCGTATTCCTAAGAGAATCTTATAATTAAAACCGATTTTATTCCGGGAGACAATTGAGCTTTGTCTTAATAGAACAGAATCTATATTCAAGAAATTCTCTCTTTGATTTCAAGAAGACGAAAATCGAATTATTCCCGACACACCCAAACTATGTGAATTATCATCCATTTAAATCCTGAACGTGAAATGAGAATTGGGTATATCTGAATGAAAAAATGTGTTTTAAACTTGAAAAATTTAATAAAATTAGCTGCATTGAAATCCACTACTTCAGATCTTTCACAATAAGGTTTATTAGTATTTAGAACTATATTTAAAATATTCTCTCTTTGACTTTATAAGTGCAAAAATTTAATTATTTTTGACACACCTAAACTATGTGGATTTTCAACGACTTAAGGCGTGAACAGGAGATACGGATTAGGTAGACGAAACTAAATTCTGAATTAAAAAATATATTTTAAATTTGAAAAAATTGAAAAAAATTATAATTGAATTGAAATCAGTTACGTGCCACTACTTCAAAATTTTCACAATAAAGTTGGTTGTTATTTAGAACAACCCTCAGAGTAGAATTATGAAAAAATGCACCTCATACCATAACTTACAAAAAAATGCCTAGATAATATTTGTATGTGGAACGAACACAGTTGTTACTTATGAGAGAACCGAATATAGCTTTAAATTATTTTTAGAAAAACGTTTTCTGGAGACAACGTTATATAGTTCCAATCGAATGCCCCATTTACATAAATTGGCAGCGTTCATTCTTTCTTCTATACATTTTTTAAAATACCTCTAAGAACGCGTATGAGAAGAAACTAAAAATTATTAAACGAATACGTTTTAACAACGGTTTCCAAATGGATTCTATAAGCAAACTGTATGTTATATATTTTTTTAAATATACATTTATGTTTAATATTATCTACCCTGCTTCAACTATAACCAAACTTTCAGAAAATAATATTAATACATATATCAAATAAGTTGGAAAAATTCATTGAATAGTTTTTTACTAACTTCACCGCGTTTCCAGTGTTCTGTATTTTAACCCAACCTAACCTCACTTTATATTTAACCTGTTAACTTTTAAATGGCGTCAAAATATTTAAATACTAAAATATTACATAAATGTGAGAATGAATCCTTAAAAACGACAGATTTAAATCAGTTTAAATGAACAAAAACATTTGCATTTAGCTTAACTGGCGATCTGGTTTAAACCAGTGCCATAAAACACATAGACAAGCATTTAATTTGATTGATTGTAGCCCTTCTTAATTCAGCTATAATATGGGCCTCTCTCAAAGGAAGCCTAGCTATAACTAGAAGTGAGTGTATTTTATTTTCGACTTGTAATAGATAGTCACAATAGATATTGTGGTTTTTTTCTTTAAAAATTAGATTTGCTATAAGGATTCATTTCTCTATAAAATAAAAGCTGCCTGATGCACGAGTATGAAATCTGATCATGCTCCTAATTAGTCATAGGCTCTTAAACAACACCATGTGTCGTAGGTTGTGAATCAGTGTACATTATGAGCTAAGCTTGGCCTGATAATATGAAACACGTATCTCTCAACTTAGATTTATAGTATTTTCGATTGACAAGTTTTGCTCTGGAATTGACTTCGTGCAAACCCAGTTCTCTTGGAATATTGCTCAATTAAAAATACCACATGCAAAACAACAAATAACTCCTTACCTAACCTTTGTATTTTCTGGTGTTTTTCTGTCTATTTTTTATAAACCAACTCGGTTACTTTAAACGAAGTAGTTGAAATTGGTTGGTAAAAATATCCGAATCTTTTTTCAGATCTAGATTACTAATAAGTTAATAAGGAACGGTTTTCGAGACATAGATAGAACTGCCTGTTTAAAGTGAGTAGTAAGTAGCAATTACTGTGGTAACAATTATTTATGTGTAAATAAGCTAGTCAGTTTCGAATTTTCTGCCACAGTCACATCCATTGGTGCCGCCCGAACTTTTAGACTTCGAGTGCAGAACTGATTCTGTTAAACGGACATAAATATTAAAAAGTTTAGCTCTGGTTCCACACCAGAATCGTAATACGAAATTTCTATCAAATCCACGTGTAATCCAAAGAACTTACATGGAACTTACATTAAATGAGCAATGCTATTTTATAGGCATTTAGTTTTAAATTGTTGGTCTAACACTAAGCTACCATCTGTCCAGATACAACCAAACACTTAACTAAAACGGTATCAATGGCACACCCATCCTGAATGACATCCTGCATTGGCATAATAGAATATTCACATATAATAAAAAAGAGAAGCGGGTACGGTACAGAACGTTAATGGCAACCATTTAAATAAGCATTTTTCTCTGAAATGCTACTACCCAGAATTAGAGATAATTTGATATCTAATACTTAAATATGAGGATATCAACTCCAATTACCCTTTAGACCATGATTATATAGGTTACTATGTAGCAGCTCTTCATGTTTCATAATATAAAAATTTTTTGAAGGGTCAAAAAAAAAATCTTCCAGCAAGTTTTTTGATTCCGAAATTAATAGTAATTCATACAGTTATTAAGTTGTTTTGTTTCTGGCAACCATTAGAAACTAATGTATGTACAGGATGGCGCTTCCTTAACATACATGCAGGATTTTGGTGAAACTGGACCACCCATACCGAATTCGATTTTGAATTTAAATTGATTTCAGCCTACGGATCAAGACCACCTTGATTTGGTTTTGATATACAGAGCATTTTTCAAATTTTGTCATTTTTCTATACCTTCTGTACCTCGACAATTCTTCTGGAATTTAATTTACCTTTTCATCAATCAGTGGCGCTTCCAGAACTTTGGTCTGGGGAGGGTAGTGGTTGACGGGAGAAGGGAATATATCCATTTAGGCAAATTTTAAACAAAGGTTAAAAGATTAAAGAATTATTATTAACCCTGTACTTAACCTTATTTTTAAAATTCAATCCCCGTCTTCCATCTCGCGTCGTAATTTTTCGTGTTTCGACTGTGGTGAGAAGGGTAAGACCGCCAAACGCCTTACGTGTGCGAGACGTTATTGCCATATCAGTCGAATATTATTCATACATCGAAAAATTATCACAATACATATCTATCAAATTTTTCGTTTAATAATTTAGTGTTAAAAATATTAGAGTATTTTTTAATATTTTCAATATTAGGTATTGGGTGTCTTGGGGAGGGGGTATTTACCCCCTCTACCCCCCTTGGAAGCTCCCTTGACGTCAATAGCATACACTTTACTTTTTTTAATGAAGTTAATATTTAATATTTTAACTGTCCCTAAAAGAACGAATAAAAATGTAAATCGATTTATTTAATAAACAGATATTCGAGAATAAAATAAAATTTTCTCTCTAAAAATTATGGTAAAAAACATACGGAAGTAACTAATTAAGATCCGAAATCAAATAATAGTTTTTGATAACACATAATTAAGTATTTATCAAGTCGTCGAAAAATATCTGAAAGTTTGATACGGTACCGGACTTATTTACGGCCGGTAAGTTCGGTACAATACTATAGCGTTATCTAGCAGTGCCCCTAATTTTGTTAAGTCGAATGTCATTTTGACAGATAAAATGACGTCTAATTAGTGAGGTAGAAACAAAGGTATGTTTTCATATTAAAAAAAAAATAACAGTATGAGATAAAATATTAAACGATACAAGTCCGTTATGTGTTATTACAGTACTCGGTTATATTTATAAAACAACTCGTACTGTAACAAGTCACCTGCCGGCCTTATAATGTAAATTACTATTACGTTGACGCATTAGTGAAGAATAAAATTTTGTTATGGCGTACGATAATTTGTTTTAAGTTAAATATGCTAGAATGTTATTTTGAATGTAGAAAAGATATTATTGCTGCATCCAATTTGTATTTTGATATCTCGAATAACATCGACCCAATAGTCGTTTATTTGGAAAGTTAAAGCGGAATTTAGAACCATATCGGTCGTTTATTAAACTTCGACCTTAATTTCGACACTTGCAAGTGTTCTCATTTCATTAAACTCCCGATCTTCTTTGTCGTAAGTTTTGGGCCAAGGTTTGCAAACAAACCATATATTTCTAATTTACGATTTAACTTGCGGTTAGTGTCATTTGGGCTATTTAGCAAAATATAAATTGGATATAGCAACACTATCTTTTCGACATTCAAAATAACATTCTAACATATTTAACTTAAACAAATTATCCTACGCCATTAACGTATAAATGTCCTTTAAACATAAACCGCTCTCAGGTAATTTCCATCGACTACTTGATAAAGAATTATGTATTATCAAAATCCATTATTTGGTTTCGGATTTTATTAGGTACCTGTTTTATTAAATTTTAGAAAGAAAATTTTATTTTATCATTGATTATTTACTTAATAGATATTAATAAATACCCGATTTATTAAGAATTAAGTATATATTAATTATACTTTTGTTTAAGAAAAGTAAAAATATCCATTATAAACTTGATTTTTGAAAAAAATTTATAGTATTGATGAAAAGGTTAATTAATTTAAAAAATATACAGGGTGTTCAATTAAAAAACGCAATTTTGAGTCATAGCTTCAAAATATAAAAAGGTTCTACTTTTTATATTTTTAAAAAGATCTTTAAATTCTACATAAAAATCTACAAAATTTATTGACGAAGATTATTTCTATCCATAACAGAGATAAGGGGTATTCAAAATGATAAAATTTGAAAATGCCTCATATATCAAAGACCATTGAGGGTAGCCTCGATCTCTGACAAACCGTTTGTGTTCAAAATAAAGTTTAGGTGTGTGTGGTCGATCTATTTATATCTCTTATAGTTTCGTCAAAACCATGCATGTACGTCGATAAAGCGCAACATTGTAGAAGATCTATTTTACGAACAAGCTTAGACATTGGTGAAAGAAATGTCACCTAACTAACTACATTATCCTTGTGCGAAATATACAGGAGGAAATTTCGTACCTGACGTTAGGGTTAAGGCCGTTTTACATGCTGCAATTCTTATTTGCAATATGCAATAGTCTTGAACCAAGGCATGTGCAGTTTGACAAAAGATACAAATATCTTGCCACTGCGCATGCTTTTGTTCAAGACTATTGCAACTTGCAAGAAAGAATTGCAGCATGTAAAACCGCCTTTATAATTGGCAGTATTAAGTAAAATAATATATGTTGCTCATAGCCTAAAGGCCGTTTTACATGCTGCAATTCTTTCTTGCAAGTTGCAATAGTCTTGAACAAAAGCATGCGCAGTGGCAAGACATTTGTACCTTTTGTCAAACTGCGCATGCGTTTGTTCAAGACTATTGCATATTGCAAAGAAGAATTGCAGCATGTAAAACGGCCTTTTCGGCTATAATTTAGATAACACACTCCACCTACTATCCCATCATTATGTTGTTATTATATTATAAGTTAAATTACCCCTGACTACAAAAATTTAGTCTAGTTTTTTGACAGCTTCTAAAATATTTTTCTAAAATAAAAAAAATTTTAAGCGGTTTAGAAGTTATGGGAAAAAAAATTTTTTACAGACGTCAAAATTTTTTCCTAAATTAAACTACCTCAGAAAAACATACCTTGAACTTTTTTTAGGAAGAAATGCGTATTAAACATTTTTTCTACAGAGGAAAAATTCATTTTCCACACTTGTTAGGAAAAATACTATTAAGTAGTTTAGAAGCTACGGAAAAAAGTTTTTTTGACAGTTGTCAAAATATGTTTTTAATAACGCCACAAAGTTACATGAAATTGTGAAAAACGTAAAAGCTTTAAAAACTTTAATTTAAATAATTTAGAGGTTACCAAAAAAAATTGACGTTTGCCAACCTATATAATCTAAATATATATAAAATCTAACTATTATAAACTAGTAGCTATACTAGTAGATTTAATATACAAAGAAACAAAAGAAATTTGTTTTTTTTTAATAATCGCTTTAAAACAAAAGATATCTTCGGTTCTTGGTGGCTAGTAGCTAAATACTTCTCAAAAATATTTTTTTTTAATTTTAATAACCTCAGCTTCCTAGGAATACCGTGCATAGTTAAAAAAATATATTATGTACGAAAAACAAAAGAAATTTGACATGTTTCACCGTTTTGTGAATATTTTTTTCATTTTTAAGAGATAGCATCATCCTCTTTGGGCTACCCTGTTTACTGGATAAAAATTATTTTATATTCAATTAAGTAAATTAGATTTGATGTGTTTCGAAATATAACGATTTTATTCAAATGTATATAATCAAAAAAAATCAAGTACCTATGTTAAAGACTTCCGCAATTTTTCAATGTCAGGAAATTTACCACAACTATATCTATTTTCAATTTGACTGCTATTGATTTGGCTATTCCCAAATTATGATTTTTTTACATTTTCACATCCTTTAAAAATATCTAAGATCTACGCCCATAACACCCAAAATCTAATCCCCACGAGACACTGACTTACCTTGTAGAATATCTTACATTCCCTAGTATCTGTACTATTTAAAAAAAAGTATTAACTCCAATTGTTATTAAAAATACCAACAGAAAATCTTTTACCCATTTTGACTTCAGAAAATTGAAAACATATTTGTGTATTAAATCACACTAAATAAATGAGATATTAGTCAAATTATAACTGTTTTTTACTTTTGTGAATAAAACTTTTTACAGTTTTTAATACTGATGTTTATTTTAACCCTAAAAATTAAGAATTTTGCATTTTTTTAAGTTGGGTTTCATGGGATTTCGGTACATATTGGAGTCAAACAGGAAAGTTGTAGAAACTAGACTGAGATTTTTAAATTTGTTAATCTTTGTGAAAAAACAAACCACATCCATTTTATCCGATTTTAAAATAACAATATCGTATCAAATATTCAAAAAATTATAACAATTTTAGTTTTCATCCGACAGGATCGATTTGTTAGCAGAATTTCGTCACATCTATGTAAATGTAGAAAGAAAACACCCCAGAACTTCCAAAGATACGACTTAATTATAATAAAATTATCGACGGAAAAAACAAATTATTTGCACGCAAGTAGTTTTTCTCCTAAAGTATTTAACTGTAATTTTGGAACGCAGTGTTGTACCTTTTTGTATTCTCATTAATTTTCTTTTCAATAAATTTAATTTTTAGCGAATGACAGCAAAAAAATTTAAAAAAAAATTAAAGAAATTGATTATTTTTAATGCAGAGGCGATAAATGTAATTTGTTTGCAATTTTTTGGAAGATTGAAAACTTGAACCGTTTGACCACTAGAGGGCGTTCAATGGACTCTCGTTTTTGACCAAAAAACTTGGTTTAAACATTAAAAAAAATACTTCCCATACTTCGATCCCGCCCATGTTGAATATGTTTCATGAGAAAGTAAAAAGAACGTTTTAAAAATTTTAAATAAATATTTCAATTTTTTCGACAGTTATCATAAGAAATTCTAAAAAACTCCAAAAAAAAAACCTTTATTGTTTCATTAATAGACGGAAAACTAAAAATGATAGCAAGATCCATTTGATACCGTGCGAGAGCCCCAACTATGCTGTAAAAACGTAACAACATTTCAAAAGTTTATCTGAGAGCGTTTCCGAGATATAGCGTAAAATACATAGAGGTACGATTTTACATGACTACCACATCTAATGTAGATATTTTTCAACTTTAGTTCTCACTATATAATACCTGCGTGTCGGGTGTCATAACAAAGGGTCATTAGTAGAAAAGAAATCGAGGTCCTTATCCTCTCTTCCCTCTATCATATCTACTCATCACTAGTTTTACGCCAGTTTGAGCCTGTCTACAAAATGCAAAGACTACTCTAAATCGTGCGAAATTAAAGTATAGGATACGAATCAAATAATGTTCTAATAAATATGGAGAATTTAATATCAAACGCCTAATTATGTATTTGTTGTAAAACCAATATAATTGTGAACCTTTGACCATTCCAATTTTAATTATCTTCGTAATAGTACACTATGAAGTTGTAATTTTCATAAATATTAATACACGTTATGATATACGTATATATTTCTGAAATGACATTGTGGCAAATCCGTTGACTGTTCACTATTAATTTAAATTATTTTAAAATTACACATTAAATAATTCGATGTCACAGTGTCATCGGGATCATACTTTTACAAATATGATTTTCGCTAAGCTAAGCTTTATCGTCATTTATAAATAACAAGTTGTATATAATAATTTATTAATTGTAATTTATTTAAAATATATATAATAATTAAATTTCAATTTACGTCATTTACTTACATTATTTAAAAAATGATTAATTCGATGAAATGGGAGAAATTTATTTGAACAAAATATTGCACGGAATGTAATAATGCTATGAAGTACAATAATTAATTACTAATGATGTAACTATTACATAATTTAACGATAAGGGCGCCCTGCTTCTGCTAGAGAGATATAATCGCATATTAAAAAGCTTGTCTGTTAGATAGTGTAAGGTATTTTAATAATAAACTATAACACAGTCTGAAATTGAACTTTTTTGGTATATAGTACACAACGTTCTTATATTTACTAGCTATTTTTAATCTGGTACTTGTTATTGAGAAATTCACAAGAGAATCGGCAAAATCAAGCACATGCATTAATATCTTTTTAATAAGCTAGAAGACACATTTTCCACTAGTATCAGTTTTTAGAAGTAGATCCAAAGCTGATGAAGTCATTACTTTCAGCTATCTTGTGCGGCGCGAGTATTTAAAAAATATATTACACGATTTTAGATTTATTTTTAAAAAGAGGATTGAGATGCAGTGTATTCTTGTGTGTATCCCAACATCGCTTCTGAAATTGTTCGTAACTTAAAATAAGTATTAGAAATTTAAATAAACATAAAAAAGAAGCTCTATCGCCGGAACTCATCAATATTCGGCCAAAAGATAACATTACTTTATACACTGAATTAGCAAAAAAATATATTATATATATGAATATTAGTAAATTATGTTAACAGTATATATAAAGAAAAACTTAAATTCTTTTTTTCACAATAAAGTAACAGATTAATTCAAAATACAAGCATTAAATCAGAACCCATGAGGCAAATTACTAATATGAATATTATAAAACAATTCTTACGTTTTTTCCTTTTTTTTATTCGTGTTAATATTTTTTACTTACTAGTCTAATTTTATGATTAATCTAAGATATACATTATTTATGAAAGCATCCACCCATGTAAAATAAATTAACCCTTAAATGAACCCAACCTTGGATTGTATTCTGTTTAGTTAAGATCCGTCCAAAGATTCCGACGCTGTTAGACTCATACCGCGCCCAGAGTTGCTAGTCTGCGAAATAGTTAAATTATTTTATAGATAAGTATACTTTTTGTATTATATTTCTGTGCAAGTAAACATTAAACCACCTATTGCTGCTGGCGTTTTAATTAAATTACGAAACGAACAGTTAATGTGGTTAATTTATATGTATCTGATGGACCATCAGATGCAAAGTTTCATTATATTTTTTAGAAGAAAGTAAATCAGTAAGATTATTTATTTAAAGTCAACATAGAGATTTTTTTAATTTTAGAAATTGAAAATGTATAGAATTAGGTGCAACGTTTTCACGGGTGCCTTATTTAAAATATTGCCCAACAGATGGGGCAAATTTAGATTGAGTATTTTAACTAAAATATAATTATCTTTCTTTTTTTTTAGTTTAATTCTTTTTCGATATCATAACAAAATTGAAACTGCCAAACCAAACAAAAAATAAAGCAAAACATAATTCATTTTAAATATTTTCTTCTTACAATCATGACCTTTCTCCTATAGTTGCCTCTTAGATTGGTTACTACCTTAGCAATCACTATTTGCTCACGAATGCACGGAATAACTCTACGGTGATTTTGCCATCCCATTGCATTAGGTATTTTAAGTAAATGACGGAAGATCTTCGGTGTAAGATTGCTAGTTCACTAAATAAGAGTATCTATGTTAGACTTAGTATTTTTGGAAAAACACCATTGCGAACGGCAGTTGTTCATCGGAGAGCATTTGGTGGTGAGTTCGGTTGTACCTTCCAAGAACATTGTTAATATATTAATATATAGGTTATAGAGATCAGTCAAGTAAACAACATACAGACACAAAAATAAGTATTAAAATGTTTGGTAACTTTATATAAATACCACAGTGTTGCCTACCTGTGCCAACAGGTTAATGACCTTGTTTATTATACCCTACTAATTTAGTTTCTATTCTTATTACATTTTACAGTAAATTTGAAAAAAATAAATTTTTTAGTTTAAACCCTCTGAGATCTCATTTTAATACTTAGAAGTATATATACCTACATAAATGCAGTCATATATTAATCAAACTGTATTTAAAACAAAATTATGTACCTAATGGAGCCATACAATGTATCCTGGCCTTAGCTTTGAACATCCTAGGTGTTCGAATCAACCATCATTGGGTGAAGACGTGCCAGGTCTGATGATTTCATTCAGCGAAACATATAGATAGAAACTTTGGCCGCTCTTTTAGGTGATCGGGTACATCTTGTTAGATACACTTGAACTGCATCAGGTAAAGCTACACTGGAATAAGTCTTCTACAACCTCAACATGTGGTCATGTTTTTTTTTATTACTCAACAGGTCATATTCACAAAATTGAGTTTAAAATACGAAAACTGCTGAAACCCTAAAGAACATAAACAAAAATTAACATCTAGGCGTTATTTATTTGTTTTTAAAATTGGCTTACCCCATAATGTAGATGTAATAGGTTATTTAAAAAAACAACCTAAACGAGTTAAATAAAAACATTGAACTAGATGTCAATTTTGTCAGATCTGTTCAGCGTGCATAATTTATACATTTTATCCTGAGTCACCTAGTGACGTCAGATGCTCGAGAAATACGGGTGGTTTCCTAAGAGCACGAGAAACACATTTATAGATTCCAAAGACCTGGTTTCACGTTACTTACTATCTGGTGTAGGCCGCAAGTTTCCCAAAAGTTTATGTAGCTTATTATGATCCTGTTTGTATATTTAGTTTCCTACTGCGTTTTGTTATTTAAATCTTTGACCCTGTGGAGTACCAACATCTTTGTAAATGTATTAAATTTACAATGCTTGCAAAAGAACCACGTTCGAATGACCAATTTACTATAACTAGAATAATGTATGCTAGGACCCCTTAATAAATCGAGTTTTAATAAGAGATAAAGAACGATTCCTTGATTGGATAGGAAATTAGTAAAAACTACATTCTGGCCTGGTGACAAAAAAAAAATGAAACTTGATATTGTAATTTCCTATCTTCCATACACACCCTAAGTTTCATTCCCTAAACAGTAAATATTTGTATAGCCTGGAAATAAATCGTATATTAAAAGCTGTTATCTAACTTTCTTTTTTATCCATTCGTCTATCTGAGTCAAATTTTGTAAGTCGATTTTGAACTAATTGTACTTGAAACACTGAACATATTTTTTACATATATTTATTTTTCTTTTTATTACTGTCTTTTAATAAATGCTTTTCAATTAATTTTTTAAAAATATTATTTAAGAAAAATTTGAACGTAGGTTAATTGAAAAAATAATAGATCCAAATTTCATATAAGTTATTAAGTTGCGATAGTTGAATGACTTTTTTTGTTTAATAGCACTGTATAACTCGTTCCATGAAAAAAAAACAGACCTCTCAAATTCAAAAGTTGGCAGTAATAAAGAATTAAATGCTTTGTTTTGGTTTTCCATATTTGAATAAAAGTCGATCCTAAACCCGTTGGGCTTTACCTTTTACCGTATTTTAATGTATGTCTACCGTAGTTGCTATATCCTGAAGCTTATGGTCTTCCAAATATTTAAAACCTTTGTACTTAGATTATACGTTTTCATTTTGGTTAGTAAATGTTGCTTCTTTGAATTCATTTTAGTGTATTTTCAGCAGGATAAAATAGTATAAGTTTTTTGCTTCTGGGTTGCTGAAAGGGTTCATGACGAAATCTTGACTCTCTTGCGTGTATTATTACTATCTGCTGTAGGTCGCAAGCTTCCTCCAAAGTTTATGTAGCTAGCTTATTGTAATCTTGTCTATGTCTTTGTCTCTTACTGCGTTTTGTTATTCATCTTTAACGTTTTGGAGTACCAACATGTTTGAAATTAATCGTATTAAAAGTACGATGCTTGCAACAGTAACTACATTAGAATAGCATTGAAGAAAGCATTTTTAGAATTAAATATACTAGCATATCGCTAGAAGCACCACCTAAAAATACGAATTTTAAAAATGGACATTTTTACGTACACATATTTGATTACATAGGAGATTGGTAAAAACTACATTCTGCCATGGGGGGCTTCTGACTGTGAACTTCATAACTAACATAATATATATTCACGTCACATTGTTGACACTTTATTTGACGAAACCATGGCAATATTGTCGCAGTAATATTTCAAATAAAATACTCCTGGTGACAAAAAAAATTAAACTTAAGATTATAATTCCCTATCTTCCATGCACACCCTAATTTTTATTTCGTAAAGAGTAAATGCTAGTACTGCGTAGAAATATATCTTGTACTAAAGGTTTTGTTGAGCAATCGATTTGAAACTTTACATATTCACGTATTTCCGATGAAGTAGGAAGCAGAATTGTTTTTCTGCTTTACTAGTGCATTTTAATAAATCTTTGTCATTTGAAAAGTTTTTTATAATCTTATATAGCATTGTACGTCAATCCATTGAATAAAGTAATAAAGGTATTTTTGTAGTACATTCTTTTATTTGTCAAAGATATTTTTTAATTCATACATACAATTTTAGATATTATTAGATAATACTAGACCGAAATTTTATATAAGTTATTAATTTCTGATAGTTGAATTATAACTTTTTTTTGGTTTAATAGCTTTGTATAAACCAACTGGCCATAATCCTTCTTTGTTTTCCGAAAGTTCATACATACATTTTATACATATTATATATACATATTTACAAAATTTTGTCTAACTTTCATAATTTTACAAAAACTATATGTGTGTTTTTTTATTGGTTACTTTTTTCGCATTTTTTACATTTAATTTTATTTAATAATTAATTTAATCTTTTTTTATTGTCTTATTCTTTTCCTTGTGTTAAATTTTTTTATGAATATTTTTTTTCTATTTTTTTTAATATATATATATATATATATATATATATATATATATATATATATATATATATATATATATATATATATATATATATATATATATATATATATATAACACGTAATGCCTTGGATCTCTTAATTTTCCGCGATATTTTGTATTACAATTTTTTCATATGCTTAGGATACAGTGCATGATGCCTTCCTAAACATGAAATAATTCTTATAAAATACATAATCAGATTCTACGATAAACAATGACTTTATATTAATTGTAAAAAATGAATGTTTGTAAACAATACCTTCACCATATTCAACAAATGAAGTTTGCCAGTTATTACACATTTTTTGCAATGCTAAAAATATCAGGGTGGGGAATTAAAATCATGTTTGAGAATGTTCTTCATCTCAGTTGCTGCCTTGGCAAATCTGTCTACCCTTTCATTTTCTAAAATTCCTACATGTCTCTTAATGCAAATTGTTGGCCCGATTTTGTTTTCCTTTTTCATTTCTACGTATGTTTTAAAGATATTGTTTTAATATATAGACATTAACTTATTTCTGTTTATAATTTATAATTTACAGCAGAGAATTTTTGCTATCCGTTAATATTAAATAATTTTTTGCTTTGCTAGCTTATTTTAACGTCTCCTTTTCATCATTGGAGTGACCAATCTGGACGGGACCTACCTACAATAAACATACTTTAATGTTGACAATAAATAATAATATATACCATATACGATTCTCTAAGTATCGCGATTTTTTTTAATAATGTCAATTTTATGCTCGTTTAGACATAACTGAAAAAAATATGCCTATTATTATTATTATAATATTGTTAGCAATTTTAATAAATCTGTTTTCGACACGTCAAAGAAAAAAAAATCATTGCAATGTCACTCCCAACAAATAATTCGAATGAACTACAATTGCATACTAAGGTATTGATCGGTTTAAGAGCAAAAAAATATATTGGATTTCCTCTAAGAGCATTTAAGGCAATCTAGAAATGCGATAAACACTTTTAGCGAAATCTTCACACCTGCTGAAAGAAACATCTAGAGCAAGGGCCTTTTCGTACGCCTCGTTGCCCCAATATCAGCGCACGATATGAGGAACGAAATCGACGAAGCATAAGCTGATTCTTTGCTGACTATTGACGTAATACGTAATAAGATTCGGCTATGATGATAGCTGGCCCGGAAACTGTCTCGACGATTTTAAAATATCGGTTAACTGATTTTTAAAAAGGTCTGCATTGGAATGACGATAATAATAGATTTTAAACGAGAATTTTTAGACAGAATTTCGAAGAAACCCAAAGGTTTTAATACATTCATAATATTTATAATGGGATTCTTGTTCTTATTTGCAAAGTCTTAAAATTACAACTATATTCTGATTAAAGAGTTGGTCTTATATAAATATACTAATTATTAAAGTTTTGTAGTATTCTATATTTTAAATGCAGATAGTTGCAATAATGCAGTGTTTTAGACAATTATGACACTCAAAATCTAATCACCGCGAGACAGTGTTATAAACTATCTTTTATGTAAATTTGAAACCAATCGATATATGGCCGTTCTCAAGTTTTCGTGCGTCAATTTTGTTTACACACACCCACGCACACACACACACTCACACACGTACACACACATCCATACATGCATCGTATTTTTTTCATATTTTTCTCTTGTTCAATGTATTTAAAAACGTCAAAAAAACCTAGAGTTTTATTAAGAAGCTATAGGGTTTATTAAGGGTTATTTCCCTTTTAGAACGAGATGGTCACCAAACATTTGATATCACACATTTAACTTTTCGGTATATTGCATATGAACCTTAAAAAGCTCTTTGAGATTTTCGTCTGGCGAGTATAAGGCATAGTTCCGATAAAAATAGTACTTAGAGTACGTTCCCACTATGTCGGAGCGACATTTAGATCGTGTTATGGCTGTTGGATTCTTTTGTTCCCACTATATCGCAAAGACGAATATATCGGGAAGCAACATCTTGTTAATAGTTGAATCAGTCTTTTGTCTCTGCTTTACTAAAATAGGCGTTCTGGTTCATACATTTAGATTGTATCATTTGTATCAAAATATATAATTAAAATAATTTTTAAATTATAAAAGCGCAATAATTAAAGAAATTGTTTTAATACTGTAATGTACGTCAGAAAATGAATGACGATGAAGTTCTGATCTTCATGTAGGCCTTTCGATGAAAAAGGAAGCAAAATAAGAAAAGAAAATATTGGGTGCACCCAATTTTGGCGGAAAGATTTACCTTGGGAACTTTCCCGCAGTATTCGCAGTCCTTTCCATTGATGAGAGAGATAGCGGGGGAACGTTGTCGTCATTAGTGTGAACAGCTCAATTTAAATGAATGTACGAATTTACTTCCGGCACGACACTTTTATCGGGCATTTTCAGTGACAAGACGAACAGTAAAATAGCCGTCATAGGCTTTTTTATCGGGTCGGTTTATAAGTTTTTTTTTATAACAGATGTATATAAGTTACTCATAGAGTAGCGTATACAACATGTTAACGTCCCCATATATTTGTCGTTCTAAATAGTGGGAACGGGCTCTGAGTTAAGTGTTAGTTACCGTTATTTGTGCTGATGATATAAAATTGTTTTTAAGTTCAAAAAATATTTACTATGTTCCGATTTTGAAAATTAAATAATTATTTATATTATTCTTAAAGCGGTGCACTTAACGTACCTAAGTCTGATAACATTTTAAAAGATTTCTAAAAAAAATTGTCACACAACACCTGCATAAACAACGATTAATCGTTAATCGGCAATTTCCTACTAGTTTGGATGGGTAACTATAACGATTATTTGGTGTTCGTTATTTTCCCGATTGATGTCGGTAGTTTGGGCCGAGTTAAAGCAGACAATAAGCGTATTGGCGAATAACCACATACCTGGTCTAGGTGTCTGGTTATATTTTAAACGCTACTTTAGAAACTTTAATATATAAGTTATCAATAAGCTTTAAATACAAACGTTTTTGGACTTTATCGGAATAGTAAAGGTGCGTACAGACTTACAACAAAACCTCACTGCGAACATTGCAGCTAACATCACTACAAACTTCGAGTCGAACAAAGAGATATGGATTAAAATTGTTTGTCGTGAACAATGAAGCAAACATAATGTCGTTCCTAACATAGTACGAAAGTTTTACCGCTGGAGTCAATTAAAAAAGCATGGGTCTTAGGTTGAGACCATGTCAAATTGGAATTACTTTCCGACATTTCTTTCTGGATCTTCACTGCACAAGATCACAAATCATGACAAATCATTGAATGAGCTCCGATGACCAAAGTTCTGGTATTTATACCCGACCTCTGCACACCGACGAGTGACTTATTGTGGTGATTAGTTTCCACGCATGTTGTAGCACGTAGCCCGCGTCTCTATTGAAATATTTAGGGTGCTTGATAATTTCAATTGCTTCTCTAATTTTTCGTTTATAATAACCCGGGACAGATACAAGAAGCTTGGTATCTTTTACATTAATCATGTGCCCTGTTGTGTGCTCGTGTTCAGCGACACCGAATTGAACGATTTGTTTCTTACTTATGCATCTTTCATGTTCCTTAAGTCTAGTAGACACAGACCGTCCAGTTTCATCTATACACGCTTTACCGCAGGAACAAGGAATCTTAATCTTAAATCTATTGGGGTCCTTAAACATTGCCAAATCTTTTTATGTGTACTAAAGATTGTGCGATTGTGGGATCTCCACAGAAGTTTTATCTGTGGTACCCTAAATAAAGGGTACTATTGCACTACTTAATGGTTGAGTATCTAATACTGATTTAGGAGTGGGCTTATTATGATACCTAATCGAACGCCCAATATCTTCAGTGCAATATCCGTTTGATTTCAAAGCTTCAGTCAGGTTTTCTGTGTGAATGAATTGTTGACGGATTGTTTTTGAGATGGATGATGGTGAGAACTAAAATTTATTATGATACCTAATCGGACGTCCCATATCTTCAGTGCAATATCCGTTTGATTTTAAAGCTTCAGTCAGGTTTTCTGTATGAATGAATTGTTGGCGAATTGTTTATGAGATGGATGATGATGAGAACTAAAATTTAAATATCTATTCGTATATCTCGGTTTCCTATAAACAGTATGACCTAGGGTGCCGCTCTCTTTCTTTTGTACTAAAAAATGAAGGATGGGAATTGCACCATCGGACTCAGTTTCCTTAGTGAATATTATATTAGAATGTTGTTGATTTAGATGATCTGAAAATATAGTTAAATATTATTTATATTACAAAAGTATTATCAACATATCTACACCAACATTTGGGTTGTAAAGGAGTAAAACTTAGAGCAATTTCCTCAAAAGCGTGGTATAGTGTGGTGGGGTTTTTGCTACAGGGACTATTCAAAATAGTAAGTATGTTAGTAAAAATAACGGGACATAAAAATTAAAAATGGAACGAAATCTGGGAAATATAGAAACTGCGACAAAAACTGTAAATATTGACGATAAATCAAATGTTGTGAATTATATTTTAAGTTTAAATCGTGGTTGTTGCCTTTCTTATAAAAAGCGAAAAAAAGGTGAAATTTAAAATAGTGGACGTCCAATGCTAAAATGTGCTATTTAACTATACTTCGGGGAACAAGAGTAACAAACGAGCTTTTTCTGTAAATTGGATCAAAAATACGGATGTATGGCTAGCGGTTAGTGAGAAGAAAAATAAGTTATTTTGTTGGAAATAAACTATTTTGATGGTCTTGTGTTTTGTGTTCTAAATGATTGGGAGAAATCTGAATCGTTCATGCGAAATTGGTTATGATAATTTAAAAGAACTTTGTCGATCTCTTGAAAAACATGACATATCAAGAGATCATATTTATAGCCAAAATAAACTTGATTTATTTAATAAGCAAGCTATATATACGTGTTTAGGTAACGCTAATCGGGAAGACTTGCAGTTTTGTGCCGCTTAATAGATAAAATGATATTTTTGGGATGTCAAGACTTGGCTTTTATAGAACTCAACGAAAATGAAGAAGCTGTAAATCAAGGAAATTATAGGGAGCTTATAAATTTGTTAAACAAATATGATAAATAATCCGATTTAAAAACACTTACGGGGGTGTCAAAATCGATTCAAAATGAGCTGATTGGAGGTGTCGAGTATATTCTATAAAAACATAAGCGACAAAATTAAAAGGGCAATTTGTTTTTAGATTGAAATTAATGAGACTACTGATATATCGTGCCAGTCAAAGTTATCCATCATTGTAAGATACTCATTAATTGGCGGTATATTGGAGAGATTTTTAGGTTTCACGGATGTAACCCGAAGTCATCAAACGAGTATATTTTTAAACATTATGCAAGAAAAATTAAAACAATTTAATGAAGAAAAATTAGTAAGGCAAACGTACGATGATGTTGCAATTAGGTCGGAACAATTAAACGGCTTACAAGCAGAAATTAAACTGACCCCCCTCAAGCATTATTCACACATTGTTATGCGCATAGACTGAATTTAGTATTACAGGATACTTATAAAAATATTAGAGAATGTCGCATATGTTTTGCCAACTTAAGTGATTTTGCTTCATATTTTTCAATGTCCTCAAAAGATGTGAACTTCGTGCGGAAAATCCGCCCAAGAAGATTGCCCAAGGTAATTCAAAGACGATGCAATTCAATAATGCTTTGTGTTTACTGTTGCAGAATTACGTAGCCAGCTTTTGAAAATTTTTGAGAAAATAGTTGAAGGGCCGAGTTTGAAAACGACAATATATCCATACGGAAAGCAATTGGACTAAAAACTTTATTAAATGATTTTAATTTCAATTTGCTTATAAAAATGTCTAAGAAAATATTTACCCAAACAAATGTAATATTCAATATTATTCAGAATCAAACAAATGATATTGTGTATCCAAATAGATAAATAATAAAACTCTTTCAAAAGTTAAAAACATTTCGCGGTAAAGAAATGTAGGTATTGGAAATATCAGAGCCTCCTGTGAAAAGACAAAGATTTTTATAAAAGAATATAATTCGAAATAATTGACCTTCGAAAACTCATTTTTTTTTATTTCCTTCATTTCTCTAAATACTTATTAGAAAATTTGTTTAACAGTTATTTGTGTTTCTTTAAAAAACAAAAGTTGAAAATGCGCTTAAAGTACTCTAAGCAGATACAACTGTTTTTGGCAAATGGCACATGCGAAATATTATTATGTTGTTTCAGTTTATCTATCAAAAATAGTATTCCTGAATTTGACTTACAGATAATAGTTATAATTTGAATTTTAAAAATTCATAAAATATTTTTAAAAAATTTGCTAGCTCGATCAGTCGTTATATTATTCGAGGCGCCTAACAAAGAACTTTATAAATTACTGTCAGCCGAGTTGCCGACCCTATGTGTAACCCACGAGCCGCCACTGACTGTGATACATGGTTAAATTTGTCTAAAGGGTACATTTTGCATCTAAAATAACTTAAAATGATTTGTCTAAAATAAGAAAGATAATACTTGTATATAGCAATTTTTACGCGATTTTTAAAGATTACAAAATATTTATATGACGACACCTAATTAAGACCAACAGTCAGCTTATTACTGGACATACAGGATGGTCCAACAGTGCGTTCAAGTCCAATAGCTCGGTTATTGTGGGAAGTAGAAAAAAATTATACGAAAATTGTAGGGATTGCTGAGAGCTACAACTCAAAATTATTTTCGAATGTACGGGGTTAATGATAAGTTTGCAACCAACCAAACATTCTTTAAAAAAATATATATTGTCAAAATTTATATAATTTATATTTTTATTTATATAATATAATCAGATTCCTTTCTTTTTGGTCATTTACCCAATATATGGGTTTGTGGGGTCTATACACAGTCATTTAAGATTTATAGCCATTTTTTGAAAATATCAGAAGTAAAGTATACCACACAGATCTAAACCATCGACAAAAGGGATATAGCCAACCGGAATGATCATTGCACAGTTTCCATAGTTCCTCACATTCTTTTCACAGACTCAGATTCGTGTGCCAAACTTTACAATTGACGCACTGTATATTTTTTAAAGCGTTAGCATAAACCATTTTAAAATGGTAAAAATGTGGTCTTCTTTCAATTGCAGCTTTAGTATTCTTTAATAACGGTATAAAGGGTAAAAAAAATCCTGGATGCAAATTTCGCGATTAATTTAAATGAAACGACGCACGTGAGTATTATTATATTTTCAGATTCAACCGTTTTTGGCTATTCACCCAATATAGGGTTTGTGGGTTCAATACAGAGTCGTTCAAAATTTATGACCATTTTTCGAAAATATTAGAGGTGTTTATCTCAATTTATTACGGCAAAATATTGCAAAGTCTTATTATTTTAACATCTATTTTTTTCATTTATTCATACTAGCATGGATAGGCTGAAAAAGTTTAAAACTTCAGAAAATAAGAGTTATCACTAATAAAAGAAGATTTAACCCAATAATTTCACAAATACAAATTATAGTATTACACTAATCTAGTAATAAAAACTGGTTACGAAATGATCGATATGATTTATGTGTTAGGAGCAAGTAAAAGGAATTGTTTGTTAGCGATGACAATACATCTCGAAAGGTATCCTAATAGAGACAAACACGAGAAGCGCTTTTGATAAATTATGCAACGGACTGATGAGGCGGAAAATGTAGAATACACAAAAACTGATCGAGCTAAACCTGTTTTAAACTAGTTGGGACAGCTAGAACTTAGCTAGAGCAACTTGACAACTCATCTAAACTAGTTGTTAAGTTGTCCACCGTAGAGTAATTAAAATGTAAAAATTAAAAAACAATAACAATATAATAACAATCAAAAAACAATACTACGTAACAATTCTTATAAAACAGCAAAAATTACTTAGATGTTCGAAATGATTACCGTTTTGTTCGACACGATTATTTTACAATTATTTGAACGATTTTCAAAAGATACGTTATCATCTCTTAACGTTTTAAAATTAATATTATTGAATACATTTTGGGTTCTCTCTTTCATATTTTCTTTTGTAGTCTGGGGTGTTTGATAGACTAAATTTTTAACAAAGCCCTAAAGAAAAAAGTCCATTCTTGTCAAGTCAGGGGATCTAGGCAATCGGTCTTCCTCTTCCTATCCAGCGTTCTTGAAATTGTTCATTAAGAAATGCATAAATGTCAGCCATATGGCGAACTGGAACACAGTCATGCATAAACCATATTTGATCACGAACGTTAGTGTGGATTTCGTATAATATTGTTCTAAAATCTTTTCTTAAAAACTGGAGGTAAGCCTTTGTTCAAAAAAAGTGACCGATGACAACATTTCCAACAATTCCACCCCAGACGTTAAGAGACTACCTATTTTGAATATTTATTTGAATGAATATAGTGAGGACTTCCAGTAGAGTGGTAACGAAAACTATGTCTATTGATATTTCCATTTTTGTGAAATGTTGCTTTGCCAGTATATAATACAAAGTTAGTAAATCTTGAGTCTCCCTGAATTTGTTGTCGTGCCAAGTGACAAAAATCTAGTCGTCTGTAATAATCATCCTTAGACAATTCTTGAAGGAGTTGAATGTGATATGAATGAAACTTGTTTTTTTTTTAAACTCATAGAACATTGATTTTACTTCCATCTGTTTTCCTTGCAATTCTTCTTGAGCCAATATGTGGGTCTTCTTTAACTTTGCCGCTATCTCGTTCAACTCATTTAAAACAGGTTTGAGTTATCGGGTATTCTACATTTCCACCAATCATCTCATCAAACCGTTGCAAAAGAGCTTCTGTGTGGTTTTCACACGATACTTTTCATGATGGGTATATTTTTGTCGCTAACAAACAATTCTTTTCACTTGCTTCTAACACATAAATCATATCAATCATTTCTTGTCTATTAAAATTCATCTTTGAGTATCACAATAGATGTTTTACTCAGATATTAATACAAAACACAAGCAACACTTACTTGGCAATTCAAATTTGTATTTTTGACAGTTTAATTTCATTTGTAAAAATAACTAGATTTTTGTCATAGGGCACAACAACAAATCCAAAGAGAGCCAAGATTTGCTGACTCTTTTTATGTTATTTACTGATAAAGCAACATTCCACAAAAATAGAAAAGTCAATAGACATAATTTTCATTATAACCCTAGTAAAATACCTCATTTTGCCCGCACAACTAGTCAAAATAAGTTGTCTCTTAAAGTCAAATGTACCTCGAATATTTTCGAAAAGTGGCAATAAATCTTAACTCTATATAGATCCCACAAAACCGTATAATGGCCAGAAAGGGAGGAATCTGAAACATAATAATATTCAGGGCGTTATATTTAAATTAATCGAAAAAATTTACATCCAGGATTTTTATTTACCTTGTGTAGTGTTATTAAAGAATACTAAAGAAAAATACCGCAGTTGAAAGAAGACCACATTTGGAAGTTTTTACCGTGCTAAAATGATTTATGCTAACATATTAAAAACAATAGAGGTCGTTAAATATACTTCTGATATTTTCGAAAAGTGGCCATAAATCTTGAATGACTCTGTATAGACCTCAAAACCCCTATATTGTGTGAATGGCCAAAAAGGAAGAATCTAAAAATAAAACAATATACGGGGTGTTTTATTAAAAAATGCAAGTTTGGTTTTCGCCAGACTTATCTTCAACCCTGTATAATCGAAAATAATTTTAGGTTGTAGCTCTCAGCAGTCCCTACAACCTCCGTATATTTTTTTTCTAATTTCTATAATAACCGAGCTATTGGACTTGAACGCACTGTTGGACCACCCTGTATGTTAGACAGAAAATTTTGTATTCAAATTAAAATTAAAAATAGTTAAATCAAGCGTATTGGACCAGAACAACACAAAATATTAGGGTTTAAAAGGTTTAAATTATGAATTAAAAAATAGTATAGTTTTAATATTATTCATACTGCAAATTACATTATTTCAATTCCGAAATGTATCCACATTCATATTCTTGCTTCTAATGTTTTTTTAAACTACATTCTCTTAAGTTTATCATTTTCTAGAAAGTTAATTTAACATAATAATTTATTGAAGCAATATAGAACCGATTTTTTAACAATATCAGAATAAAAGCACTTAATGTCTAAAGCCTAAAAATATGTTACCCGTCTATTTCAACCAAAAATGTAAGCATTTTAAAAATCGCACTACTACTTCATGGTAATAAATTTTCAGTTATAGCCTTCGGAGGGAGGTAAGAGTTAAAATAAAGATGTTTTTTCATTTTCACGGACACGGAATGGGATAAAAGATTTTATAGGATCTTCCTTAATATTGTAGAAGACATTATGTCTTACGTTGATATTTACTTTCTACTCGGATACCAAGAATTTTGTTAAATTATGTAGCTCGCTCCAATGTTTATAGTGCAGCCGGTAGCTAAGGGAATGAAAAGGGTGTATACTATTATATTTACCTAATAAATGTTTTGAAAGGTCTTCGGTTTTTTATAGATAGATGCATACACACCAAAAAAATTTCTTACGGGTTTATATTTTTTAAATGAATTATATCTAAAAAGAATGCAGAAGTTATTTTCGAGAAGGAAGAATGTGCCAAAACTTTCTTCTTAAGTAGCGGTTTTCACTGCCCTGCAAAGGTAAATTTAAAAATAATTCCCATAATCATAATTAATAACATTCTTTGCTCACTGAAGAATAAAGCAAACCATTAAAATGGTATCAGAGTAACCTTCATATACGTGTTTTAAGTCTTTGCCCGCAAGTGAAAATGTAAGTGGTTCTTTATAAGGATTATTGAAATGGAATTTTTTATTCTTAAAAAAAAATTATTCAACTACGGAGTTTTTAATATTTTGCAATGTTTATTTTTGTAAAAACATATTTTTAACTGACCTCAAAAAGGCGGAGGTTCTCAATTGTATTTTTTTATGTACGTTCGCACATATTGTCTAAATGGCTTGACCGATTTTGATAAGTCAAACGCCAAATTGCAGAGGACGTTTCTCTGGTGGTCCCATTTATTTTAATTTAAAGTCCGATCACCGTTCTTTTTATATTAATAATATTTAAAAAAAAACACACATTTTTATTAAATACCCTTTTAAAACTAAAGCATTGAGGTATGTAAGAGACATATAACCCCATTTGCTGAAAGGTATCTCTTTTGATTCCCCGTTATGTAAATTTATTAATTTCAAAGCCTTGAATTTAGATTATAAAATTATTAAATTAGTATTTGATGAGTACGAGTTAAATTAGGTTTAGGTACATATATATTATTATCATTTTCATAGTAGTTAATGAAAACTAAGATATATCGAAATATTTAAATATGTTTAACTTAAAAAAACTTAGCTGTCAAAAATAATTTACTTTTATTTATTTTTCTTAAGTAATTATCATAAAATCTAATTTTAATAGTGCCGTTTACTTCTCATTCGTCACTTGTTGTATTATGTTATATACAATTGGATATACATATTCAACAAATTATAGTATAACATAACAAACATAGAAAAAGACTCTAAGTCTCGGTCTCAGTAAATTATAGTTTTACATTTTACAATAAATATGATACGTGTTTCGCCCTTTCGAGCATTATCAGACCTATAAACAACAGAGAAAATCTTAGTAAATAATCACACTCACAAATCCTTAAACAATAACTTACATATAGAATAAAACACACCAAAGCACAACAAAACAAACAACTACTTAGACGTATTTGATTGACAATAAAATGAGGTTAAGTCTCAGGTAAATATACAAAATAAAATGTTAAAAAAGTATTAAAACAGATTTATATCCCTAGCTGGGATCGATCACGAACCGCGTGAGTGGGAGGCCGAAGTAAGTACCTACAAACCACTGGACTAGTCAAAGAAACTAACCAAAAGCTCTCACTGTATAAATTAGTGAATGAAATGAAGGTTGCCTACTATTATTATTACAGTAAATTGTTAAATATTAGGGTTGGTTCGAAATCAAAAACCTCGTTAACGCAAGTAAGAATAGGACTTTTTATAGCTTTGGTTATTTCCATGTTTTCTAGAAGGTCAAGCTTTTCCCCCTTTGGACATTCATGTTAAACATCAACGTCAGAAATGGAAAATTCATGACCAGACTCTAACAAATGATTGACAAAAGCTGAAACAGTCTCAGTTACATCCGTATCTCTGAATTTTTTGACAATTGATATTTTTAATATTTTTAAAAAATTTAGCCAATTAGAGAGAAATACTGTATAAGTAATGCACTTGAAAAAATTTATCTCATCCCTAAGTTTTGAATGTATAACAATATAGGACATTTTGTACTTGTTTGTACATTTATAATATAATTTGGTGATAGACTATAAAGGAAAACCGTTATTCATAGCAATTAGCATTATAATATCACGCTCCTTAATAAACGCTACCCTTGACAATGGTAAATTACACAACCGATAGAAAAAGGAGTTGAACGCGGTGAATTTATGTGTGTAAGGAGAGTAAGCATACTGAAGAATATTATCCGTGGACGATGTTTTCCGGTAAACCTCAAACTCTATTCTACTGTGTTTCCTCGATAGCAAAAGGTCAGGAAACGGTAGTTTTCCTTCATCTTCCGTTTCCAATGTAAACTCAATTTTAGGATGCAATCAGTTAACGAATTGTAAAAACTCTGTCTGTTGCCATTCCACACAATACAAATATCATCCACGTATCTTTTATATGCTGTTAGGAAGGAGGCAAAATAACTTTTCATTAATATGTTTTCCAAATTATTCATGAAAACCCCACTCAGAAATGGCAACAAACAGAAACCCATAGCTAGCCCATGTCTTTGCCTATATAAGTGTCCATTAAACTTAAAAAAATTTTGGCCTAAAACTAAGGTAAGAAGAGTAGTGAGGCCATCAACGAGTAACTGTGACAAAGAAGATCTCGCCAATAAATCCCTTACCAACTGAATACAGTCTGCGGGAGGCACACTAGGAAACAAATTCTTGGCTCCAATGAAACCAATAATGCATTGTGCGGAATATAACCGTTTTTCAGGTGATTGGCAAAGTCGATGGAATTCTTGGTAGAATATGTGCTATGAAAACACGTTACTTTCCTAAGAACCCTATTTAACCAAGATGAAAGCTTATAGCATGGGGAGTCAATAAATGAAACCGCACTGGCCTCATGGGCGTGCCATCTTTATGGCACATGGTTGGAATAGCAACAGACAACAGTTGGAAGAGTTTTTACAACTCGTTATCTCATTGCTAAAATTGAGATTAAATTGGAAATAGAAGATGAAGGAAAACTACCGTTTCTTGACCTTTTGCTATCAAGGAAAGACAGTAGGATACAGTCTGAGGTTTACCGGAAATCATCGTCCACGGATAATGTTATTCAGTATTCTTTAAACTCTCCTTACACACATAAATTCGCCGCGTTCAACTCCTCTTTCTATCTGTTGTGTAATTTACCATTGTTAAGAGAAGCGTTTAATAAGGAGCGTGATATTATAATGCAGATTGCTATGAGTAACGGTTTTCCTTTGGAGTCTATCACCACATTATATTTTTAATTTATAAACAAGTACAAAATGTCCTATACTGTCATATATTCAAAACTTAGGGATGAGACACATTTTTTCAAGTGCATTCCTTTTTTCGGAAGTATTTGTCTCCAATTGGCTAAAATTTTTAAAAATATTAAAAATATCAATATTTCATTCAAAACAGTAAATAAATACTCTCAAGAGACATTTAGTAAGGACAAAGGACACAACCGGTAAATTGTCCAGATCTGGGGTTTATGAGCTAAAATGTAGCTAATGTTCCACGACCTCTGTGGGACAGACAGGTTAAAAAAATTTCCATAAGGGTGAGAGAGCATTTGAGCCTTGTCAACAAATTCAGAAATACGGATGTAACTGAGACTGTGTCAGCTTTTGCCAATCATTTGTTAGAGTCAAGTCATGAATTTTTCATTTCTGACATTGATGTTTTACATAAATGTCCGAAGTGGAAAAAGCTTGACCTTCTAGAAAAAGTGGAAATAACCAAAGCTATAAAAAGTCCTATTCTCACTTGCGTTAACGATGTTTTTAATTTCGAACCAACTTTAATATTTAACAATTTAATGTATTAATAAATGTAGGCAACCTTCATTTCATTCACTAATTTAAAGAGTGAGAGTTTTTGGTTAGTTTCTTTGACTAATCCAGTGGTTTGTAGGTACTTACTTCGGCCTCCCACCTATGCGATTCGGGATCGATCTCGCCTAGGGACATGAATCTTTTTTAATACTTTTTTAACATTTTATTTTGTATATTCACGTGAGTCAATGAAATATGTATAAGTGATTGTTTTAGGATTTGTGAGTGTGATTATTTAGTAAGGTTGTCTCTGTTGTTTGTAGGTTTGATGATGCTCGAAAGGGCGAAACACGTGTCATTTTTATTGTAAATTAAGAACGAGATTTGGAGTCTTTTTCTATGTTTACTATTAAAACTAGGTCTTTTTGAGAAAGATGGACAATTTCTTCGATTTTTAAATTATAGTGTTTTAAAAATGTTACTTATAAAAAGTCACTAAAAAGTGAGAAATAAAGTATTTAAAAAAAATAAAACCGATAATGTTTTATTTATTCCTTAAATTTAGACATTTTTAAGTCGACGCCAAAATAAGGACTAATCAGTAGTATTAGTATAGATCAAAAAAATATACATACACCTATTATTTATGCTCATTAGTAACCTTAAACTTACTAACCTAATAAATATTTTAATACGTTATTCAGAGAGGGCCACGTCACTATTTTGAAGTCAAACTACCGAGTAAATTTGGTCGCTGCTGGGGTTGGAGTTGTTTTATAGTTTACATTTAGTTTACCTAGGTGTACCTTCTATAACGGACGTCAATAAAATCTTCATGCACTAACCTAGCCAGCAGTTTCAACGCCCCCAAAACATTTCTGCGCTTGTCTCGAAATGTCAATTCGTTATTGGTCTGTTTGGAAATTTTGGAAATTTATAAATGTCCTATAGTCAAATATTGCTATTTGACTTTGAGTTCAGGGATTGGATAGAAATACCAGTTTCCCCTTGAGTAGTTCTACGAAGGGGCTCTGAGGGCAAGTGATTCGGGCATCAATTTTAAAAGATATAAGGCTAGCTATATATTTTGTTTATATGTAATGTAATATAAAATACATCACCTATATTTTGTAATGATTGGGTGAGGCTGCTTTGGGCGTCGACTTCAAAATGCCTACATTTAACGAATAAATAAAATATTATTTTTTACTTTTTAGCGATTTTTTTTTGAAGTCTGTTCTTTTTTTTTTGCAAGTATTTTAATATTTTTGTTTTCGATGTTTTTATCCTGGCAAATAAATAATTATAATTTCAGGGAAACTTTACTAACGGCAAAACGGACTGCGCAATTTCACTTCGCTTTTTGAGGTTTTTCTTGTGGTTCAAACATCATCTTGCTATTAAAAGTTTTTCCCGAGTTGTTTGACAGTCGAAAAACCTCAGGAGTTAATATTATGATGATAATAAAAATCTAAGAATTAATAAGCAATCAATTTTGCCTCAATGATTTTACATGTTATTTTGTCAGTCTGTGTCTCGAATACAATTAAACCTAGAACAAACTATATAACATATGTTTAGAATCTTGGGGATAATCCAAAAAATACACAGCAATCTTTTTAAAATTTTAAAGTTACTAGTTCAATAGATCTGTGGTACAAAAAATACGTTTAAATATCTAATAATTTATATAGCTGCTAAACAGATTTATTAAATATTTAAGTAGTTTTAAAGAATGTTGTGATATACTTATAAAACCTATGAATATCGAAAACAATTTGGCTTAGGACAATATATTATTATATATTTTTTTTTAACAATATGAATGTTTTCATTAGAAACAAATTTTTCACGATCAAACGGCATATTTCTATGTAACTGCTTATCTCCGTCTCTCTCGTTAGTCAAAATCGGCTTCTATACATGACACACACATCGACGGGTCATTCTTCTCGCATATTAAGTTTATGTGCACCAGCAGAATTGAGAATTTAAATTCACTCCGATATCCTCTTAAGAACCTGCATTAAATTCTAGACTTCCTTATCTCATTTACGTTTTAAGACACTTTTATTTTATGGCTTAGTTTGCTAGCTTGTGGCGTAAACGTTTAAAACACATTAAGGTTAAGTGATGAAATTTCCTCTTGGTCAATTTTACATCACTTTTATTGCTGACCTTGTTAAAGTTCTCGGGAGCAAGCCAATAAAAACATAACGACATTCCGTACCTCATCAATTTATAACTCAATTGTTATCAGGCAATTGAGGAGCCATTGGTTTTTATAAAGACAAACGTCACATTACAATCATATGCGCCGATTACATGGGGGATCTGGGTACCTGAGCACTCAGAGCGAGTAAATTTTGAATGCGGAGTACCCAGAGTAATTCATACGATCTTTGAGAAATTTGTGTTTTGAATAACCAATGTTATAAAAATATTTCTTTAGAGGATTTCTTTTCCCATTACTTCTATTATTCCATATTAAAACTTCTAAAATTAAATACTATTTCGTCAACACCATGTAGATACCTCAGAAGTTTTTCTAACAATCCTGTACTAATCTTAGGGTAAATGGATCTGCGTGAAGTAGGCTGATTTTTTGGTATTAAAGTTTATAACATGTTTTTCAAAAATTAATACTGGCACACCCTCGTCAAATGGACCGTGTGTGTCTTATATATAGGTTGTTAACGTTTAAGGTTCAATCTAATAGCTTCTTGTAGATTAAGAAATATAATCACTTAAATTATTGTACCTAAATCTTTATGTGAACTTTATAAATAATAAAGAATCGTATGCAAAGAAAAATTACACAATATATAGCATCAATGACGGTTTGTAATATAATAGAATATTAATAATTCTATGATTTTCTGAGTTAGATTAAAATTGCTACTTTAATTATCGAAATATTTTTTATTAAAAATCAATATATTGAAAGGTTTTTGAACAAAAGAAACATTATGCAGGGCTAATCATTATATTGTTTACAATTGCTGAAATATTGTGTGATTATTTCTGCGTACACATTTAAATTAAACCATTAAGGGCTAGGGGTATTTAAATTTACTTGTAATTTAAATTCGTATATCTAGGTGCAACCTGTAATGTAAAAAGCATTGGAATAATATTGAGGTAAATTGTAATGTTTATCATACTTTCTTTACAAAAACTTAATAAAAGAAAACAAGTGTCGATAGTTGCCATTACTCAGTCATTATTCACTCCTGGATTTAGGGTGGGGCTATAGAGGCTATAGTCGCAGGCTCCGTTGTGGTCAGAAGTCCGAGCGCAAAGCTGGGCGGGGTTTTACGGGGATGTAACGCTGAATTCCTGTACGACCTACATGTAGCGGGTGCCCCGAGACGTATGGGCAAAAGGAGGAATAATAGGTTATCAGTTTTTGAAGTCATTATACTTATGGTATGGCATTTTTTTATGTCATTAGTTATTTTTTGCAAAATCTTGTACGTTCAGGGGCTCAGTGCTTAAAGCACCGGTCCCATAATCCATTATTTTGCCCGTGGTATTATCGTGTTGGCAAATTTTATTATTTGTTACGTTGTATGTAAAATGACGTTTTATTTATTTGCAGTAGTTAATCTTTAGGTGTTGAGATTATTTCCATAAAAAAAATAATTTGTACAAGATAAGTTATATAGTTCTATTAAATATGAACAAATATTATAAAAAACCTAAGATGACACGTGTTTCGTTCTTGCGAGTATCATTGGACCTTAACATATTTAAAAACCATCCAGTTACAAAATAAGAATAAAATACAAAACAACAAATCACGCGTTACATCTTAGATGTACAACAATAATTATTATTATTTAATTTTTTCAAAGACAAACCCCATATTTTATATTTGTCGGAAATTCCATGTCGCTTACTATAATAATGTGATGTTTGCCGGCTTAATCTATTAAATCATATAGAACACATATATGCAAAACATTTTTACTACGCTCGTAAAAGAGAAAGGTTGTCGCTCAACTGTTTACTATCATCAACTTGTTCTAGCTGAGAGTAAAACGCGTGCATATGGTAACACCCGAGCATGCTGAAAATGTAACCATTGTCCATCCAATTCCTCCCATGATACTATTTAAAGGAAAATGTTTAAAACCAGAATCCCTTGACAACTTACCCCACGGATCTTTAATCAAAATGGCGCCCATAGACAGCATAACATCAGATCTGTTCATTGACTTTTTAAAGTATAAAGCCACTTAGATTTTAACATTGCAGAAATAGCTGACTCTCTTAACATTACCTCTTTAACCCATGAACTACAACCCTTAGATAAAACCGTTTTTCGCTCATTTGAAGTCCATTGGGATCAAGAGCTCTTAAAATACTGGGATGCCTATTCTTTTTTAAAGGCGTACCCGAGAAACTGCAACCGTCATAGCTCTCCGAAAGAAGGCTAACTGCCGTTCGCTTGTATTGCGGTTAGAAATCAACATATATGTGTTTACATTACTTAATAAATGATTTTAGTTAAATCACTGATTTCTTCACAATTTTATCACTACCACTTCCAAAACTCAAGCACAGTTTTCTTCGAGACTCTTCGCATAAAGGCATCTTAACGTAGAGTCAGCTATAATTATTTTTTATTAGATGCACATCAACATCAAAAAACAAGATTTTATGATGTCTCCTGCACTAAATGTAATTTGGAACCCGCAATAAGGTTATGGCAAAATTAATAAAAGATTTTTCTTACCGCATGAGAATTTAAATGAATGCAATTTTGCTTTATTTTCAAATATTATACTTTTTTTTCAGATACACCAGAACGATCACTAAATATTCTTAGAAGATTAAAATCTCAAATTTAACTAATCAAAACTGACCAACGGGTTGGCTTTTTTGACCGTAGATAAAGACATAACAATGATAATATTTTTAAACCGATTTTGGGCTTAACCTAAAAGAGTAGATTATTTCTGTGCTTGTTTTTAATTAAAGTCAAAAACTAACATGTTAATTGTTTTTCACTTCTAGGGTGGAATACAATACATAATGTCTTTAAAAATTTAGAAGGAATCCCCAGCGAAATCGAAACCTGCGTTTGGGAATGCATATAAAGATTGTTTTACACTTGCCATATGAATATCTAATGTATGAAAAAGGAAAATATCTAATTTAAAATTAAACGTTTTTAAAAATCTTATTTTAATCAAAACATTACACTGAATGTGCTTTTTTAATTGCGTTTCATTGCCAAGACTCTATTATACTCAGCTTTGTTTTACAAAATGTCAATCAAGGACATAGCCCATTATAGCTGGCAAATACGCAATCTACTGGCACTCTATCCCGGTTGCTGCTATTTAGCGCACACCAAACGTATTATTTGTTTGGAGAAAAATTAATTAACAGCCGTTAGTCCAACATTGACGTCACAAAATCAATCACAGACAACTCACAAGCCCATTATTCGGACTAATTGCCGAGCCTTTCATCGCATCAGGAAATATGACAGGATTAAAGTTATATCCAAGTCTAAGAATAGAAGCTGCGCTACTTCCACTTGTTGCTAAATTAATTAAAGTTTTAATTAGATAGACAGTACTAGCAGTGCTTAAATCACTATACAATATATCTTAAAATTATAAGACTTTGTTTTAATATAAACATTATTTTCAATTGTGATTTTTTTGATAAATATAAATTAATGTATTAATATTATATTTATAAAAGGGTTATATTATAAAACATTTTTTTTCAAGTTATTTTTTATTTTTCTTGAATCAAGTAGTGTTCTAAAAAATCGGAGTTCTATTAAAATTTGTCGTAAAATTTAAGTTTAAGTATTTTTTAAGAACAAATAAATATATTTGGCATCGCAACTAGAGATACAAAAAAATATAAAATTGACTTCTTTTAGGTTCTACAATCATTACACTATGAAAGAGACAGTGATATCTTTACAAAATTTTTGTCAACATTAATTTCTTTACGTAGATAAAAATAACAATTTTAACTTCTTATTCAAATTCCAGAATTCAGCTATTCGTTTTTTTAAATTGCACCCCAATATTTTCACTTATTTTAAATTATTACAATATTTTAATTAGAAATATTTGTGATCCTGGATAAGTAGATTCTCTAGTATTTTTCTTTGGACTTAAGGGTATTTATTAGTTATTTGGCATATTTTCTCACCGCTGTATATTAATGGGTGATAACAAATTACTTTAGCTATTACCTTTCTATAAAAAAATAAGAATTTGCTTATTTAACTTGTGTGCTTGCAAAAAATATTATTAGTTGATAAAAACGGGAAAAAATGTTAGCATATTTTAGTGCAAATTACCTTTTTTTGCTACATCATAGTACTTCATAATATCTGCGTAGCAGATATTGAAAATTATACTAAGGCTTAGTGAGTTAATTTAAACTTTAACTAATATAACAACAGGTGCAGGAATAGCTTCTATTCTTTGACTTGGATATAACTTTAAACCTGTCATGTTTCTTGACGCGATGAGTGCCTCATCAATTAGTCCGAATAATGGGCTTATGAGTTTGCTGTGATTGATTTTGTGACGTCAATATTGGACCAACGGCTGTTAATTAATTTTTCTCCAAACAAATAATACGCTTGGCGTGCGCTAAATAGCAGCAAACAGGATAGAGTGCCTGTGGATTGCGTATTTGCCAGTTATAATGGGTTGTGTCCTTGATTGACATTTTGTAAAAGGGAGCTGAGCACATAGAGACTTGGCAATGAAACGTAATTAAAAATTAAAACAGGTTCAGCGTTGTTTTTATACGAAAATTAGATTTTAGTTTTGAAAAGTACTTAATTGGCGATAAGACATATACAAGAAAGCTTTTTGAGAGGCTGTTCTGAACCCTAGAATGAACTACCTATCAGCCAAATCCAGAATGACGTAATAAAATAGCGACCTAATGAAATGTTAAAAAAATTATAACTAAAAAACTACTTACCCTATTTGTCTCAAATATTTCACGAAAATCAAGTATTATGAAGCAAACAACTGGTAAAATTTTGGTACGGAACCAAATTGGCGGAACAAAATGGCGACTTAATAAAATTATTAAAAATTCAGCCTGAAAAACTACTTAATGAATTAATTTGAAATTATGTGCTTTAATTAATTGTGGAATAGAGAAGAACTAGCAAAATTGTGGTACTTATTCAAGATGATGGAATAAAATAGCGACCAAGTCAAATATTCGTAATCGTAAAAAATCACCCTCTCGGGTTTTACATATCTTTACGTTCTAGCCTCCCTAGGTGCTAAAAGATGTGTTTTATCAATTTCGTTGGTCTGTCTGCCTCTCTGCCAGTTTGTGGCATAGCTTAAAAATTAGTTACCAGATTGCCTTCAAATTTCAGTCAAAAATTAAGGGTCGTATGGGGATGACCTGGTAATATTTTTGTAAAAATCCAATCTGCCGTAACAAAATGGTGGTCTAGTGAAAAGTTAAGAAAAATATAACTAACAAACTACTTACCCAGTTTCTCTGAAATTTTGCACAAAAATCAAGTAGTATGTAGGAAACAACTGGTCAAATTTTGGTGCAAATCCAAAAAGATGGCGGGGAAAAATGGCGGCTTAATAAAATTATTAAAAATTTAGCATGAAAAAATAATTAATGGATTGATTTCAAATTGTGTGTCATAAATAATTCTTGTAGAGAAATTAACTAGTAAAATTTTGGTATTAATACAAGGTGGAGATACAAAATGGCGGCCAAATAAAATGTTTGTAATCGTAAAAATTACCTTCTCAGGTTTTTCATATCCTCACGTTTTAGTGTCCCTAGATGCCAAAATATATCTTTTATCAATTCCGTCGGTCAGTGTGTCAGTTCGCGGCGTAGCTTAAAAACTACTTATCAGATTGACTTCAAATTTTAATCGAAAATTAAGGGTTATATGGGGATGACTTGTTAAATATTTTGGTAAAAATCCAGTATGCTGGAACAAGATGTCGGCCTAGTGAAGCGTTAAAAAAATTATTACAAAAAAAGTAATTATGTAAACAATATACCTGAAATTTTGCACAAAAATCGAGTGTTATATAGAAATAAACTGGTAACATTTTAGTAGGATTCCAATATAGGGAAACAAATTGGCGGCCAAATCAAAAATTTAAAAAATCAAATTAATTTCAAAATGTATGCAAGCATTCTGTGTGTTATAGTGATAAACTGGTAAGTTGTGGTAAATAATGTAAAAGATGGCTAAACAACATGACGGCCAAAAGAAATTTTAAAAAATCGACGTAAAAAAATCTTATTTAATTGACTTTAAATTTGGCAGAAATGTTAAATGTCATATAGGCGGTGAGTGTCAGTGTAAAAACTATTTATGTATGTGTGGCATACACTGGCAAAATATTGGTAGGGTCCAATGTGATGGAATGATATATCGCCCAACAAAAATGTTTAAAAAGTTAAAAAGGCGGTATATATGTGTTATTAGATGGACTATGTATTGAACTAAATTGAGCCACACTTTACTATTCTTATAACAAAAGGAAAGATTCATAATGAGGGAAGTTCCGAGTAAAAGAAATTTACCGATTTTTTTTAATAGCGGTGTGGGTCGAGGATGGAGAAAGAAAAATACTCTTTTAACCACGAATTTTCGCTTTATCTTTCTTTTGTGGAGTTTTGTTCAAAATATTTTCTTACATATAGATCGAAACCGACTTAAATTGGCAAACTTTACCGGCTTGTACGTAAATATACTACTAAATCGCCTAAGGAAGAATCCTCTTTTTGCTACTGATTATATTACAGGTATATGGGCATTTTGAGGGTTTATATAGAAGTTATGACGTGCTCGATATATATATATATATATATATATATATATATATATATATATATCGAAAATAATTTTTGAGTTATATTACATTTATTGGTCGAGAGCGTAAAGCTTTAGGTTTACGTCTGAGTTAGCCTGACAGACCTGAGTTTAAATCTTAGGTGCGTGCACGACTTTTCAAGTCTGCAGTCAATACAAGTTATAATAAAGTCCAACACAGACAAGTGTAAAATGCATCTACTTTATGCGCCACCCCATCCACGCTGCTTGACTCAGAATGTGGGTGGATAGGGATTGTTGATGCAGATACATATTTGTTAGTCGGTAGTTTATTTGATAAAGATCAAAGGCTGGACCGAGGCCTACGAGTGAGCGAAGACCGTGGTTCGGAGCCCACGTTACGCTGTAAGTTCCGTCCAGATTGGTCACTCCGATGACGTTAAAATAAACTAGCAAAGCAAAGTTATTGAGTAACTAAAGGAATATACTTCTGTACTGTACTGTTCAAATAAAATCAATAAATAAAGTAATTTTTTGTAAAAAAATGTATTGTGCTCCTTAGTGCAGTATGTTGGGACACGCCAAGGTTTAATAAATATCTGCTAGTAATTTCTTAATTATTACAGCGGTAGAACGTAAAATTCACCATTAAAAAAATCTTCATTAAGTCAAACATTGTCGCAGAATGTAATTTAGTTCAACATAAGACAGTGAATTTTAACAATAGTTGAAAATTTGCCACCAGCGAAATAGAAAGTTCCCAAAAAATGTTTAAAACAACTACGATTAAAAGAGTATGTGCTTGGAGAACTCTAAAAAGTTATATAAACTGTATGAAACCCGATATTTTTATTATACACCCTGTAAACCCCCCCTCTTTGATATGCATTTCACTCACTGATACAAGAAATGTTTTGTGCTAAGAATAAAGGTATTTGATATGTTCAACCTTCATTAAGATTTATAATAGCAGAAATATTATTGACGAAAAAAATAGATTATCTCCCTAGGTTAGTTACTCTTCATACACAAATTTCGAGGCAATATGTTAAAGCATCTAAAATATTTAGCAAAAATTCATAGGTAGAAAAATATTCAAAATTGCGTCATTCGCCATTTTTTTTAAGTGTTTCACATGGATACATATATACGGCACTACCCTGAATACTTCCTAAAATGTTAATCCAAATTGGTCAAATCACCAGAATTTTGTTTCCTGGGAGTATTTTCTACGACAGACCCAATATCTTTGTTTATAATAAGAAAAAGTGCTTTCATCACCACATTTTTCCATAAAAATGCGACCAAGCTACCACTTGTGCATATATGAGTTGGAGTGTGCAAGTATTAGACCAACATCTATTTCTGCCAGTGGGCCAGTAGACAGGAAACTATCAAAGTTTCGGAATTTACCGACATTATTATCAAATTGCACCGATATCGAGATTTCTCCACCAACCGAGTTCTAAGCCAATCAACGTCTTTGCCCGCGAATAGGCCATTGATAATCCAAATCCGATTTGTTTGCGTTATAAAATTAAGCAACGTTCGTTTATGAAAGGGAAATTATTCAGTAAGTAAACTTTTTAAATCAAGGCAGCCTGACCCAGTTTAATGTGTGATTATATATAAGTAATGATTTAGAGATATACCGAATATGGGGTCACTTACTAAGTATACTCTGTTAAAGTATAAAACGAGCGTAGCTCAAACTTCACATTAATATTCACTGTCGTTTAGATGCTTAATTCTGTAAGATGTCGTGGGGTGGATATGGGGAGTTGCTAAAAAAACTAACCATAACCGAAAATTGAAGGCACCCTGTGGTTTTTGAAGTAATTTATTATTGAAGTGCTTAAAGCATGATTATATCATTATGGTATAAGTTGACGTACCTAATAAGGTTAGCCTTTCGGATGCTCTTGAAATACATAATCGTTTATTTAAATAAATTGCTTTTATGGAAAAGATATTCCGCTTAATAAAAGTGACCACATTGTTATAAGATGCTGACTGTTACCATAGATTTATTATTATCTCTATGACTGTTACCGTTTCAAATAAGCATAGGTATAATATGCTGTAATACCTAATAATTTAATGCTTTCAACTTTTCCGTATGATATTCCATATATTTTATAATATATACATTAATAGGCTATATATTTGTATGCGCAAAGATTTTCGGAAAATATAAGTAAGGTTTTATATACCTCTTAGAATCCACAGAACAAGAAAAACGTTCAAACCCTTTTGTTTCACCAGCCATCACCAAAAATAGACTAGGTGAATGTCTTGCGGGGATTATTATTTGGGTATCAATATTTTAAGGGGTATAAAAACGTAAATAAAATATATTCTGCCAAAGTGCAAACTGATTTCGTTAAAACTGAACACAAAAACAGTTGGGATAAATGTTTTGGCATTAAAATATTGTAATTAATCATTGACATAGATACTCATTTTTTTTTCTATTATATTTTTTTTTATACTAAATTATTACATTATTTATACAATAAATTATATTATATTATATATTAAAACTTATACAAAATATAATGCAATATTTGTCAAAACGACAAAATACGTCGAATTTTTTGTATAATTTTGTCTAATATACTGGGTTGCCCTAAAAAGATTTAATGATGAAACAGTTTTATGAAAACGAAAAAAAATTAAAAGCGTATAACTTTTTTGAAAAAAAACGGTAAAATGCGGTGAACATTTTGTACCGTTTTGGATACAAAAACATTTATTTCCAACAGGCATGTTTGAGTTATGTAATGCGCTAACACCAGTGGTGTAATATCTTAACAATTTTTTATTTCGAAACGAATATATGAGTATTGTAGTACATTTGCCGGTGACATATTTCTTTTGAAAATATATGTCAAAAATTTAAATTTTTAATGTAAGTGCTACGGAAAAAAATGTTGATTTATTTTTCACTCTTCTCTTCGGTTTTCGTTTTATGTCTTCTTAGATTTTAATTCTGATGATTTTGAATGGGTCTTGGCTGAAACTTATTTCTAGCCTATAACAAACAAAAGATCTATTTTTGTAACAATACTTAAAGGATAATATATAAATATTCACAGTGCTGTTAATTAAAATGGTAAGAAACATCTTTAATGTGTTTCAGTCGTTTCGATAAATTATGTTTTTTTTTTACTAAATAATGACAACAAACATTCCGAGAATAACTATTTATGTGAGTAAATTGTTAAACTTAAATTTCTGTTTTTTTTTAAGATAGCTGGCAGTTGCGTTATGAATATCATAAAGCATTAAAAGACAATGACAAGTATGATAGCTTTAAAAATCTTCCAGAGACGGTATAATTGTCTCAAGCAATAAAATTCCTCCAAAATGCGGCATCTGAAGGCGATAAGGTCATGACCAGACGGGAATCTGTGTGAATCCGAGTTGGTTTAAGTACGTGACTATTTTAGGATTTGAACCATTTTGAGTAAGTGCCGCAGAATAATTTAGTGCTCGGTTTCCTACAGCAAATTGGGTTGTGGTGCGAAGCTTTTAGCTCTGTTTTAGGTTTGAACACATTACTCGATTTAAAGTGCGTAATTTCTAAATTATATATTGATATAATGTTAGAAAACAAATTGATATGTTTGTTTTGAAGAATATTAGTCTCCACCATAATTTAGTTATATCGGTTAGAAAATTTGATTTACTGAAGAATGTTTTTTTATAAAAAATTTTTAGTTCTATGATGTAGGGCAATATTTTCAATGTTATTTCTTTAAAGAAGGATACTCTTGATAATTTCACATATATCTGGCCGTCACATATTTTACTGCAGCAAGTGAGATCTATTTGTTTGGCATTCTGCTTTATTTATTGCTATGCAAAATTCCAAACAAATAGGAAATCCTCGACTTTTAATAAAAGAAAAGATTGAGATCAAATTAATTCGAATAAGAATCATTCACAGGATTGTGTGTATTTTTATTGTTTATTGTTGCGATGTATAGTAAACAACTTTACGGCCGGATGCAGAAAACTCAATTAAAGTTTAGAATGTTTAACGGAATGTCAAACAGCAAATTCCTAAGTTTCTATAAGCAGATTGTCAAATCCGAAGCTCAGTTAAATATTCTAAACAGTAATTAAATTTTGTGCAACCGGCTGAGACATGCAATAAAGTTCAACATGCCCATCGTATTTACCAACAATGGTTATATATAGGCTTAAAATAATTACGCATCTGCAAATGTACTTTTTATTGATATAAAGATTTAGATAGCAGATAAATGCATATTTGGCAATAATTGAGACAATATAGCGTCTTCATTTTTGAGCCAAGATATTTGTGTTTTCCAAAAAAAACTAAATTTATTAAAATAATTAAAAGTTTTACGCTTATCGGCATTTTAGGATTCCCAAGATTTAGAAAAGTACGATAAGTGCCATGTTCAATTAGATCATAAACATATTTTCTGTATTTTATTTTTGATGGAAGTGTACTGTTCATATTGTAGGATTTACCAGAATTTTTAATGTCTTTTTTGCCACTAATTGTCACAAAAATGTAGTTTCTAACAAACTACAAACAATGTCACTAACGGGCCCAAACGAATTCATTTTCAACCACAAACATGTGCTACTCCTCCAAATAATAAAATAAAAGACCGCCGATAAAATATTGATTAAAGCGCGATCGCCGCGATATAATTTATGTACAATACGAACAGAAGCATTAAACTGCGGTTCTTCCCTAGAGACGCGGCTTTCGTGCATGCAGTACTCTCGTTGCCGTAGCAACGCATTATTTACAGGCATTGTTTTCGTTTCTCCCTGGAAGATTTCTACCGAGCTCGCACGTGGCTCTTCCGTTGATGGATCGACACAAACGAGTTTGCTGCCGGTACGATGTGAGCACATACGGGTTTGCTCAATACGCGCAAGTATATCATTTCGTTTTGTGTTTGTCTCTAGGTTTCTGACGAGCGGCCAGCGGCAATACTAGGAATGCAATAAATTTAACATTGCAATTGTAGATATAATTTTTATTGAAATGAATCAGATTTAATATTGAAAATTAGTATATTATATTGATTTTTAAAGTGTGTTAAAAATTAAAATGCCAGTTTTTTTTTGGGGAAGAGGCACTTCCCCTACTTCCTCCGAATAGCCGCTACTGTTCAGCATATATTGTGAAGTAACTATTACTAGCAACAAAAAGTTACTCAACATTTAGCATCTGTGAAACATCAAAGCGAAAAGAATAAGAAATCTGTTCAGAAACAATAATATTTTCACCAGAACCTATACATTCGAATTTCAATGAAAGTTTATGCAGGGACTTATCGGCGCAGATATTCCATTGAACAAACTCAGTAATCCTATAGGTTTTTGAAAAGTATACGTTGACGTCAATTCCACATCAATCGTCTTTAGAAAAGACTATGCGCGTGATTTATATGCCAACACTATTAATGTATTGCTACTATTGCGAGAATAAGTGGCAAACAAAAGTATATGAATTTCAATAGATGATACAACTGATGAAGAGCAAAAATTTGTCACTAATTTTGTTTCTGGTACATTGTGAGTAGAAGAAGGAACAGACAAATCATACGTACAAACTTTAAAAGTACCTGTCAAAGTAAATCATGCTGCATTTTTTAATGACGCCCTTAATCATTTCGGGCCTAGTGCCATCATATATAAAAAATTGCTAGTGACAATTGCAGTTGCTGCACCGTATGTGTGTAAAGCAGTGAGTTGTCTCCAAATTTTGTATCCTAAAATGATGCACGTTACTTGTCTTGCGCATGGACTTAATCGTGTTGTTGAATATATATTGCAACTTATGATATTGATTTAAATAAGTATTATTGGAATTCTTAAAATATGATATATGGCATTAAGTAAAAAAAATCGGTAGATCTCCTTTACTCAGAACTTCCCTCGTTTTGTTTTTTTTTTTCATTTGTTAGGAATAGTGAAGTGTGACCCAATTTAGTTCAGTACATAATGATAGTATATATGTGTTACATATAGTGTCTTTTCAAATATTTTTATTGGGCGCCATTTTGTTTGATCATATTGTATGCCTCCCAATATTTTATCAGTTATTTTTTACCTGTGCCACATTTGACATTTGGGCATAGTTTTTACATTGATACATACGGCTATTTTGTTACGTCATGTTGAATTCGTACTTGTTTATGCCATTTTCACATTTAATTTTTCTGCAAAATTTAAAATCAATTAAACAAAAATTTTTTTACGTTAATTAAAGAAAAACCTGGGAGGGTGATTTTTTCACGAATACATTTTATTTAGCCGCCATTTTCTTCCGCCATCTTGAACTAGTAATACAGTTTTACTAGTTGATCCCTATACCACAATTAGTTATGGGACATAATTTGAAATCAATCCATTAAGTAGTTGTTTCAGGCTGTATTTTTTAATATTTCATTAAGACGCCATTTTGTTCCGTACCAAAATTTTACCAGTTTAACACAATACTTTGATGTTTGTGCAAAATTTGAGATAAATTGCATGAGCAGTTTTTAGTTATATTTTTTTAACATTTAACTAGTGCGCCGTTTTGTTTCGCCATAACGGATTTTTACTAAAATATTACCAGGTCATCCTTATATAACCTTTAATTTTTGATCAAAATTTGAATTCAATGGGGTAAGTAATCTTTAAACTATGCCGCCAACTGACAAACAGATGGACAGACCGACAGACCGACCGACGGAATTGATAAAATATATTTTTTGACATATAGGGACGCTAAAACGTGAGGATATGTAAAACCTGAGAGGGTGATTTTTTCACGATTACAAACATTTTATTTGGTCGCTATTTTGTTCAGCCATCTTGAACTAATACCACCATTTTACTAGTTGATCCCTCTACTACAATTATTTATGGCACACAACTTGAGATCATTCAGCAGTTTTTTTAGGTTGAAGCTTCGATTCGTACCAAAATGTTACCAGTTGATTCTAGCATCATATATGATATTTGTGCAAAATTTTAAATAAATTGGATAAGTAGCTTTTTAATAATATTTTTTTTAACATTTCACTAGGCCGCCATTTTGTTTCGCCATATTAGATTTTTACCAAAATATTACCAGGTTAACCCCTAATACTTGACCAACATTTGAAGTCAATCGGGTAAGTAGTTTTTTAGCTTTGTCGCGAACAGGCAGACATATGTCCAGTAGCCAAAAATTCCGCCTTTTTTTAAAACAGCAAGAATAACCGTTTTAGGTAGACTTATTGAAATCTTTAACTGGACAGGAGGTGCCAGACGGAAAAAACCAACAATATCTATCAACTTATAAGAGAAACCCTCATATTTAGGAACATCATTTAGGTCCACGATATCTTGTCCTTGATTTTTTACGTTTACATAATTGCTTTACCAACAATATTTTGATAAATATTGTCAAAAAAATTGCGGATGGTGTAGTATTGTAAATTATGGCTAGTTCAAATGAGATTTAAGAAAGCTAGAACTAAAAATGGCCGGCTCCTATTATGGCTCCGGCCTAAAAAATGGCTTTACTTTCTGGACTAATATTAAGTTTCGTGCAAAAATTCCTTTTAAAATTTGTTTCTTAAATTGCTTTGTTCTTAAATGTTTTAAGAATTTTATTTAACCTTGGAGAAGTTAATATTACTTCGAATATTACTTTTGCTGCAAAATTTGTCATTTGTTTCACAACATGCTCCAGCAGCATTTTAGTCACTCTTATGAATTATTATGATGTACTAATAGCCATAATAATATTTAAATATTTATCATGCTGCAGTTTTCTTTCTCTGTCAACTATGATCATGTGTTCGCTCTTCTGTACACAATTAAGTAAATTGTTAGTTAGAAAGTTTACCTTATTATGATGTACTAATAGCCATAATAATATTTAAATATTTATTAGCTACTACTTCGCTAACAAACATTCTAAAATCCAGATGAATGAATGAAAGTTACTGTAATAGTATAAAATGCAAGACGAAAAATGTCAACACGCCCCAACAATAATAAGCAAAATAATATAATAATAATAATAATTATTATTATATATTTTAAAAGTTTAGTGATTTTATAATCTATATAAATCACAGAATAAACTTTAACATTAAAAATCATTTATATGGGAAACAATATATTTTTACAAAGCCACCAGTTAAACATAAACAACACATGGCGAATATGAAGTAGAACAACTTTAAATTTTCCTTGAGTCCTTCGAAGTTGAGTTTACTTACCAAGAAGTAGTATATGGAAATACTTGCGATCTGCTACCTTATAATGCTACTACTATGTTCCTAAACAGTCAGGTTAGTTTGCAAGTGGTGTAGCCGTGTGTTCTTTCAACTAAACCTTTGAGTAACGCCTACATTAAAATCGTCGTTCAGTTGTCACAAAAACTACTACTTTTACTATAAAGTTGTGGTCTCATTTAAGTAGTTAAACATAGTAGGCATACTGTTCCAGCCGCCATCAATTTACAATGAAGTAATGATACCACTCAGTAGCTTAACCAAGTAATTGTTTAGAAAATAAATGTTACTATTGTCGTTTGAATCCGTAGTGGTTTATACTTTAAAGAATAATTTTTAGTAGCCAATACCAATTTCTTACCAAGTTATAGTAACGGTGTCAACCTACATAAGTTTTTGTATCTTTAATGCTGCTTGGGTGGCATTTCGAAATAAATTCTAAAATACTCAACGGAAACTATTTTTTGTATAAAAGCCGAAATAAATAAAACACCCTGACAGTTTAAAAACATCCTGATAATTCATAAAAAGCTCAGAATTTCCTCCGATTTAAAAACGAAACGCCTAAATAAGCATGTCACTTTTCTCCCTAAAAAAGGTGAAATATTGCTTTTAATTTACTCGGGCAAATAAAAGCTATGTAGGCTCTCGGAACTGACGCTCGATTTTTCTAAGAAAAACTATCCTTTTGATGCAGTAATTTATTTGAAGGTAAAAATAAAGATATCTGCGATGAGTGCAATTTAACATGGCAATTACCCTTTCGCCCACAAAAAAATTAACTTGTAGCAAAGCATACTTAAGTTTGTTTGAGAAACAATTTTTTTTAAATATTTTACACTGTTAAATAGTTAATAAAATAGGCAATATTGCTTTTAGAAACAAGATTCTGCGTATCACCTAGGAGAGACTAAATACTACTAGGTTGAATTTATCCTTTGGAATAAGGTGATTAATTTAAAAATAAATTGAAAGCCTATTAGCAAAGATCGATTATAGCAATATTTGGGGCGTTATTGTCAGCAAAGCGATTTAGATCTACTTTCTTAAAAATATCCTAATGGGAATTTCAAGGCCATTGAAAATTGAAACACAAAATAAAATTACGTTTCAGAAACAGATGAGACTTATCAATATAATAGACCGAAAAAGCCTGACGTCATTTTTTAGGTTGGCAACCTTGTTTCCAAGTGAGGTTATGTGAGTGTGTTGTTTATTTGCACTACTTGTAAAATATCTGTAAATATTAATGTGCTGCATTACATACCATTATGTATTTTTTGTGTAACCATTTACAAAATGGCAAGTTCAAATTTAGGAATAAATGGACTGTACTCTATCCTGACTTTGAAAATATATATAAAATTGCATTAATAATTTGAATAAGTTTTAAGATATTTTACTTAATTAATTTAATCCAATTTAGTCTTATTGCCTGATCCTCTGGAAAAAAAGACCAACAAAACCTTCAATCTAAGTTTTAAATAAAGAAGCTATGAAAACAGGCTAGGCTTCAAAAATGTAAATCCTTAAACTCTTATGGCCTTATTTGTAATAAATTAGTATTAATTTAAGTTATATCATTTTCATTATGCGTTTAATATTTTTATTATGTTAACTTTTACTCTTTATTTTTACAGTTTGTTGGTGAAAACTCAGTAAATATTCTTAATTGGGATAATGTCGCACTATGGTTGTGATGTGAATTAAGCTCCGGGGAAAATTTTCTATTGATCCAATTCTACTGAGACTGTTAGATCCTCTATTCGGGATATAATTATAATAAGATTTTTGCTATTAGATTATGAGCATTGCTCTCTTTTGTATTTTAATGTTGGTGACCTCACACCCTATTAAGTGGATGTAGTACAGAAAAATTCAAAATAAAAGTCAGTTTACCAGACAGAGAAATATAATTTAAAATGTCTTCTTTAATTTATTGTCTAAATGAAGTATGACGTATGCGGATGTGTATACTCATTTTGAAATTTCAACACCCGTTACCAGTTATGTTGTTTGTATATAGAATTACTAAATAACTATGTGTGGACCTAAACAGGGTCATACTTCCTGATAAAAAGAACGATTGATAACAAAATAAGTTCTGGAAATGTTCGATTTTTTTTTTCGAGTTTAAATTTATGACGAGAGAAATAAATATGAAATTAAAACTGAATAGAGGTTGTTATGTTTAGGCTCTTGACTAACAAAATATGAATTTTTAAAGGCTTATTTTTTGTATTCGTAGATAGAACGCCTAAACTTATCTTGATTTTCGAATTTCTCTGTATCCGATATACAGAGTCATTAATATTCTTGATTATTCGGTAAAGTCCTGCCCAGTGTTGAGACAAATTTGGATTTAACCCTTTTTTATAAAGTTTTGTAAGCAAACAAAGTTATTTTCAAAGAAATAAGTTGAGTTGGTCCCGATATCATATCTGGTCTTCATTCGATTTTATATAGCCAAGTGTTATTTCGTTAATTTGAAGAGTGGTGAATTTCATCAGCGTAATCTTGTATTTCGTTTCTTTCTTCATTAGGCAATCCATACACTAAGCCACAGGGCAGCCATAATTGTCTTGACCCGTGGAATCATGAACCACTGTTCAATAAGCCAACAGAAAAGCAAGGGTAGGAATTGAACCCAGTCGCGCTAGTTTCTACCAAGACTTTCGGAGTAATGTTCTCCAAGAGTCTTGTTAAAACGTTCCACTTTGCCATCTGAAGAAAAGGTGTTGTTCTAGTTTTTCGTCTTCAAATGAAAGAAGAATATATATAATATATATAAGAAAATAAATATAAACTCAAAATTTCGTCCTTGATCTGAACTCAGTGTACACTGAAGAATTCTTCAACCAAAACTTAGGCGTTTGTTTTAGATTCCTGGTTCGCGAGAGCAAATGCTTCAGATCATTTATTAAATTATTCCATGACAACTAGTATATATTTGTTACCTCTATCAAACTCTGGAAATCACCCAGAAACTTCTATTGCAATCCTTCTGAATGGTAAACTTACGTTGTATTGTTTTAGTGGTCCTCGAGATCTTCTCCTGAGGCCTGTATATATATATATATAGAGAGAGAGAGAGAGAGAGAGAGAGAGAGAGAGAGAGAGAGGGTTGGACTTGAACATAAAGCAGATTTCAGTCTTCTAAACGGAGTGCCACATCCTGAGGTCCAGTTATAGACAATTTGTTCTCCAATTAACTTATGTGGTGGAGCTGCAATTTTTGCAAAATTATCTACATACCGCTGGTAATATAAGCATAATCCCAAGAAACTTAGAAGTTTATGTTTGTCCATCGGTATTGGCCAATGACCTTATAGTTTCGATCTCGCTTTTATCTACCTGAATTGCCCCATCAGAAGCAACATGTCCTAAGAATTCTGCCTTTTTTTTGAACAGGCAACATTTTCTGGTGTTCCGTTTAAAATTTAAAACGGCTGAAAACGTATTGGAAGTTTTTCAGATGATCTTCGCATAATTGAACCATTACCATCACATCATCTAGATACCGCTACTGGCGGCAAAAGCAATTTTCTTTGTATCTTCTTTATCAGTAGCCACTAGCCAATATCAACTCTTTGAATGCAAGGCGGAAGACTATTTGGATCCTAACAAAGAAATTAAAGTATTGTCAATTCTCGGTAATTGATAGCTGTTCTCTTTGGTGGACGCTTAAGTCTTAAGTCTAATACCTTTCTTACAAGATTTTAAGAAATACCGGTGCTGTCAGTAGATGCTTTGATTCTTTGATAAGAAAATTTTGAAGCATTTTGTTTACTCGTTTGTCAACTTGCTTTTGTTTTGCAACTGGCACCCTTCATGGTGGTTGTCTGATAAGGTGAGCCTGTTACGTATCGATTCTATGCATGAATAAATTTGTCCCGGCAGTTTAACTGTTTCGGATTTTAGATATGTCACCTTCACTTAACATAAAATCTTTGGTCTTGTAAAACTCTTCTTCTGACAAATTACCTCATGACTTTTCCATAGCTTGCAAAATATCCTTGGTTAACTTGATTGTTTTGCGAATCAGATTTGGGTATGTTACAACTAACTCTTTATTTGACTGATTTGAGGGTCGTAATCAATTCTCCTTTATTAATTTTACCAAAACTGAAAAAGATGTTCGCAACTCGGACACAAATTTTACTATCTATTCGTACTAGAGTTTGAACTGAAGGACTATTTCAAGAATTTTTGAGAGGATTGGTAGTATCGAGTTTGACCGTAAATTACTAAATACAGATGGATTTTTAACTTTAGGTGGTAGAACGACATTTTGCCAATAACGTGGAAAGTATGATTTTTGAATACAAATATTTATTATGTGCGTTAAAAATGTTAATATAAAAGGACATCAGAAAATAATAAGTTTAATATTTAGGTGATCTACACAAAAGCCCTTGATTTAATTTTTAAAATAATTTTTGCAAGAAGTACTTCCGAAACAGTATTTAAACGTAAACTTTTGAATTGATAGAAAGTTATTTTCATAAAATCGAGTAATTCTTGTTTAAAAACCGTATTACTTTGTGATATTTGGGTAAAATAAGTTTTTGTTTTATTTGTTAATATTATTTGTATTTTTTAATAAAGATATTTAACTTCTTTAATTCTGTCCACTGTTTTTGCATTTCTGAAATTTATGATTAACTGGCAATAACAGGATGCCTGAACTTAAAGTTATTTTTAGGTATAGCAAAACAAACTGAGAATCAGATATTGTAACCACCTTAGATATAATATTATTTAAGCTGACAAATTCTAGAGTCATAACATAGTTAGCGCTTCGACCGAAAAAACTGATGAAATTTTATAGTATTTATACATTCAACATATTTTAGTCTGTAGGATTAAAAAAGCACAGCCTACTCCATTACTATTTTCTAATACTTCGTTTAAAATGATTTCATTAAGTTTTTGTAACTCAGTGAATTTGGGAAAGATTACTTCCAGATTAAAAAAAAATGTTTAATGGCTTTTCAAATAAAAAATAGTTATTCCATTTCCGAATAATACCATTCTGCTTCTGCAAGTGAAGAGTTATTTTTATTACATCAAAACTGTAGTGTTAGGTTACCTATAGCTAATTTATTTATTTTATTTAAAATATTGTTAATGATGTACTGCATATTTTTTTAAACTGGATTGATTCGGCCGATACTTGGTGGAAATCCATAACTAATATATATAGCAGTAAGTAAAAAAAAAACAATTTTCACTTAAAACTTCCATTATATCAAAGAAAAAACAAACTTATAACATGTTTCGCCAACACTGTGGCTTCATCGGATAATACAAATAGAATGAATATAAAATTACTGAACAAATCCTTTTTACCTGTTTTATAATGGGTTTTGATTGAGTACTGGTTTCTTATTGGATCCACAATATATTTAATTAAATAATTTTAATTTGATTTTAGCGACATTTTCATTTTATGATTGTAGACACCACCGTTGCTGGGGAAATGCTGTCAAAGCCGAAAAAGCAACAGAAAACTTTCTACCGAATAAAACGAGAGATGCATATAACAGAAAATATAACAAATTATTAAACTGGATGGCAGAAAGTTGTGTTGAACATATTTATGAAACCGTGCTGCTCGGATACTTCAGCGATCTCGCTGAAAGATTTTCTTTATGACCCAAATATTCAATGGTAAAGACTTTAATGCTAAATATGAACATTAACATCGCTAATTATCATAAGTTAAAAGAATATTTAGGGGTCAAAAGAATACCAGCCAAAAAAGTTTAAAGTTGTGTCTAGAGAAGATTGGTGTATTTGGCGGATGTCGATTACAAGAACTTGTGAATATGCTAAGAGAGAAAATCAGTTTTCGTAGAAATCGTACCTGAGACATAAACCGATACAAGGCGCATTTTTACCATTATTGACGAAGATGGAATTAATAGTTTGAAGCTGTTAAAGGACCACGTGTCTTTAGAGCTAAGTTGTTCGGAAAAAAGACTTTTTCTAACCTGTAGACAAGGTCGCTGTACTGTACAGCCAATTGGTAGAAATACATATGGAAAAATTCAAGGATCCTTGTACGATGAAAACTCTTTAAGGGTTTTTTCGTATGTTCTGTATTGTCTGTCAACCAAGAAGTATATGGTTTTGTATTATTTTCACTTTATCAGAAGCATGCTTGTCAAAAAGACAAGAATTGTGCCCGTGAGAACTTTTGCGTCTACTTTCTAACTCATTTTGAAAGTCTATGAGGTTGTATAAGATCTATCAAAGTTAAAGAAGCATGACGGTCTTGTTGGCTCACAAATTTCTTGCATGCATTTTGTCAAAATGCCTTACATTTGTAATATTTTATAATTATAAAAACTCTTGATTTTTTTGTCAATATACATCATTCTAAATACGAGATAAATATATTATATGTCACCTCAACAACTTTTGTTATCACTCAATGCAGACAATTAAGTAAAGTTTTGTGCGACTGAAACTCATGAAAAAAAGATTTTGTAACTGAGCAGAAATTAAAAATTTAAAGTAAGAGGCGAAAGTTTTAGATCCCCGGGACGCGGTCGACGTGAATGCAAATGTAGTAGTTGCAGGCGAAAAATACGGGACGAGTCTAATGTCAGCAAATTGAATCCGAATTCCAACGAATACATTAAAATTCATTATCCCAGCTGATGTATTCTACAATTAGCGAATAATTGGACATTATAGGAACAGGGACATTTAGTTCGCAAGTCACGTATTAAAGCCAACTGGCGAGAGGAAAAGCTGGTGATGTTCGAATCTCCATTTAAAACGAAATGTATTACATGTTGTGCGAAATTAACAAAGGTGAATGGTCTTTTTGCAAATGCAACTTTAATACAGTATTTTAGTAATGATTGAGGTTACAAAATTGATCACAGGAACAACTACTCACGACCGGCATAGAATTACACTGTTGAATCTTGTCTTTTCTTAGGAGATATAATGTTAGTAGATTTTTGTTTCGCGTTAAACTAACTTCAAAACAGGGATACCACGATCCCTGTCTGGAATATGTCCTGCAATTCCGCAGGCGCAATGATCAATTTCAGTCAAACGACGATCGCTATTTCGTTTTTTTTAGAGCTCATCGACCAGCTATAAACTACTAGAGATTAAAAATATATTAATAACACTAAATTTGTTTCCTAGCACGTCAATAGCATTAATAGTCTCTACTTCTACTTAGCGGCATAAGATTTCGAACACCGCTTGTATACATGTTAGGGAAAAAACCGGAAAACACCCGTTCAGAGGTCACAAACTTTCATGAACCTGACATGACGGATTCTTTATATTAACTATCGCATACTGGGGCAGAAGCGATAGTTTATATACAATAAGTGATAAAACTGAAATCTCCCTTATTCACCTGATATTCATGTATTTTTGTATGCTATATACTGCTGAATTATCAATTCGATTAGTAGACGATGAACCGGCAACCGTTGCTTAGAATCAAATTTTGTTTTAAAACTTGTCGAAACAATTTGTAAATTGGTACACCATTTTCATATGGAATGTCTCTGTTTTTTTGAGGTTACTGTTATGTATTACTACATATGCCAAATGAGAGATTGGCATAGTTTTGAATTTTTTTAATGAATAATGAATGAATGAGATGTTTTCCAAATGCAAGGTTGAATTGAGTATAAAAAGGATTTCAAATAGAAGTGTCACATGACCCACTATTCAATAAAAAAGTCTAAATTCTGCCGAGCTATCATTTTGACATATGAAGTTGCAATTTTTAGAAAAATAAAAGGAAGATGTCTTATATAACACCCTTTAAATTTCATCGCAATATAGCGAACGGTTCAAAAGTTCAAAAGAGGGGAGCGACGAACTTATGTCTTCACTGTATAATTGTTTTTTGAATCTATCCTAGAATCATATCATGAATTTCGATACTATGCCGATCACAAGACGTAGAATGGTCAATATCATGGAACATTCTGAATGTCACAATTTAAAAGATCAGATCAATCAGAACTGATTTTTTACAAAAGAGAATAGAGGAAAGAACAGGTGGTCTGGGCGATCAACCAATAATCAAATAATTTTTGGATTCGTTCTTAAATTTCCCTTGTTCTCGTAATAAACGTAGTGGTCGCCCGATAGTGTCATTTGAGGACAGTACAGAAAGAATGACAAAGCAAAAACTATAGATTTAAGAAAGTCCGTTCCTCTAACTCAATTAGCTTATGCCAAACAAATGGCAATGCGAGCTGCAGGACAAACAGAGGCCTCCAAACTGATCAAAGAAATTGTATCTGACCCATTTGCTTACACTAAATACACCGTCGATGCATATAAGGAGTCCTTGGAAACTACTCCTTTATCAATAGAAGATGCTCTAGCTCTTATAACGAGTAGGCCATCTGTTATTTTTCAAGTGCGCGTGATTTCAACGCTGACTTGATTTTCGCGCTTGTCAAAGTCATAGATATTTAGTGTCAAACCTCCGCTGGGACTGAATAAAAAAATGGATCGCTGGGAAATATTGAAAAACTTTTTCCAAAGTAAGTGCTGTGTAGCAGATACTGTGCGGAAATGAAGTAAAAAAAATAAAGCCCCCTCAGCGTCTGGTATAAGAAAATTCATAAAAAAAGTTAGTGAAAGTGGTGTGCTTGTAGACAATAACGTACTTTCTTTAATAATAAATAAAATCGTTTAAAAATATTGAATGGTGTAGTTTTAATAATGATTTCAAAAAGACACCATCGGATGGCCCATCCTGTAGAAGCGGGTTTATCTCGTCATGAGTATGAGTTAGTGAGATCGAAAGCTCCAAGAAATTTTTCCATCATATAAAAACGTACAGGCCGTACATGTTGACCTGCAAGCTGTACTTAATCTTACCACTAAAGGTTTGATTGTAGCCCAGAGAGACGTAATTTGCACTTTAAGTTGCGATGGAAAGAAATATCTTCATTTATATTCCAAATGGTGCTTTGATGATAGCAGTAGTTATTTAATAAAGCTATTTACTCTAAAAATATTATTTTATATAAAAATTATCTATAGCAAGTACGGTTACTAACATTGTATTTACGTTTCCATAATTTTTTTAGTGTTTAATATTTCATCTGCCAGCCACGACCTTAATTAAAGCTTAAACTCAAAGCAAATCATCTGCTAGCAGAAAACGAAGATGTAAATAAATTGCTCAAGGATATTTTTTTATTTTATACAAAAAGCCGAGTCGAAGTAATCTATAAAGCTGCAAAATCCATTAATTTCTAGAATTCTTTTGTAGAGTTTCAGAATTTATTAGAATTCTCTCCAAATCTCTACCCCATTATTGTTATTTTCTATTATCTTTTATTACATACCTAGCCGCAATTTGCTGAGTTTATACTTCCGGCAACAACAAAATGGGCTTATTCCCTCTAAAAATAGATTGACAGAAAATACAGATGTTCAGAATTTAAAATAATACTTTCGTTTTATTCCAAACACTAATGAACAGATGTACTCGATTAGATGTTTTTCATAAAATATTCCAACCAAAGCACATTACGCTTTAGTTATTTAAACCAGCTTCGAAACAAATTTGGCGTGTTAATGCTAATGCTTTCGACCGAAACATGATGATTCCCAAAGTGCCCTTTAAAAATTTAGATAATGTGCAGAACTTAAGCTTTTGTCAAATATTTTAATTGGCTGAAGTAATTAAGGTAACAAGTTGGCTGTGAATACATTGTGCCTTTTGTAATTTGGATTATACACTGCTAATTAGAGAAAAATATAGAACTTTTTGCATTTTAAGAATGAAACATTTTTAATAGTGTATGTAATTTTGCGATAATAATTATATTATAAATACTGAATTGTTATATTTATCTGCCAATAATTCAACTATAAGTTACCAACCAGATTATCATTTGCAGATGACAGGATCCCGTAGGGTTTAAAAATATTATTAACCTATCTCAGGTTTGTTTTGAACTACTTTTTCTTTTCAATGTCTTTTTGTCATTATAAATGTTTAGGTTTCAATCATATATTTATTCGATGGTATGGACAGGCTTTTCTGTTTTTACAGTCATTACTTCCTTCTAAATAACTGACAAGATAATAAATCTATTGTCAACCACAGGAACATAGTGTATAAAAAGTAGGAATAGTTTTATATGCATATGTATGTTTAAACAATTAAGGGTGTAGGTATCTTCAAAGTTATAGAACTGTTCCTCAATAGAGGTTTTTCAGTCATATATTGGAGCTATCACAAGGACTGACTTTTTTACAGTTTTTATTAATTTCTTCTAAATCATTGACGAGTTATTAAATCTAGTCAATCGTAGCCACTATGTAATATAAATAAGTGCAAATGGTTTTATACGGTGTCTTTAAAAATTAAGTGAATTTAATTTACAGAACTATTCCTTACTACATTAACAAAACAAGCTTTTTTTACGTGCCCTTTTCTTACTTTAGTCTTTCTTTTATAGATATTACTTTGGAAAAATATTAATTTTCTAAACGTCTCAAGAGTTAACATTCCATAAAATTGCTAATTATTTATATTTCACCACCTCGGAGCCAAAGATAACGAAATGCTATAAATATAAAACAAAAACCAATTAATTGCATTTCTATACTAGGAATGCCGGGAGTTAAACATTTGAATCTTATTTAATAGTTTTTGATTTACTTTCCAAAAATTTCTCCAGAACTGCCTGTTCAGAAAAACATGGGTCATTATTTAACTGACTAATTGATTTATTGAAACTGAAGGCTCCTTTAAACTAGCTGGAATATTACCAGCAAACTCAAAAGCGCTTTGCCTAAGCAAACTTAGGTTTAGCTCACGTTGTCTGATGTTACTTACCATTTCAGGCTTTGCCTACTGTGCAACCCGGCAAATTTAGGTTTACCTAATATGAACTAGGCGAAGTCCGAAAACTATTATTTGTGATATTGAACCAGAAAATAACGTGTATTATGTACTTCCTAATATATTATACAGGTATTTTGATTTCCTATTTTCTTATTAAACGGTTTAATATATGTTGCTATATTTGGCTTACTGTACTGAATAATATTATTCGGCGTGGTTAGGGACAAGCTTAAATGTATCCAGTCAAAAATACTGGGTGCACGCGAAATTACACGTTAGGTCTTTTTTATATCAACCCAAGAAAAGGTCTAACCAGGGCTAACCCAAAGTACAGTCTGATATCAAAGGATTAGTATATTATTGTATGAAATAAAAATGAGACCTGATATCTAGGAGAAATAAGTATCTATTTCAATTATGGCTTTAACGATGGTAACTCAGTGCAAATCCACCTAGAGGTACAGATTGCTGATTTGATAAGTAATAATATACGATTACACTGCTAAATACAACTCTAATTGTCTCTAAATTAAATAAAAATATCGCCCCGCGCAGTGTAAAGCAAACGTTGTACCCATGGAGCTACGTAGCACACACCAGAAAGTAAATGAAATTTTATTATACATCGATATTTTCAGTGACGTAATGCGTAACGTTCCGCATGCATCCAATGTATTTTAGTGCGTACACTCTAGTTTGTCCGTATTCACAGTCTATATTATTTTCAGTATCAACATCACTAGAACATATAACAAAAGTAAAAACATAATTCGGGCTTTGCCCATGCTTCTCGAGAGTTCAGTTGGTAGAACAACGTCCCGGAAGACGAAGGTTCAAATCCCAATCAAGGGCAGACGTTTTTTACTTTTCATTGCCTTTAATTTCGGTTTCCATAACCTAAATAAATTCACTTTTCCTACTTGCAATTGCAGCTTACGTCGTTTGGCGTACATACATAAAATTTTAACATATACCTGTAAAATGTGATGAGAATATTGGGTCAAAGCAGGACCAAAGCCGACTAGTGAGGCGATGAAGAGTGGAGCAAGTCTACGACGGGTAGAGGGAAACATATGACTTCGCTTTGTCATTTTGTTGTCAGGGCCCCCAATAGCTTCGTTGGTAGAACAACGTCCCGATAAGACGAAGGTAGTAGGTTGTATGACTTTTTCCATTTTTCATTGTCTTTAGTTAGTTTCAAAATTTATTAACTGCCTCAACGGTTTCGATAAGTGACGTAAACTCACCTTTCCTACTCGCAAACCTTTGCCAGATTACACAATATAGCTATTCCAAGTTTTTTAAATAATAATTTGATTAGTATTCATTTCTTCATTTCTATACAGTAACTATCATAACCATTTTTCTAACTATTGATATTTATATCTTATGCTGCTAAAACTTGTGTCGTAAAAATCTTCAAATGCATTTCGTTAACGAATTAAGCGATCTACTGAGAGATATTATTTAATATAGTATTTAGGTTTGCTTTGTCAACAAATATTGTATATTTCCGACAATAAAGCATGTTTATTATTATTATTATTATTATTATTATTATTATTATTATTATTATTATTATTATTACTGTACTGGCTCTTCAAATTACTCGAAAATAACTACATCAATCACCAAAATATAATTAAGTAGCCCTTATTGATAGCATAACGATTTGGAAAAATCATTTTTCACATCCAAGGTTTAAGAGTGAATAAATTCATTAGAAAATTTTATATAACATATTCATTCTTGAAAACACTGCATTCAGAATTAAAGGTATTTGTAAATTATCTAACGTCTATTTATATGTAAATTAACTGCAATATTTATCAGCTTCGTATATTCTGGTTTGTCCAACTATGTAGATCGCAGAGTATGTATCTCAGTTGGCTTGAGGAAATTTCATTATTTAGCAAAATATTTTAGAGCGAGAAAATGGAGACACTCGCTTTAGCAGCACCTTTAATTATGAAGCAGAGTTATTTCGTTAAAACCAAAGAATTTGTATTACACATTTTTTGGGTAATTGTAACAACATTGTGAGAATATTTCATAAGCTCGTTGTCTACTACGCGTTAATACGTAGTGAATTATATGTACATATAAAGTTTACCACTGATCCTTTGATAATATTTATTTTAGTTGTATAGTATTTAAAAGTAAATAGGAATATATTATATAAAGTTTATTTTGCTTTTGCTCGAAGTTAAAGTAAATCAAAGGCATTTTAAATACTATAATAAGCCGTTTATTATTTATAGAGAGTTGCTTTATTATGTTTTCTTATTATTCATAATTTTTTCTACCATTATTTTTTATCCCTAAATGTGTGGTCTTTTGATGTCTACTCGGATGTGTCTGTGTGTATTTATTTCAAAAGCAATCAAATTTTTAAATAAACGGTATTTACGTCATAATTGGTTTATTTTTTATATCGGCACATTTATTTGGAACTGTAGAGATAGCAAGTAGTCGCCAAAAATCAAATTATTTATTTATTTAGAACACGTTGGTTAAAAAAAATTGAAATAGGTTAAAAAAAATTACATGCCTCAATAAATTAATCCCTAAATATACAAATATTTTTTATTTCTCTGAACCTTTTTTTAAAGGATACATTTTCTTTATTAACTATATTCCTTATATAGGGTTACTCTCTAGGAAGATTAAAAAGCTCTCTACGAATAAAGTTCAAATTTTAGGGGTTTTTACCACTGAAAACAATTTTTTTATTTTAAAAACTATAAATATAGAAAAAAGCAAAACATCAAATTTATTATATTATTTGCATATAAACCTCAACTTGTGAAAACCGTTGAAGTTCATACATGCACGGGTAAGTACTATGTACCAAGGCTTGTAAGTATTACATTTTCGAAACCAAAAAGTAGACGCTACAAGTTGAGGTCTATATGAGATGTATGTGCTACCTGTACATTTAATATTATATAAATATTCGAATAATTTTTATAACTCGCTATGATTACCATGAATTTGACAGATGCCCCAGTTATACAACTGGTATTAAGCCTGTTGCTGTGTGATTGAAATCGACGGAACTATGAAACATGCTACGAAACAAATTACAAACAAAAATATAAACGTCAAAAAAGTTAAAATTCATTTATATCGTGCAATAGTTATTGAAAAACTTCTTAAGGCTGTTTAACATGCTGCAATTCTTCTTTGCAATATGCCATAGTCTTGAACAAAGGCATGCGCAGTTTGACAAAAGGTACAAATGTCTTGCCACTGCTCATGCTTTTGTTCAAGATTATTACAACTTACAAGAAAGAATTGCAGCATGTAAAACAGCCTTTATAACGTAAAAAGCTACGTAGAATAAATATCAGTCAATGCTTGTGCTTTATTGCTGCCGGAGATATCTAAAGAGAGACACCAACTTTGAGGCAAAAAAGTACCGGTTCGAAAACGTGACACTCACGTCTCACGGACATAAATGTCAAATGAATTAACATACAAAATAGGTAGCACAAAAAACACATTTTTACATCTAAGGAAAGCTTGAAAATATATTAATTTATTAAATTTTATATGTAATACTATTTTATTTGTTTTTTATTTCTAAGGGGTGCTTAAAAATTTAATTATCCACTTTGTCATACTGATTTACTAAGTAACAATAATAAAAAAAAACAAATGTTGCGTTACAAACACCAATTATGGTTAAGTTATGTTTTCTTTTATTAACTATAAAACTATTTCAAATTTAGACAAAAATGATTATGACATCCCAAATCTCGAAGGATGAAGATCAAAGATGTTCTTTGTTAATATTTATTCCTCTAATACCCAAGTAAGTTTTTTTATAAACCAAATAAACACTTAAGTATAGTAAAATTTAAGTTTTTAAATAAATATACTACTACTTCCTACTTCTTATTTATATTTTTGAACTTTAGTTTCATTTGTGAAGTTTATGGTATCGAGGCAATAAAGCATTATCGAGTATTATACGATATACCGTTTTATTTCCAGAAATATTTACAAAGATAAAATATCTTCTCGTTTATAGAATGTGTTTGTTTTTAATGAAGAAAATATTTACTGTGTTTCATTGGTCCCACTTAAATATGCGAATTTAAAAGATTTAATTAAAAAGAAGTATGACATATATAATGAAAGGCAGGCTCTAATAGTCATCTGTAATAATTCACAATATTACCAATTTATTAATTGTTTCTTATATTGCAGGGATCCTTCTAAAAATAAAATACATTTTTGACTTTCAAAAAAAAAATGTATTTTTAAAAAAAGAAGCTATGAAAGAATCTATTTATTTTATTTAAATTTACACTAAGCCAATAACGATATTTTAATTACCGTTATGGTGGATTATATTTTTTTTGACGTACACCAGAATCGTTAATATAGTACATACTTAGTTTGTTTACCTGATGAATTTTATTATGCGTAAGTAAAATAAAATTATTTATATATTATAGAAAACTTCTGTTCTTAGTAGCAATAATTGAGTTTTCTTAGCTGTCTTTTAGCTGGATAACTGGTAGTTAGAACCACAAAATACCAATAAATCGTCAACAGTTTTTATGCGCATGTATACGTATAAATGGAGTAGTAATTAACTTGAATAAAGACGTACATAGCATTTAAAGAACATTTTCTTAAAAAGTAACCAATATGAATAAATGAAAAAGAAGAAATGATAGAATGGCTTAGAAAGTTACGATTTGCGTATATACATTTTTAAATATAATAATCTTATATACCCAGTATTTCAGCTATTTTTACTCACGAAATAACCTAGCACCTGTAGAAAATACAAAAAAATTAGAAAAAATATTCATATTTTCAGGGACTACTTTAAGTAGCGGTATTAGGTGCATATAGACCGAAAGTATATTTTTTAATAGCAACTATAATTTTTGTATTAAGACACCCTGTATATTATTGTTTTATTAAATGTATCCCTTCTCGTTAATTGTAAATCTGTACCAGGTTTGATACTTTCATTCTTAAAGGTAACTAATGAAAAGTTCGATAATATTCTTTTACGCGGAGCTTCCCCTCGGTATAAAGATTACCTTTTATTAGGGATAGTGAAGTATGACCTGAGTTTGTTCCTCATATAATCATTTAGTAACAAATAATATGTTAGTTGGGTTTTCTTTTATTTTTGTACACAAAAGAAAAAAAAAACAAGAAGGAATTTCCAGTTAGGTTCGAATACAGATTGTTTTGAGTTGAAAGTTATTAAATCTGCGAATTTTACAACTACAAAAAAGAAGCACATTTCATAATCAAATAAATCAAAGAGTGATCTACTAAAATATAAACTATTTGCACGCTTTTTCATACCACCTTATAAACCTTAAAACGCGTTTTTAGTAAAACTCTCAATACCAATTTAAAATTTTTGTTATGATTTATATTAAAACATATTTTTTATTTTAATATTTAATTTGTAATAGATTTTTATTTTGTTGGCAGTTGAGGATAATGCCCCCGCCCCTAAGTCATAAAAAATGATTTACTAGAGTAATCAGGTTTTAGGGTTTTATTACGTTTTAGCCGTAAATCCAGATAAAGCCGTCAAATTATTTTCAAACTCGGAACAGAGATCAGAAGTCAACTGAACTCTCGAAGCAAAATATTTTGACATATCTATTACTTTCGGTTTGAGCGGAAGTGACCTCATCTTTGTTATCTTAAATAGGACACCCTGTATTTATTAATTTTTTTTTCTTTACTCAATTCTGAACATTTTGTTATAATTTACTTTAAGATAATGGATATTAAACGAAAAAATTGGATGAAAAGATGGCACTAATTAAATGGCGGCTTTTTAAATACTACAACTAAACATATCGAGACAAGAACGTGGTGGGTTGGAGTATTACTATATGACCTTACAAGATAAATGTCATATTATAAGTTCTTTTTGCAATAACTTATTTTTTAAATGAAACAAGCTGTATATTTTCCTATAAAAATATTTCCTGTAACATGCTCATTTTAAAAAGTTATAATGTTCCTATAGCCATCCTCACCGTTTTTCTAGGCATTCACGTTTTTATACTGGAAGGTAAAAAATTTAGTAGTTGGCTGTGTATGATATGACATGTTTTAGCAAAACAAACTCTCGTTGGCCTGCTGTCAGTACAGTCGACTGTCAGAAGAGTAATAAGCTTTGAGTTTTTCTTCTGCTAATTTAAAAATGGCAAATAATTATTTACATTCTGCTATTTTTAATCTGCTTATGTTTACGGAGAACGTAATCGAATAGAGGCAGGAACATTTAACGAACAACTACCATCAATGAACGAAAGAAAATTCAGGAAATTTGAGGGTAATTTCAAAAACCATGGGGCTATTAAAACCGAACGGATTCAGATTAGCCGATTACTGGAGATGAAGACAATACTATTAGCGTTTTGGGATATTTTGAAGCTAACCCTAACGCTTCGATTTTCAGTACTAAAAATGATTTGGGAATTTCTTATTCATCTACTTATTGAAAGACTTTTAGACAAAAACGCAACAATTATTAATTTAAAACAGGGCAATTTTTATGAGAGGGAGATGCTATTCAGCGCGTCGGGTTTTTGCGAAATGTTTTTAATACACAAGTGCAGGAAGATCCCATTTTTCTGCAAAAAGTTATTTGTTCGAACGAGTCAAAATTTATACAAGAAGGCATTTTTAATAGGAGAAATTCTCATTTTTGGGCAAAAGAAAACCTAAATTTTATAAATGAGAAAAACAAATTTGGCCGCAGTGTTTTTTGTATACTAACAGACAATAAGTTTCTGTATTGCATCTACAATGAAAATCTGAATTCAAAAAACTATTCAGGTATCCTTAACAATACTCTAAGGTCATTTCTTAATACTTTAACCCCTGAAGTAAGGTCATCGTGCTGCTATCAATTAGATGGTGCACCGGCACATTGCACTCAACAAATTTTAATTTTATTGTGTAATTTATTCGATGACAGGTGGTTTAGACGATTAGGTCGTTGGTTTTGGCCACCTAGGTCACCTCGTTACACCGTTAGATTTGTATCTGTGGGGTACCATCTAGGAAACAATTTATCAAACGCCAGTCACATCCAAGGATGAATTAATTATTAGGGTGCGTGAAGCTTTTCGAAACCTAGACGTTGAAGAAGTTACAAGAGCTACCACTCAGAATGTTTAATCATCTATTTTGAAATGTTTGGGGGCGGATGGAGGAAATTTTCGTTAAGTATATTCATTTTCAAGATTATTAATATTGTCGTTTAAGTAAGTGTATTTGGAATAAAATTTATTTTTGTGATTGCTACTGAGTTTCAATTAGTTTTAAAGCCTTTATACGAAATACTTATTCCCGTTAACTTCGTTTTAATGTTAATATAGTTTCTATGTTAAGCTCTAACCTTTTCATTTTCCTTTTGGTCTAACCTGAATTTGTTCAGTTACCACCGTCAGTTTTTTAAATTAACCTTAAATGTTTTGAATTTTATTTCGTTCATTGATGATAGATAGATATATTGTTAGTTAAATATTCTACATGTTCTTGCTATTATTTTACTACATTCTCTGCGAATAATAAACCTATTAAAAATATCAGAATGTGAATAATTATATGCCATTTTTAATTAACGCCTAGCTTCTGAATTTTCAAATAATTTTATTTACTTAATAATAACATGACAATAAAAAAAAAATGGTTTTTGGGATTAGAACGTGTCAAATTGGAATTACTATCCGACGTTTCGCCTTCGGTTGCACGAGGCATCTTCAGGCAACTTTCTGAATGTTCCGATTAACGTATCAACGAGAGGACATTTATATATATATATATATATATATATATATATATATATATATATATATATATATATATATATATATATATATATATATGTATATATATATATATATATATATATATATATATATATATATATATATATATATGTATATGTATATATATTTATATATATATATATATATATATATATATATATATATATATATATATATATATACATGACTCAATTAGGAAGAAATCTATATTGATATTTAAATGCCGACAAAATAAAGATTTGGAGGGCTTTTCAGTAAAATACTATATAAAGTGCAGATTGTCAAATTTTAATGATCACCTTGATCTTTTGTTTTCTTTTAAGAGTTGTTTTATAAAATAATTTTTTACATATGAAATTTAGTTTACATTCAAAAATTTAATTGACATTAAGATATAAAAAAAATCAAGAAAATTTAAAATATATATAAAATATATCAAATATGTGAAATGTGATAGAATGTTATTACCATTATATCATCAACCTGCGAACATCTGGCGAAATATCATGACACAAATATGTAAATATGAAAATTAAATTAAATAGCGCATAGGGAATCAAAAATTCATGAATTTTCTTTTACCACACCTCCGCAAGGAAAAAGTTATAAAAATAAAAAGTATTTCGCCAAGGCTGTTTTACCAAAGAAATAGGTTACTTACTTCCTTTGTGCTACCTTATATAAAATTTATAAATATAAAAATTAAGAATTAATTCCTCGTACTCTTAAAGGAAGGAACTCCAAAACCATTATAGAACTCTTGGTTTATGTACCCCAAAAAATTACACCATAATTTGTAATTATATCCCAAAACCATATCTTGAATTCTTAACCTGAAACCCTACAAACGATTGTTTGTCTTAAAATAAAATCGACATGGAATGTGCAAAAACAAGTTATTTACAACACAACTATTCAAAGACATTGCCTTATCTCTGTCCTATCTCCCTCTAGATAGTTGCTCTATCTAGAGGACCTTCGACGCCAACGGTCACCAATAAAGGGAATTTCCAGACATCTAGAAAGGCTTCTCGAGGACCGACAGCCAAAAACAAAATTCAGGACGCCATTCTGTTTATAAAAGATAATTGCGAATTAGCTCACAGCAGGAAACTAATTTGAAAATCGACTTACCCCGTGGTTGATCAAATGTGGAACCAAACAAAACGGGACCAAAATTTAGGGCCAGATGGTGTCCATGAATAGGCCTTAGGCTTTCAACGGCACAGCACTTTAAAATAAATTACTTATGACATACTTTCAGCACTTTAAAAAATTGGTCCATTAAGGCACTTTTATAAAGCCGGACACATGTTGCACCTCTAAGGAGAGCCAATAGAAAGGGGCGAGAAAATCAGCTCCAGAAAATTCGAAGAAGTTTGACATTCCCCTCCATTATTCTTCCTCACTTCAGACTTATGCCAACCTAATGCCATAAAATAAAATAATAATTACAGTGGAGTTCATTGCTGGCGCCACTAGTGTAAGGTAACAACCCGATAATATTCGGTGTCCCCCGAATAGAGCTGGCGAACTACCCCTGAGCAGAACCAAAATCGTAACTGAAATACAAAAACCAGACATCGTCAAAGCTAGCTGGATGCCGAAAACCAACCATAGTGACAGAAGAAAAAGGCAGGCAAATTTCGAATATTTGTAAATAAAACAAAAACAAATTTCTTTTGTCTTAATTTAGAGAAGTTAAAAATACTTTACACAATGTAATCCAATGAATTATGAATAAAACATATTGAGGTATGTAAAATATAATTTACATAAAAGTCTTGATATTTTAAAGGTTATATTTAACTGCAAAGTTATAATGTTCAATTTTGTTTCAGATTATTACTGGGCTTAAAATAATGAAAAACCATTAGCAAAATGTCTGTTTAACATTCCATACTAAGCGAACATAAAGAAAAGCAGCTTGGATAAATGAAAACAAAAGCTATGTAAACTGAAACTTTCTAATAGTTCAAGTGTTCTCGAAATTGATATTTACAAGAAAGAAGAAAGTAAATATGTTAATCATAATTCATGTGAGTGAAATGGACTGAAAGAAGAAACCAAAAAAACAGAATATTTTATTGTAAATGAAAAAATTGTTATTTTTATTAATAAAGAAGGCTAGTATCTTACTAACTAAAACAGATTATATATTCAAAATATGTCACTTTCAATAGTATCACCTATTAATAAAGATTCTATTAGCTTTCTTTTATAAAGTATATGATATGTAAATTTGGAAAAATCCAACTCGTAGAGTTATTCGAAAGGATGGTGATAGAACACTGTGTGAAAATCAGTAACTATATAACCAGCCAAATTTTGTAATTGTCTTAGTGTTACTATAAACTAAATAATTATACATAAATTTGAAAATGTTATAATATGTATGTATATATATATATATATATATATATATACATATATATATATATATATATATATATATATATATATATATATATATATATATATATATATATATATATATATATATATATATATATATATATATATATATATATATATATATATATATATATATATATATATATATATATATATATATATATATATATATATATATATATATATATATATATATATATATATATATATATATATATATATATATATATATATATATATATATATATATATATATATATATATATATATATAAATTATTTTGACAATAGCTTTAAAATTTTGTCAATAAAATTAATATTTGGAGTTTTCCATGTCTCTGTAATATATAGCATGACATGAAAACTGATACCGAATTTTTGGTACATTATTAATTCCATCCGATAGATACAATCATATCTCGAAAGTCGATGCGTAAATACTGGCTTGTTGTTGTTCAAGCATTTCACAGGGTTATCAGCGTAAAAAATTTTGCACAAGAAAGGCAAAGTTAATTTATTTTTCGAGGCATATTTTAGTAATATGAAAAATAATAATTTTTTGCATAGAAAAAAAATTATTATTACAAATCCTATAAACTATAATTTACTTAAAGTTTTTAATTTATCTATTATTAATATTATTATCATTATTTATTTTTCATAACATTATTTACGTATTCTAAAAAACTATTTTATTTCAGGAATGGAATTTTACCTAATATTTAAACATTTTATTAAGCGGCCATTTTTTTTTGTCATACCAGTCTATTTCTGCGTAACACTTGATTCTTGTGCAAAACTGCAAGTCAATTGGATAAGATAGTTTTTCGATGCTGATTTTTTAACATTTCATTAGGCCGCCAAATTTTACCGTTTAACTCTATATCATCCTCTAGTTTTGTGGAAATTCTGAAGTCCGTTCGTTAATAGTTTTTAATCATATTTTTTTACATTTTGTGACGCCGCAGTTTTGTTCCACCATATTTGATTTTTACTTTGATACTTTACCAAGATGTAACCATTTCATCTCATACCCTTATGACCCCTAATTTTGGCCATGCATGCCGCCTAAAGACGGAGAGACCGAAAATCCATTTTTTTATTATATATAATAATAAAATTAATTTATTTATTCGAGTTAAAATTGACTAATCTATTATATTATTACATCTTTAGCACTCAATACATTTTGAAGTTACACTTTCTGAAACTCAATTTTCGTGTTATTATCTTAAATCGCAATCGTCTATGTTTAACAAATTTCTCCCTTCTAGATTTATCTCGTTTTCTATCGCTGACATCAACTAATCACTTTAAACGTTTCCCCCAACTTTATTCAACTTCGTCTTCTGACTTTCTATGACTAGTAAGTCAGCGAAAAGCGTCGGTGGTCGATAGAACAACATATACAACTTTCGCTGAAGCACGTAATTAATTTTGAACTGGGATCGGTTCAATTTATATTTATACTGTTAAAAGCAGATAGTCAAAAGTTTTGTTCTGTGATTGCATTTTTTTTATTGCAGCTCGTTTGAGGTATTATCTCGAAAATAGAAACAGAATTATTAAAATATTTAACCTCTAAACTTTCATGTCTGAAAATATAACAAAAACGGTTGGCAAATATATTTTAACAAAGAACTTTTATTTTCGGTATTTCTCAACACATTTTACAGAGTGAAAGAGAAATGACGTCAACTAAACTGCTGGCCATAAAGATTCCATCAAGGAAATTTTTCATCAGATTTTAAACATGGACATTTTAATTGCGAAAACAATATCGAGATGCAGACACAGTGGGTGAAATCACAATTCTTAAAATAGTTTTAAGATCGACATGTTGCCAAGGTGCATTCTATGTATAATATTAATTTGTTTTGTATTTTTCTTTTTACTGTTATTGTTTGTTTTAATGTAATGCCTGTAATGTAATCTTTATCAAAAGTTCTTGGCCGGAAAAGATGTATGTAGAATAGAAAAAATAAATAATTTCTGCCGGTGCAAAATAGCATACAAGAAAAATTAATTGCTTTCAACTATGTCACAGGGTACCCTCCTGCGATCATGATTTCTGGGCCTCGACCCTCATCAAGCAGGCTTGTATCCAGCGAGATCTGAAATAACAGGTTGCTCGATATGACAAAATCGAAAAACGAAACGTTAATCAAACTGGAAAAGTACTACATGCTAAGCGCTACCTATTGGAACTCCGGTGGTTTCCGGCAGCCGCACGCAGTCGTGCAAGTGAAAGGACATATTAAACTGTTCGACCAAACGAACACCAAAAACAGAAGCTCAATATCGTGTTTCATAATTGAAATATTCATCTTTAAATTTTGATGGAAATTTTTCTTGATGATTTATGGCCATTAGTTTATTTCATCAGGTAACTTAAAGCAAAAATCTATAACAGTATTCAAGAGCTCTAGAGTTGCGGCTATTTGAAAATATATGATTTTTTCGTCAAAGCGACAACATCGTTATTTTAAAGATTAAATAGATTAGATGTATTCGATTTTAAATGATTGCCGTATAATTATTCTAAATAAACCTACGTACAATTATTGCTTTATCGGGCTTGAATCTGGTATTTTCTGGAATTAAGAACCCAGCATTTTTTAGTAACAAAATTAACGACAAGAAGAACTTACAATTTTTGTAATTTTTTACCATACACAACACGGTAATGAAAACATTTTAAAAGTAAGTGTTGAAAATGGGTACATTTCTATTTGCACAAGCACTGCAATGATTAATCAAGTTTTTGAAAACTATTTGAAGGGAAACCTACAGTGTTTTTAATCTGCTCCAGTGCGGCAAAAGTTAAATTGTAAAAATTGCTTTCGTCAACAATTTCAACACCATGGCACGTATGCGTTTTATCGTTTTAACTTGAAATATTCTTCTGTTGTATACATTTTCAAACACACACACGATTGCCACTATAGCAGATTTCCATGTCTGAAATTACATTAACATAACACGGAAAGTTTTTACATATATGATAGGTTTCTTTGCTCTGTATGTTAAAAAAATGGTCATTTAGTATTTTATTTTGTTTTTGGGACATTTTAGCGAAAATCATAATTATTGCATTATTAATAAATATACGTTCCACTGATAGTCTTGGATAGTACAATATAAAATCGGTAAATTTCTTTTACCTGGAACTTCCCTTGTTATGAATCTTTCTTTCTATTAGGATTAGTGAAGTGTGATCCAATTAAGTTTCGCACATAGTCTATTATTAACACAATATACTGTCTTTTTAAACATTTTTATTTAGCGCCACTTGGTTCTACCATCTTGGATGTGTAATAAAATTTAACATTTCATCCTCATACCACAACTAATTTTTCTGCAAACAATTTTTTTACATTTTTATTAAACTGCCATTTTGTTCGGCCATATTGAATTTTTACCAAAATGTTATCATGTTATATGACCGCTTACGAGGGAAGTAAAAATTATTTAAGTAGTAAAAACTACAAAATAAAATGTTTGCCGTTTTTTGTTCTCACAAATGATTAGATGGTCCGTACTTTGACGTAGTAATACATTTCCTTGTATATTGTTTAAATGTACCGAATTCTGGAAATAATTCAAGCTTCATAATTTTTAAATTTAAAATAATAAAACATTTTATCTAAAACTTTCGTATAATCGCTTTTTAATAACTCAGAGTAAAAATGAATAAAATTTAGGTTAGCTAACATGCAAAGCTAGCAACATGCAAAGTGTAGGTTGCTGTTATGCAAACAATTTATGTTTTGAAGAAATAAAGACGGACGAAAATTAAGGTGTGTGGCTAAGACACATTTTAATTATACTAAGGGAAAATACTCCTTGTTTTAGGCAACCTTGAGGGTTTTCACATATAACATAGATAATTCTAAATTCTGAAGATTAGTGGCTTTTCTGAAGTCGAGGTTTAAAAATTTTAAACTAAAAAAATCCTCTCTTTACTATAAATGGTTTTGTAAACGGCCTTTATACGTTGTCTGTTCTAATTTGTAGTTCTTTATTTTTTTAGGTTATATTTTTTTGATAAAATGTTCTTAGTTTCAAATTAGTTTCACCATAAATATTTTAAAATTGCCATAAATTAAAAGCTCATTTTATGTCGTTCTTGTTTTGACGATTTTTAATAATAAGTTGTAGGCCATTTAATTTATTTATAAATTAGAGCAAACACAGTGTCATGTTATGTAATGAAATAAGAAATTGATTGCCGCCATCCTTGGCATAATTTTTTCCGATTTCGAACGAAGTAAATAGGCTCCGATTAGTGCCGTGGAACAAGACGTGCTTATTTCTCTCGGGTAGATAATTAATTTTACAAAGTAATATTACGAAAACAGGCAACCGTCTGCGTGCATAAAACAGGCTTCTAACATGTTTTTATTAAATATTTTGATTTTTTTTGTTGGAGCTAATTTATCGCAGCTTTGATGTTTTGGTAAACTTTTTGCCAAAAAGTTAAATGATTCAAAAAAAAATAAAACATGTATAACGGAAACAATAAAATAAATGGTGTCTCTAAAAGGTATGTGCAAAAAATGCTACCACGCATTCCTGATGTCAAAACAGAACGATTAAATTTTTATCGGAAAATGGTGCTTAAAAAAAGTATTTTGAATAAATAAACAGTACTTTTAGCAACGGGGATGTGATCTGTATGTAACCTAATATTGTAAAATTACTTTTTTGACATATTTTTTTGGAAGGTCGGTGTTATGTAAGTGTTTAGAACAGATTTTAAGCTAAGTCTGCTGGTAAATTATTTTATTTCAAACATTTTTGACTCATTTTCGCTACCTGTAATACTTTCAACTGAAAAAACATGCTATTGATTTTATTGACAGTACTCACTGCCTTGATAATTCCAAGGATATTTCACAAAATATTTTGAAAGCATGTAACGGGTGGCCCGTTTGTTATGGGATACTACCTTATCTCAGAACCTGTAAGAGTAATTAAAATAGTTAAATACAAAAATTGTTTGGGCGTTTAACTTATTATGTTTTTATTTAGTGCTTGGTATCGACTTTCTTATTTAAAACGGAATAGTTTTTTGAGGGATATTTAGGGATATAAAATAATATGGGTTTCCGATTCACCGTTACATGTTTTCCTTAGAAACTGACTGATTTGTAAACGCAGTTTTTACGCAAGTAGTTAATTTTAGCCTTTGATTGTTTAATAGCTCATATTCTACTACAAATAAGTCATCCCCAGTGTTGCCAGATTTTTAAATAGAAAATTAAACCTAAGTAGGCATCTTCAAGGCGAGTTCAACGATATATAAGATATAAGACGTTGCAACTCACCGTTCGAATTTATCCTCAGTTAGTGACTTGTTTATAAATTTAGTTTATCCTCAACTAGTGACCTATTTATAAATTTTTTCTTCGTTAATTATTTTAATTATTTTAAAATTATCTCTTCGTTATGACGATTAATGGCATTTTTTCTATATGATTTATATTTTTTACATTTTTTATACCTCATTTTATATGTATGCTACTAGATTATGTAAACTCACAGTTAAAAAATGTACATTAGGGGACTTCCTAGGTTTTATATTGATAGAAAACTACTTATCCAATCGTTACTAATTGTGTTTGCAACATGGTACACATATAAAAAATTATTGCAATAGTACTTGGTGTTAGTTGTGGTTCTATTAGGTCATTAGGTAAATTTTTTTTCAAAAATTTATCTGATAATGAAAAATGTTAATTATTATATTATCTACAGAATTCTAAGAAGAAAACTATTTGTTGTGTAAAATCTTATCAAAATAGAGCTGTAGGGAAAACTTTTTTAACGCTTTGAGTTATAAAACTAAGCAAGTTTCATTATAAGTGTTTCAAGTGTCGGTTTACACAATCTAATGACATGCTTTTTAAATGAGGTAACAAAAATTTAAATAATGCAAACAATATAAAATATATTACCAAAACTAAACATTGCCATAAATCAAGTCATAAATAAGGGATTGAACTATAGAACAATGAAGGACGAAAAAAGTATGTCATGAATTGACCATTACCCGAGGATAACCCGCAATTATTCCGAAACGGTGAGTCGCAACCGCCTATTGGTATATATTGTTGAATTCGTCTTGGCTCGTTTATATACAGGCTATTTCATTTTTAAAAAAATTGATAAAATTAATGTTGCGAATTCGTTATTTGTAATAAAATACGAGCGATTAAATAATGAAAAGGTTAAAACTATCGATTTCTTGATAGTCACAAAACAATCATAAAATGAGAAAATTCCCAGGCAGCATTAGAGTTTTGAAAAATGTTGTCCATTGACAAATTGGTATTGGTCATCAAAAATTATTCTGTATTAACGTACAATAGAGTTAATGGTTATAGAAACAGTATCTAAACAATTACGTGATTTAACTACACCGTGTTATCCTTACTTCATTGTAAATCTGATATTGGCTGGGGCAGTATGTCTATTACGTTCAACTACCTAAATGAGTTCATAACTTTATAGTAAAAAATGGTGGTTGCTGTGATAACTGAACGACGTGTTCAAAATAAGAGATTTGATTGAAAGAACTCACGACTACACGAGATCTTAAAAAATTTCAATAAAAATCATCTTGTTTGTCAAGTTTTGTGAAAATATCATTTTTGCGATATAAGTGACTTTTTTAATTAATATTAAGATTTATTCTGTCAATCATATAGATAGTAAATTTATAAAATCAATACCAATAAATACCAATTTATGGTCCGAGATTTCCCCGCAATTCCTATCAACTATAGAAACTAATTGATTATAAGAAACTGTGTTAATTCATAGGACTTCAAAGAGAAATTTAAAGGTTTGCAAATTGAAAAAAATATATATATTTATTTTACCATCTCATCTACCGCGGGACAGCAATAGGGAATATGTCGTCCAGATAATTTATAAATGTGTTTAGACTGGTATTAGGGATCTATAAAACACACTAATAATAATAGACCTATTACTTACTGTAAGTGTTATTATTTAATATTCACTGTTTTTCCTCAGCTTATTATTAATTCTCAAGTCTTGAAATATATAAGTATTCTTTATGTATGCAGCAATACCGCCACTTCAACTTTCTCTGTCCCTACGTATAAAATTAGGCCCTGGAATTTAAAAAACATCAAATAAATATATTATATTTAAAATGAAAATTTTCATTTAAAAACCAAATTTGATATATAAAAAAAAATTGCAAGCATTTATCTACACAATAAGCGAACATAACATTATAGAAGAAACAAGCTGTATTCTAAACTGCATTTTTTTTCGGAAAATCGATTATAAAAATCTTTAACAATATAGTCAATCCATCTTACAGCAGCACGTCCAAAAAGGCCCGTTGAAGTACTTAGTATATTGATGTACAAAAAATTTACAAACATTTCAAAGTTCAATTCCTAGCAATATAAATATAGATTATTATGTTGGCATTAAAAATATATCAGCATCTATATATTTAATACACTAAGCCAGATTTTTCAGCAAATTTGTGAGAGAGTTTTTTTTTGAAAAGATCGTTTGGTTACCGAAACCTTTCAATACGATTTTTTGAGTTATTTTATTGCGTATTTTTTCTATAGAACCTATAAGTTTTTCTTCAATAACGTTTCTGGACAATGTGATGAATGCGCCTCATATCCTTATAATTCCATTGGAAACTCATCTGCCGGGCCAGCTAATATAGTTTATAAGCGATGTCCCATATTATGTAAGTAACTTATAATAATGAAATATTATAACCCACATCAAAAGTATATAACATAAATAATGCTCTAAAGATATACCAGTGTAAAATTTTACCCAGAAAATCACTAGTCGAAATGCACAAAAACTTCTTTTTAGCGTTATTTTTAAAGATGCCTCGCGCTTCAGCGAATGAACCGTCCGTTGTATTAAATAGTCCAGAATTAAAACTTCATCTCCGAGAATCTTGAAAACTACTTTAATAAACGCGAAAGGTTGTGAATAGAGGAATAAAACAAGAAATATTTAATCCTGCGTGGCTTCCCAACTTTCAAGCGAGCGAACAGGCACCGATTAGTCGGCGGTGGTTTGACGCGTGTCTGCCTCCACAGGATCCCTAATTAATTGCAGAGAAGACCCCATTCAATTTCAAATCGTAAAAAGAAAAGCGTGACAGTCCAGTTTCAGTTGAGAGTCTAGAATTTCTTTACAATTCGATTTATTTAAAAAGTTTATCAGTCGATACCATTATTTGGGATGAAATTAATTCTGGGGGGCATTTAATTGGGACCTCCTGTATTTAAAAAATAGTTATTTAAATATTTTTACATTGGAGTTCGTGTTTTCTCACATTTATTATATTTATCATTCAATAACTTCACAACTTCGGCGTCGTTGCTTTTCTTTTATTGTAGGTCTCCGTTATCCATGCTTAATAACTTCGAAACAGAAAATTTTACTCTCGAACCACTGCATTCGTCGTTAGCTGGGCCATACGTGTTTCGCTACTCCTGATTTTGTCGTCTCTCCATTTTGTGTGTGATTAAAATGCTCTTTAACTCTTATGCTAAGTGTCCATTTTGTCTCTCCATCTGTTTCAAGTTCAATACAATGGGTACTGAGAACATGTCACCAGGACTTTCTCAAAACAGCAGGCCCAGCGTATTAAACTACCAACTTTGTAATGACATATTATGATATATCGAAATCTAGTTGCATCTCTTTACAAAAAAATAAGGTCCTTAGGGAAGTAGTGATCTATCTGCTAATTTAAATTATAGTATATTAGTTTTTGTGTGTTTTGTGAAACTCTATAATATTCAGGAAAATTATGGAAACGAAACTTGCTGTTTAAGGAATCTATCAAGTTTGGATTGAGAAGGCAGAATTCCAGATAAAAAAATAACCGGCGCCGTCGCAAGCACGTGCTAGAAACTTAATTTATTTATCACTTTAAATTTGTGACCCGATTTCTGTCTGCGAGAATGACGAAAATAGGTTAACATCAATGCGGTTTTATGACTTGTTTTGGTACAGAAATTTCAGTACTCCACAGTTTGTTTGTTTGTTTATCGAGTTTCTAAACGCAATCAACGTGTAATTAATCCAATATCCTCTAGAAAAATCTTATTCCTAATTTAATATCACTTTACATTTAGTCATATTTCTATGTAAACTAATATTAGGTCTTAACTTGATCATATTTGAATTTTTTGGCACTTTCAGGGACTCTTTATCATGCGGTGCGACGTGAAATATATAGAATACGATGGCGAGAATTTTGTTATTCTGCCCATCCTCCATAGGGGGCGTGCGATACATTAATGAATTTTATTCAGTAAATAGAGAGTGAATAATAAATGACAAATATTTTCAAACATAAAATCTGGTCACTGGAACTGTTTTTTAGCTGCTTTAAGCTGTTAAACAGTTTCCATGTACGCAAAACCATTTAACTGTATACCTACTTATGTTAATGTATGTTCGGACATGGTGATATGCTATAGTGGTATTCCTGTAGGTCTGAAAAGGTTTATACGAGTTGAATATGTTTATTTATGGCGAAACGTAAAGAAACCCACATTTAACTGCCACCATTTTCAGAAATGAAAGACTACCAAATCATAGAACATTTGTGTCAGTATCAATGAGTATCATAAACAGGAATAATTTTTGTGAACTAATTTCCATACATTTTTATGTTTCTGGTCGTAATATAAACACATTTTAGTGTACCGTGGTGGTGACGTTGTTGAAGAACACTTCAGATACCCCTCAAGCAATTTCTGAGACCTTGGTTAGCCTTTATCGCCCTTCTGCAAACAGTGATGCTGGCCATTTTCAATATTTACTTTACAAATGCTTTCGTTAATGTGGTGTGTCTAATTCCTATTTATCTTAAGCAATATTTTTTTAATATAAAAAATACTAACTTCAAGCCCAATAATACTTATTTATTCAAAGGTATCTTATAATAAATTAGACGAAAAAATTTTAAAATCTAAATCGTAAACCCAGTACAAAGATTTAATCTACCTAGCGTTAAAAAGAACAAATCTTACAGCACGCAGAGAGCAAGGCAAGTGTCCTTGTGAAAATGGCGTGGAGTGTTGCTGACCTTTTATACTGGGGGTTACGGAATTATTGCCTATGGAATATCTTTATTACAGGAAGAGGTACGCTAATGAAATTTTTAGCGTTGTCATAATGACATAAAAGCTACAATTTGGGCCTATCGATATGTCAAAAATAACTTCCGGTTTAACTGAAAGTTACACCAACTTTTGTATTTTAAATACCATCCATATTTTTTTCTTTCCACGGTATTCGACTTTAATTTCCCTATCTAATGACGTTTCACAAGTTACTTTTTCGTTTAAAAACAGCTTAAAGTCACTAAGTAGGCCGTGGAAGGAAAGGTACAAACCGAAAAAGCGCAAAGAAAGCCGTGGAAACCATAAATTACTTGATAAAATCGCTACTGTTATAAAATTGCGTTCCAATTTGTCAGCTTAACAGCTTGCCTTGGAAAATAAAACTATAAACATTTTGAAAAATTAAATATCCAGTTGGTTTGAAAACTCAATTAGGATCACCATTTTTTTTCCATGAAATTCAGGAATAAATGCTCTTTCTAGTGAATTATCACAAGTCAGTATCTGGTTAAAAAACTGCTCAGTAAAATATTTTATTTACATTTCACTCAGTAAACTGTGTGTGGTGAAACTTAGAAACTTATAATTTTTTTGCTTGTATTATTCAACAGTATCCTTTTTTTCTAATTTTTTTTTGAATAAAGATGTTCGTAAAATCAATATAATTTTATTTTCAAAATAACGGTAATACAAAATAATTTACAGCTGGCCCGGCAGACCTTGTTCCAGTATAAATATAAAAATGTGTAGCTATTTGAGTTTTTAAAACTAGTGAGTAATGAATATTCCAAAATATTCCAGTTGCCAGATAGGAATACAGCTTAATAAATAGAAGTAATTGTTAGCAAGTAATTTATGGTTTCCATGGCTTACGTTGTGCTTTTTCATTTTTAGCTTTGCTTCCACAGCCTACTTAGCTATTTTGAAAAAAGACTGTTTTTCTAAGTTAATTTTGAATCAAATAGTAACTTGTGATACGTCATTAGAAAGGGAATTTAAAGCGGAATATCAGAAAAAATGTGGTTAGTATTTGGAAAAAGAAAGTTGGTGCATCTAAATTAAATAAAAAATTTTTATGATTTTTTTTTTGTTCAGAAGGGTTGTGTTTCAAATTAAAAATATAAACACAGTATACAACAAAATATTAACACATTTCTTAGTACGTCGTAAATAGTAGTCTGTACAATTGTTTGCAGTCAAAATATAATCGTGAAAAACAAGAGTCAATAAAACTATTTAAATACTCTTTTAAGTATTCTTTTTCCTGAGTGTTTATTGATCTGTAGATTATTGGTCTATTTTTGATTGAAAACTACATACCACTGGCCTAATTATAATCTAATTATAACTTTGCCAATTTCTTAAATGTAGACATAGTAGTTTAGCATAAGCTGAACTGAGTTTTATTGTTTAGTGGGAAATCAGTGACGATTATATACCGTTGGCTAAAACTGCTACAGATCTAGGTAAATTACCTGGGAAGTGGCTATAGAAATAGAACCGGAAATATATCTCCCATACCATTAGTGTGACTTTCCCGAATTCACAAGAAAACGTACGGGCGCCGATTTGTCTGTGCGGTTTAACGAATGCCAGGGTCTTTAATTAATTACAGAGGAGACCGTATTTAATTTTATACCGTAAACGGGAACTGTAGCAGACATCTTCTGGTTTTTGTATTGTAAATCTTTAGAGAGGCTTTGATGTTCTTTTTTCCTAGAAGTCTGCTTATGTTTTTGTATTAAATGTTTGTTATCAAAAGAGCATTAAAGTAACTTAATTAAAACATAATAATAAATAGCGAAATCAAGCAAATATGTTGCAAATATATGTGCTTGTCTATATTATCTACATATTCAAACGATCTAGAGACTGTAACACCCGTATTCACTAAAGAGGTTTAAATTTACACCAGGTATAACTTGACAGTTACAGGTTTAAGATGACATTTTCAACAATCGAACACTAATTTTCCTAAATGTCACAATTAAAAAATGACAGTGACATAAGCAAAACATAACTGGCGAACTAAAAGTTTTAAGTACCATAGCAACTAGACATGGTCTAACTCTTAAACCTTTTTAGTGAATACGGGGGTAAATGTTCTGACATATTTGTTAGGGCTTGTTGCCTTGTATCGTGGCGGCTCGTCAAGAGAGTCGGCAGTGCATAAAAATTAAAGCTAAAATACATAAAATAAAAAAAGTACGACGAACGATTTTTAAATCAAGCCTTGTGCTTACTGTTGCATAATTACGTAGACAGCTTTTGGAAATTTTTGTAAAAATAATTGAGGGGGCGTGTTTGGAAACGAAAATATATCCATACGGAAAGCAATTGGTCTGAGTACTTTATTAAAAGATTTTAATTTTATTTTGCTTTAAAAAAATATTAAGAAAATATTCACCCAAACAAATATAATATTTAATAATATTCAGAATCAAGCAACCGATATTGTGTATTCAAATAGTAGAATAAAGAAATGCGGTGCGGAATTGGTGATATTGGAATTTTCAGAGACTCCTGTAAAAAAAAAACCAAGAAATGGCAAAACTATAACAGATTTTTACAAAAGAATATGCTACGAAATTATTAACCCAATAATTATGCAAATAGAGACGCTCTTTACAAACTTCGAAAACTAAAATTTTTTTAAGTTGCCAAATTTCCCTAAATACTAGTTTTAAAGTTATGGGCCTTTCTTTAATAAACAAAAGTTAGAAAATGCCCTTAAAATACTCTATACACATTCCTGAAATGAATAAGATTTTGTTTTTATTGATGCTCCTTCCGCCAGCATCTGTTTCAAATGAGCGAGATTTCTCCTGTCTTAAAGGAATTAAAACATTCTCTTAATACTACAAAATAGTAAAGAATCTTGCCCGAATGTTCATAGAAAAACATCTTCTAAAAGATCTATAAAATAGGATAATATTTTATATCAAAAAGCTTGACTTAGAGGTCATAAATAAGTATAGTTCAATTTTTTAAAAATTAATATATAAAATAAATTTTTAAAAAATAGAATAAAATAAAAAGAAGTTATCATAACATATAATGATTTGCTAGTACCCTACCAAAAAACTTTATAACTTACTCTCGGCTGAGCTGCCAACCCTATCTGTCAATCCACGAGCCGCCACTGAGCAAAAAATTGAAACAACGTAGCTAATATGTCATTTCAAAGTAATCATTCGTTTAAGAGGTGGATCAACAATATATTATCGTTTCCAATGTCTATTTTTGTGTGTTACTATTGCAGAAAATTGTCAATATGTTTATTTAAAATCCGGAATTTGAAATGTCATGAAGTAAAATGTCCAGAAAAATCCAATTTACGTTTGCGGTATTGTTTATTTACCTATATTAGTGTAAAACTAATAAAGGTAGAAATTCCACCAGTTGCGGGAGATATAAGTGTCCGTCTTTATTAGTTCCATTTCTTTCATAACTAATGGGATTTTCATCCTAAGTAGCTCCATCCATTTTGCACTGCAATAAAGCCTCACAAAGCTTAGTCCATTATCCTATTATGTATATGATCTAACAGAACACCTACGAACATAAAATGTCTATTAAATTTTAAAGTCCAAGAATTGCAACGTAATAAAAAAAATGCAAAAAAATATTTTTTAAAAAGCTTTTATTTATAAATTAAAATATAATTAAACTTACACAAAAACAGAATTTTTTAAAATTTTAATATTTTCTAAAAAACTTGAGGCTTTATTTCAAGTGTGATGATGTCCTACGTCTCAAGATTTTAACAAATTATTAACATTTTTAAAAGTTCTCTGTTTATATTAGTTTAATTATTTTTCAATTCAATAATTTGTAATGCCTAGACCATCAATGATACCAGAAATTTATTTCAATCAAGAAATATATGGCCTTCTTTCCGAAATGTAATTATAAATAGAAACACGACCGTAATGTATCTAACAATGATAATAGGATTCTAAAATTACAATCATCACGTGAACTCTGAACTGTAGCTGTCCCTCAATAAATTACAATAATCAAGTTAAACTATAAAAAGCTAAATATAAAAAGTTCTAGATGCTTAATAATAGAAGCCCCTTTTTGGTAGGTCTATTCAAGTTCCTTTATTTGGTAGATTTGCTTCCTGATGTTTTAATACCAAGGTAAACCAACACCTTGCTGGTAGGTAGGATTTATTATGCAGTTCATATATGTAAACCATACTAGGCAACTAATTGGGTTTTAAGATTCCAAGAGTACACGTGCTCATGCACGACCTGCTTAGCTCGTTAGACTGACATAAACGGCTTTATTAATCTGCATATATAAAAGACTATAAGATAAGAGAGAAGAGTTACCAATTCGATGATAAAACAACTTGGTTAAGTTACTTCTTGGGGTGTCTTGCCGCAATTAGGGATGTTTTATATTACTTTTTAACGCATGGAAGATGAAATTAAAAATGCCTGCGAATAAGCGTTCATCCAATTTATAGCCTTGTTTCTAACAAAAAACCTACTAGCTTTTTCTTACCTAAAAAAACTTGTTCGACATTTGTTACTTTCCATAGATACTTGATAGATATTGGGTGTATCTATCTGTCGTTGACTAATCTTTAACTATGTTGGTACTTCCTTTATTCATTCATATCAAATTCAAATTATTAAGTTTAAAGAAACTTCTTTTAGTACATCCTACATAGTCTTAACCCTATTGGATACTATAGTGTTATATTGTCATCAAGTTTATGTATGTATACTAAATCTCAGTTAATTCCTATAACGGGAACTGTTTTATACTTTTTAGCATTTTTTTTACGCACTCTGAATAACATATATTCGCGATTGAACACCATAATACCGTATTATGATCAGGTTTATATCTGTATACCAAATCTCAGTAAAAGAACTGCTTCAAAACTTTCTTGCAAAATTGCACCCAAACATACTATTCTGACCAACTAACTAACATACACGTGAAGTTAAATAAAAGCTGTTAAAAATAAAAACATCTAAAGACTTGAACACTAACAAGAAAAACTGCTTCTAAATTGTATCATATTTTGTGTGGAACGTTTCAAATAGCGTTCAATGTATTTTACAATTTTTGTAGCTTGTAGTTTGCGGAGCTTCTAAATAAAAGACCAAAGCAGTTTGTAGATAGAAACTAAGCGCGCGCTTATATCTCCCAAGGGGATATAATTGATTACATGAGGGACTTTATTTAATTTTCCAACGCAGTGGTTTTAAAAGTACATTAGATCCGTTGCCGTTTTTATATTTTAGATATCTACTGCCTCCTTTGACGTTTCAAAAGTTTAATCTTAATATTAATGTCTCGTATTTTATCTTTTTTAACACCATATATTTTTTTAAATAATTAGACAAAATCCACATGTAAAGAAATAGAATATATCAAAAATACAGCATCGAATGCTTAACTCAATGGACAGTGTATTTTTAATTTCATAAAATGAATTAAACCCGAAATGCAAATATAGCAATGGCAAAAATCAGAGGAATTTATATTGAATTAAATTAAACATTATAATAAACATCGAGTTAATTTTACGGACAATTAGGATGAAGCATTAGTGAATGAATTTCCACCTCGGAGTATGTACAGGGCTTTCCTTTATATTTTGATACATAGTTAGAGCTTTAACTATAAGGAAAACTTGAAATAAAAAGTTTGTAGGAATTTTCTTGTATGATCACATTTAATAGTTAGATAGTTGAAAAATATATATAACCTATATTATTTAATGAAACGCCCCGTATATTATTATTTTATTAAATTCGCTTCGCCTTACCGATTATAAATGTACCAGATTAGATAATTTATGTTTAAAAAAATCGATAAAATTGACAAAACCCTGCCATAAGAGACAATGCTTTAAAAAGAAAGAGTTTTTATTTTAATAATCCTTAGGATCAATAGTAATATATTTCCTCTTGAGGAACGGTTTTTGTCAATTTTCTCGCTTTCCTTTACAGATAAAAGTATCAAACTTGTTATATTTATAATCAGTTAGAAAAGGCACATTTAATTAAATAATAATATACATGCAATTAAAAATTTATTTTATTTGTGACTCTTACCTTTCTAATGATTTTTTAAAAGTTTGGATACTCGTAAAAGATAGTTCAAAAAAAATCTTACAACTTTTGTATTTAATTTTTTTTGTTTCCCCTATAGTTAAAGCTGTGGACCACTTTGTTAATAAATAAAATTTCGTTTAGGTAGATAATTGTATACTTAGTTTTCTTTTTAAAATTTTATCTTTTTTTTTCTCTGAAACTTGGCCTTACAATCTTAGTGTTTTAGCCACCCTAAAATTTTGTCTATCATTGAGAAAAAAAGGGTTCTAAGTAAAAATAATCAAAAACTTATCTTTTTTTTTTATTGATCTACATACATTTTATTTCATATTTCTCGAAATTACAACGGAATTTTACTATTTAACAAAAACTAGTTCTTAGGTCTTATCGTCATATTTTGTATTCTTATCGACCTTTCGCGCTGTAGACTTTATGTAGTTTATGTACATCAGCATAAACAGCCATCTACTCCGACAGCATCTTAAATATATTTGGTATATCGGAGCTATCTATTCTCAAAAACAATGATGTTATGTTTAGCATTTGATCCTCTAACAAGTCGTTATGACTCTCTTACTCGTAAAAATGACACATCCAGGAAATCTTCTCTCTAAATTACGGCATCTATAGTTTTCATTTTGTATCAATTTTAATTTTTTTTTAATCAATCAATTTTTCTCTATGATGACAATCTTACTCTCAGTGTTATTTTATATTTTTAGGTGTTTCCTTTTTACATTTACCACTGTTAAATTCAAAACTAACAACCTTTTCTTGAACATTTTAATACTTATTTATTGTTTATTATCAAATTCCGTTTTATTAAAAAAAAAAACATTGCTACTACGCTGATTTTATACCACTAGCGCTACAATGTTATCTAAATATTCACATGACTTTACATATATTTACCTTTAAAAATTAGCAGCCGTTAATGAACTTTTATGTCAACTGAACTGAACGTTTGTACCAATCTTTCCTAATTTAAGGGCTTTTATGAAAAACAAGCAATTCCATAATGTACATGTCGGTTTTTAACGCAAATGATAGTCACCTATAATTTCTAGTTCTGTGAGAATCAAGGCAAAACAAGCAATTCTATAGTGTACATGCCTTTGTTTATAAGAAATGATAGTCATCTCTAACTTCTAATTCCAATGACATAAAGTTAAAACAACTACGATTTTACCCTGATATTATAGATTATATTCATATTTTAGATCGTATTCTAGGTAGATCATATTTTAATTTCATTTAACAAATAGATTTTTGTATCTTTCTTTTATTAAAAGTACGATCAACCAAACAATAAAATGTTGCCTTGTTTTCAGCAGCTTTATTGATTGCCTAGAAAGATAAATTGATCAAGCCCTTTTTATAATTAATTTGCGAGCAAAAGGATCAAGCCACGCGTAAAGGGCCTACTAAATTTGGCTGATATATATTAGGTATTGTTTTTTTAAGACAAGGGGGGAGTTAAACGTTGTAGGTAGAATGTGTAAAAGGAAAGACATATTAGTGGGTGTAATTTCGTTATTTAAAGGAACCTAAAGCTTTCAGTACAAACAGCGACTCTAAAGGGAACTTATTTTGACGTACGTACAAGTTTAAACAGAAATCGCTATGTTAACTAGGAAAGAAAACCTAATCTTTTCATTTAAACATTGAAATTATTTTGTTGAAATTTAAGCTAATTACTGACTCTTTTTTCAGTTTATTATCCAAGACTATTAGGTACAACATTATTGTTTTAATAATTAAGGTTTCTGTTTAAAAATATAAAAAGTAAAAGTAATAAATGACCCTTATTTCAAAATACACAATATGGCATCACGAAAATAAACGTAACAGGGAAGTATTGTGTGTTGTTATCGTGAAAATATCACCCTCCTATATTCTTTTAGATCTTCACGTTTTAGTGTCCCAAGATGCCGAAAAACATGCTTTCTGAATTCCGTCGGTCTGTCTGCCTGTTCGCAGCACTGCTAATAAACTACTTACTCGATTGCCTTCACATTCTGGACAAAAATTACGGGTCATATGGGGATGACCTGTTAACATTTTAGTAAAAATCCAATATGGCGAACCAAAATGGCGGTCTAGTGAAATGTTCAAAAAATTATTAAAAAACTGCTTATACAATTTATCTCAAATTTTGCACAAACATTAAAGTATGATGTTGGAATCAACTCGTAAAATTTTGATACGAATCCAAGATGGCCGAACAAAATGGCAGCCAAATAAAATGTGGGATGATCTGGTAATATTTTGGTAAAAATTTAATATGGCGAAATAAAATGGCGACGTAGTGAAATGTTAAAAAAATTATTATGAAAAAACTACTTATCCAATTTATCTCAAAATTTGTACAAACCTCAAAGTATTATGTTTGAATTAACTAGTAAAATTTAGGTATGAAAATGGCGGCTTAATAAAATATTTAAAAATTCAGTCTGAAAAAACTACTCATTGGATTGATTTCAAATTGTGTGCCATAATCAGTTGTGGTATGAGGTTTTACATATCTTCACGTTTTAGCCTGTCTAGATGCCAAAAAATATGTTTTATTAATTCCGTCTGTCTGTTTGTCTGACAATTTGCGGCACAGGTTAAAATTTACTTACCTGATTGACTTTAAATTTTGATCAAAAATTAAAGGTCATATGAGGATGGTCTGATAATATTTTAGTAAAAATAAAAATTGGCGAAACAAAATGGCAGATTAGTGAAATGTTAAAAAAAAATGTTTCAAAATTACTTATGAACTGGCAAAATTTTGGTATGAATCCAAGATGGCGGAACAAAATGGCGGCGTAATAAAATATTTAAAAATTCAGCCTGAAAAAAACGACTTAGTGGGTTGATTTCAAATTGTGTGCGAAACTAATTGTGGTATAGGGATCAGCTAGTAAAATTGTGTTTCTAATTCAAGATAACGGAACAAAATGGCGGCCAAATAAGATCTTTGTTATCGTGAAAAAATCACCCTCTTAGCTTTTAGTTCACGTTTTAGCGTCCCTAGATGCTAAAAAAATATTTTTATCAATTCCGTCGGTACGTCTGTAACGGTTTGTCTGTCTGTTCACGGCATAGCTTAAAAACTACATACCAGATTGACTTCAAATTTTAATTAAAAATTAATTTCATGTTATTTCGAGATGACCTGGTAATATTTTGAAAAAAATCCAATACGGCGGGACAATGTTGAAAAAAAATCTTTACTAAAAAAAACTTATTACCTCAAATTTTGCACAAAAATCAAGTATCACATGGGATTGAACTGGTTACATTATGATGCGGCTTAATAAAATATATAAAAAATAAAACTGAAAATGCTACTTATTAAAATAATTTCAATTTCTGTGCAAGAAATTCAGCGTGATATAAAGATAAACTGGTAAAGTTGTGGTACCATCTATCTCCGACCAATTGGACGAGGCGACGAAATTGATAAAACTTATTTTTGGCATCTAGGAACGCTGAAATGTGAAGATATGTAAAACCTGAGAGGATGATCTTTTTTACGATTAAAGACACTCCTTTAACCGCCATTTTGTTGCGCCATCTTGAGTATGTACCACAATTTTCCTAGTTCATTTCTATACCAGAGCTAGATATAGCATACAATTTGAAATCAAGTCATTAAGTGGTTTTTTCCGGCTGAATTTTTAAATTATTTATTAAGCCGCCATTTTGTTTCGCCGCCTTGGATTCATACCAAAATTTTACCAGTTGATTCCTACATAATACTTGATTTTTGTGCAAAATTTAAGATAAATTCGATAAGTAGATTTTTATTAATATTTTTTTCAACCTTTTACTAGGCCGCCATTTTGTTTTGCCATTATGCATTTCTACCAAAATAATACCAGGTCATTTCCATATGATCCTTAATTTTTAAGTAAAATTGGAAGTCAATCGGATAACTAGTTTTTTATCTATGCCACGAACAGACACACGGACAGACAGTCAGCCAGACAGACATGTTTTTCGAGATCTAGGGACCCGAAACGTAAAGATCTGAAAAAATCTCGGAGGGTGATTTTTTCACGAAACTTTGAGAGCAATATTGCATTTTGAAATAAAATAAAACATTTCTATGGAACTATATCAGAACCCTAATTCCAAATAAAAAAAATGTGGTAAAAACCATAAAAAGTCCACCGGTTGATAATTGAATTAGATTCACCATTTTAAATCGTTAGTGGGAAAAAATTTAGTGGTACATTTAAAAAAAATAGTAATAAAATCGAGCCAGCTCCAATCCCAACTGAAAATTAACCAAACAGAATAAATTGGAATTTCCCCACAATTTCAAAATGCTTTTAAAACTTCCTCAAATCGAGTTATGAACTCGAATGGAATGCTTACTTGCCGGACGTCAACGCTTCGTCGCAAAAGTGAAAAATATAATTTGATTTTGAAGCCGTTTCGAAATCTTTCATCGCGAAAATATGTCTTATAATTGCAATGTTGCCGTCTTGCCAGAAATTATAAATTTTAATATGGCCATAAACTTAAACCTTAAAACCATTAGCGGTCAGTCACCTATTATAGAGGACTTTTTAGTTTGCTATACTGTAATTTTAGCTGTTAACATAATTGAAATCATATATGTTAACAACCCTAATAAGTATCAATTTGGCAGTCACAACAATTCTAAGCTTTTGGTTAATGTTCATTCAAAATACTTTATGAGACTTTGTTTTCTACTTAGTTTCGCTTGCTCTTAAAATTCTGAAATTTTCACCTTGTCACTCCTCTGGCAATACCTGCTACACACCTATCTTATTTCTTTTCGTAACCAAACCCCCTCTCTTTTTAAAAAAGTGTTTATTAATATTTCTCCTTATAATTTTTTTACATTTCACTAGGCTACCATCTTGCTCCGACAAATTGGATTTTTACCAACGTATTACCAGGACATCCCCATATGACCCTTAATTTTGACTAAAATTTGAAGTAATAACAATATCAGGTTTGTGATATTCCTATTATGTTTTAAAAACTTATTGGTACAATGATATCAACCTTTTGTTTAAAAGCTAATTAAAATATTTATTACCATTCTTATGTGTCAACTTATCATTACTATCAAAATATATTTATTAATGATTAGTCAGTTTCTACAAAGATGACTGAACGCCCTCCTCCTTTTTATTGAAAAATTTCTATTATTATATTTATTTATAGTTACTGACCACAGTTTGTCCTTGTATGGCGGGATCAGTTTTGGTTCAGGAATGCGGTGATAGGCTAGAGCAGTTGGCGCGACGTAAAAGAGTGAAGTTGGTTTGGGTGCCAGGACACTGTGGGATTGAGGGCAGCGAGAGGGCAGATGAGTTTGCTAGACTCGGCGCCACCAGCCCGTATGTAGGACCAGAACCAGCTTTAGGCATCACTAGGTAGCAGATAAGGACAGCACTCGACGAATGGGCACAACATGAACTTCAACGTGAATGGGGCCAGTCCGGGGTCGGGAGGCAAGCTAGAGACTTCATTGTGAAGCCCGATAAGGGCCGAACAGAGTGGTTACTAGCCAGAGACAGGGAAGCTCTAAATTCCATCGTAGGAATAGTAACGGGGTACTGTCGATTGAGGAGACACCTCTTTATGTTAGGCATTGAGGAAGATTCTATCTGCACGGAGTGTCAGGAAGAGGAGGAAACTCCGCTTCACTTCCTGTGCAGATGTGAAGCACGAGCGAGACTGCGACGAGATATTTTCGGCACTACGGTCTTGCATAGGGACGAAGTTAAGGATCTTGCATGGAAGGATATACAGACTTACATAGTAAGGACAGGCAGATTCAAGGATGTACACCTGGTGGCGGGTGGTGGTTGAGGGAGGCGCTGGGGTAGACTGAAAGGGCCTTATAGGCCTACCAGTCAGGTCTCTAGACCTCCCCCTAACTACTACTACTACTACTACTACTTGTCCTTGTATGGACGGTCAGTTAACTTCACACATCACTACACATTTTTGTCAGTAATTTTCAAACCTTTTGATCATAGTTTATTAGCCAACATTCTCTAAAAATATTTTATTGACATTTATTAATTTTATATAAGCATACAATAAATACACATTTCTGTTCAGCTAGTTCCTTCGTCCACCTCACCGCAAGGATTTGCTTTGATTTCTCATAATTTTAGTTTTGTTTGAATTTCACTTCAAATGTATGCTAGGGTTAGTAAGAATGTACGTGTTTGTGTCATTACTCGCCAATTTGTTTGGAGGAGACTTTTTATTGTTTTATTTTTCTCGGCTCTCTGAATCTACCCACACAGTCTTTGTTTTTTGTTTTGATCCAAATTCAAAAACACAATTGGTGTAGTTTATTGACATTACACAGGTTTTTGCATTTTTTAAGTCTATTATTTCCAACGTAGTTGATTTTACTTGCACTTGTATTATTGCTTGCAGGCCACTTAACCAAGGTTGCCAAGTCAGTCTTCGGCGGCTTGTCTTTGAACAGTGTCTTTCTCTCGTTGTGACGTCATACTGGGGTTGCAAATTAGATTCGTAATCAATTCCTATTGTTTGTTTTCACAAGTTTACAGTTTATTTTATATTTTAATTTTCTAGTTTGGTTATACTCATTAAGATAGAACTTAAGAACATTTAATAATTCGTTTTTTATACATAAGGATTTCAATATTATCATATTTTTTTGAACAGTTGTAGTTGTTTTAATTTCATATAAACTTTTTTTAAATGTAATTTGATGTTCGTCAACCTTTGTTTTGTCTTTTGATTTTTGGCCTTGTCCACCACCTTTATAATTGAAGGGTTTTATTACTCGATGTACTTATTTGTAGATAGGATTGATGATGACTAGTTAGCCGAAAGCGCTCTGCTATAATTTTGAATTTGGATAATATACACGTTATGCAGCCAGACCTTTTTGTTTCATTATGTATATATTATATTATATTATTTTTGATGATCATTAATTCATTTTATTTAAAGTATTTATCTGTTTGCCTCGAACTATCACGTTTTAATTAATTAAATGACTTCAAAACCACATGAGATACATGTGCTACTAACTGTCTTCAAATTAGCAAAACTAATTATCTTCCACGTAGGACGATTTAAGTTTACAGAGACATACGATCTAGACTAATTTAGATACTATTACGTTGCTTTGAAACGGCAATATCTAAGTGAGTAAGGTAATAAATATTACTTTCTTAGGACTAATAATTGATGGCTACATCACCATAATGTTCTTTTTTTTTTTAGCCAGGTAATAGTTCAAGGCTTGTGGTTATAAATGCATCCCATTATCGATCTTATTTTTATAGATATAAAAAAATATTTTAGTGTAATTTGCAGATATAAGTGTTGTTTCTTTTTTTTTAATCAATATCCACCATATTTTTTTTAATGCAATGCCATGCATCTAATGTGTCCGATAAATGGGTTTCTTCTTGCTGATGATAAATATACTAGATTTGATACCTCTATATTTAAAGAGAAATTTGAGAAAAACCTTGCCATAAGAAGCAATGTATTCCCATTCGCCTCAATATGCAGTTTTCTTGCCTCTTATGACAGGTTTTTTTCAAATTTGACGAGCGTCTTTGAAGAAAACGGTATTATATTTGATATATTTATAATCAATAAGAATACACTAAGAATAATTGTACAATTTTTAGTATGAGTCTGAATTGAATCTCTATGTGTGGGCCTGTGAAGATTGAATTTTCACAACTTTTTTGTGCTTCTGTTCCATAAGATACGTCACAATAAATTTCGCATTCCTATTGGCACTTTTAATTTCTACGAGGTGGTATTATTGGATTTTTGTATCAACGATTTGGCTTTTCTCAACCATTATCAACTTTGTCATTTTAAATAGTCAAAAATATTTATTTTATGCTTAATGAATTCTACCCTTCAGTGTTTAAAAAATATTTCGTTGAAGCTGCTCTTCAGCACGCTTTTCCGAAATTTTTTTGAGTATTATGAATATTTAATGGTATATACCATTAAATTAACAATCCGCTATTAATATTTCAAATATTTTTGATAATTTTGTTTTTTGTGACAGTCCATCGCATGCTACATTCCTCTTAAGTTTGGTCCTTGTATCCATAGTACAATAAGAATAATAAATGTGTACTAGTCGATAGGACTTTTAAGAGTAAATAAATAAATATAATGTGTTTAGAAAAAAGATGTACTTTTAGGAGTTATTAATGGGATACTAAAAAGTATCCTATTAATCATTTTAATGATGGAATTACATTCAGGGTATTGTCGATGTCTCTACTAGATTCGAAGGTGAAATACGATTAAATTATTATTATTAGTAATATGAGTCATGGAGTTTACAAAACCGCAATAAAAAATACAAGCCCGAATTTTTAAACAAGTTGGTGGTGGGGACTTGTCAAAACACTGATATTTTCTTTCAGCAAAATGTATTTTTAAACCTACTACCATGAGTAAAAATGTACGTATTGATGACGAGTTTTCTATTCCGAAAAGGTACAATAAATATTGAAAAGTCGTTGAGTTCAGAGTAAAATGTAGAAATTATTAAGCATAAAATGAAAATGTTCCAGTGTCTAAAATAATAAAGTTGAAGATGGTTGAGACAAGTCGAAACTCGAAAATATATCTAATTATACCTACCACCTCGTAGAAAATAGAAACTGCTAATGAGAATGTGAGATTTATTTTGACATATCTTATCAAAAAGAAGTAGAAAAAAACGAAATCGTGAAAATTCGTTGTTTTTATAAATAACTTCGGATGTATTCGCAAGCATGCAACTATACCAAAATTTAAGTCTCGCAGTATATCTTATCGTTTACGAAAGACCAGTGGTGAACATCAGATTTGTACCATCCTGCACATTATCAAATAACTAGGAGGTCGTACTTAATGAAAAGAAGCATTCATAACAAGAGAAGCTCCAGGTATAGCCAATTTACCTATTTTTTGTTTTATAAGCGAAATTTCCCGGATTTTTCTTATTTCAGGTTCTGGAAATTAATAATTTTATTTATTTCAGTAAACACAGAGGTGGCTGTGTGACAATTATAATATTCTTCAAACAATAATAAAAAACTCAAAAACCGCCTACACTCAAATGAATTCTGTAATTTATAGTGTTAAAGCCTCAACGGGCGTTTACAAACTAAAGCGAATGTTGTGAACTAGGTCCTTACCCTTACTGATGGTGACGGCATCCCATTATTTAGAGTAGGAAAAAAAGACGTATTTGTAAAAAAATTATTCGAAAAAAAAATTCAAATATGTATGTTGTTAATTACTTCAAAACTTGAACGTCGATGTTTTCTTCAAGGTTGTGTTAACCTGGTTTATGAGCTGGCTATGAGCCATCAAAAACAGCGAAGAAGGAGCTTGTAATAGCATTTGTTAAATAATAATGGCTATAATATTTCAGCGGATAGAGCAATCAAAAATGTTCTTTTTTAAATTACCAGGTACACGATTTACAAGTTATGACAGAATTATAATAAACAACTATTCCAAACACCCAAAACTTCATATTACCAAAACACTTTGTAATAGCTCTTTAAAAATTGCTACCCAAATGGATTAAGTTGATGGAGAGTTGGTTCCTGATTCCACTGAAATATTTGCTGCAATATTTTAGCAGATACAGGAATCAACTCTACGCTAACGTAGAACTTGAATACAAATACCCGTATTAATTAAAGGGGTTTAAATTTAGTCCAGGTCTAACTTGACAGTTATAGGTTTAAGCTGACATAAAATGCAACGATTGAACAAATAATTTTTATAAATATCAGTTTACAAATTGACAGCCACATGAGCAAAATACGAGGCAAAATATAACTGATGAACTAACAGTTTTAATTGTTATGGCAATTGGAACTGGTTTAACTCTTAGACCTTTTTAATGAATACGGAGGTTAATGCCTTATTGCCATCTGTTTCAGTTTGTTCCCAAAGAATAAAGCCCAGAATATACATTTCCGGTGATCTACTCGTACAGCGAATTAAACTATTGTACCTAATCCTTGTGTAAGACAATGAGTTTCTTCTGATTGTTATGAAAATATATATTTCTAATAGTAATCAAATTAATAGCAATAAAACTTCTAATCGAATGAAACTAATCATTAACTATTTTTTTTTATGTCATTTTTCATAAAATTCAATGAGCAACAGTTATGTTAAACCCGGTTTACTAATATTTAAAAAAAACTGCAGACCATATAAGGAGCTCATTTTGATAACGCAACAAGTCCAAAAATGTTTAGATAAAGGTATCGCTAGCTATTTAAGACCCAGTAGCTTGCTTTTTCTGTAATTCTACCGATTTAAACTGCAACAAGTCCCCATGTTAAATAACCTTCAATGCACATATCTTTTTACAAAACGTAATAAGTCCGCAAACTATTATTTTCGAATCGGAACAAATCCAGATTTCGTTTCAAATTTATTCGTCAGATCAGACAGGTTTTTTGTAAGACTCCAGTGATATTGTCGTCGTCATTAGAATAATAAACATAGTTAAATACAAAATGAATGACTTTGGAGAGGTTTTAGTTGAGGAATGTAGTGTTATCCACATTTTTATGTATGGACTGAGGACAGTGCCGGTCATGGTTCTAATGAAGTTGGTTCGGCTCTTCTTAAGTTTCTCAGAGGTTCTGAGTTTAACGTATCCATTACAAAGATTCGCCTGTTTTGTGATAGATGCGGAGAACAAAATAAGAATTTTCATATTGTACATGCCTTGACGTTCTGGTTGAGCAAGGAAGCACAAATGATTATATCAAGATTTACAAGCAATTTGGAACTGTGCATGAACTGGGAAAATATTGGAGCGTATTCGATTTAAAAAATTTTCTTGGCCTTTTTAAAAAATACGATGGTATCAACGAATAAAAAATCGTGACTATTAGAAAAGGAGTGGTAGTAAATTCGCAAGTATTTTATAGAAATCAAAATATGTCAAAAAAGCCACAGACTTTGCTTAAACGGGACAAAAATTTAGAGAACATGGTTTTAAGCTAGATAAAAAATATCGGTTAATAAAGGCGGGGCAGTTAACAAAATTTTGAAAGCTGCATTCAGAGAAAATTGGACCAGGGTTCTGAATTTACAGTGGAATTTTCAGTTTTTACAAGAAGATCTTGTTAATATTCCTATGCCTGAAAATGAAGAGGACTGCGAGTTAAGTTAAACGGAGAGTAGCTTGGTTCAAGTTCGAGCTATTTTGAAACTATGAGTTTTTTTATGTAAGTTTAAGGGTTTTCTCAGTTATAAGACTGAAACAAAAGTGTTAATTACTTTGTTCTTTCACAGTTTATGTAACAATAAATGTTTCTCAATAAAAGTTTCTTTATCAAAACGAAACAAGTGTCATCTTCTTTTTCAAAATGCAACAGATCCAAACTATAATTGACAAAAATAATCTTTTTATCTTACATTGATTTCAGAACTAGTTATACATTTACACTACGAATATACAATCAAATAATAAAGTACAGTCAGACTACATTATACAATTAACCTTAAAGCACATTTCTTTCATATTCGAAAAAAGTAAAAAATGGACTTGTTGCATTATGAAAATGAGCTCCTTATATTTTAAGGCATGGCATAATTTGTGAGATTTCTTCTAAATGGTAGTAGTAGTAGTAGTAGTTGTTAGGGGGAGGTCTAGAGACCTGACTGGTAGGCCTATAAGACCCTTTCAGTCTACCCCAGCTCCACCCTCAACCACCACCCGCCACCAGGTGTACATCCTTGAATCTGCCTGTCCTTACTATGTAAGTCTGTATATCCTTCCATGCAAGATCCTAAACTTCGTCCCTATGCAAGACCGTAGTGCCGAAAATATCTCGTCGCAGTCTCGCTCGCGCTTTACATCTGCACAGGAAATGAAGCGGAGTTTCCTCCTTTTCCTGACCTCCGTACAGATAGAATCTTCCTCAATACCTAACATAAAGAGGTGTCTCCTCAATCGACAGTGCCCCGTTACTATTCCTACGATGGAATTTAGACCTTTCCTGTTTCGGGCTAGTAACCACTCTGTTCGGACCTTATCGGGCTTCACAATGAAGTCTTTAGCTTGTCTCCCGACCCCGAACTGGCCCCATTCACTTTGAAGTTCATGTTGTGCCCATTCGTCGAGTGCTGTCCTTATCTGCTTCCTAGTGATACCTAAAGCTGGTTCTGGTCCTACATACAAGGTACGACACATTTAAAAAATTCAATAAAAAAGATGCCCTGAAGAAAATGGGACAAAATGAACGTGACTAAAAAATTATCACCTTGTCGTTTATTCAGAATATAAATAAAATTCTATGTAGGTAAGTCATGAAGTAAGTATTGATCTTTTGTGGCACAAAACATTTTTCTCAACTCATTCATCCCTAAAGACGAATTGTTTATGTTTTGTAATATGCATTACAAAATAAAATTACTGCAATAACCTACCTGGCCAATTTTATTTATGATAAAGATCTGAGAATATTGTTAAGAAAATTGCCGTAGCAACATGCAAACTCGGTGCATTTCAAATTTGAATAATTCGCATACGAAATAGGTCAGGAATTCATTGTCTACATCTCAAGAAGCAAACCTGTATTTGTTACGAATCTCATTTATACGGGCGTACAATGAGCAGGTAAAGGCATATTCTTGCCAGGCAAACGAAGGAGCTTTGTTCATATGTAAATGAGAACCCGAACAGTATCTTGTATAATCTATCCGAGTATCGTATAATTAGGAAAAGGATGAGGATAATGAAATGTTTTAAGAGATTGGCTTTGTTTTAATGAAAATAAAATAGGGACTTAAATAAATGTTATGTAATCAAAGCTATTAAAAAACTGTGAGTTGACTTTACCCAGTACACATTTTTTGTTTTATCGGGGCTAGTAAATTATAACTCTTCTTTTAGGCATAATAATTCAATAATACACAAATATGGTATTTATGATGAGAGAACTTCGTAATTAGGTAAAACTGATCTGTAATGAAATTTGACCGAAAATTTTGTCGTAATTTTCTTTGATCTCAGAAAATGAACTTGTGTATATACAGAGTTTGACTCCTGACATACGTTGTTCTCCGACCTAAGTCAAGAGTTAACAGCGCAATTCCATGCCGGTCGTGGTATTAGCCAGAGGAGTAGTTTCTGTGAATCTATTGTGTGCCTTTGCCCTACACGAGGAATGCTAGCCTATGGTGACCTGATGAGCTCTAAAAAGAGCGAAATCGCGATCTTCGTTTGACTAAAATGGATCATTGCGCTTGTAGCTATTGCAGGACATGTATAAGATCGCAGTGTCGTTGTTATGACGTTGGTGCAACGCGAAATAAAATATATTAACATTATTGCCGCCACCAACGTAGGTTCGAAGTCAACAGTGTAATTTAATGCCTGTCATGGTATTAGTCCGCGGACTAGTTTCTTCTCTGATTTCATTTTGTTTCATTTGTGAAATTCGTTGACCAATGATTCATTAATAACAAAAAACATTAAAAGAAAAATTTAAGTAAATTTAACATTTTTTAAAAATGGATTTTTTAACAACAAGGTCATAATGATGTTGAAATGTGTTAATATTAATAAACTTTTAAGATTTAGTAGTGAGTTCATTACAAAGAATTTAGGACGCCTACATCGACGTTTTTATCATTATCTAACTATTAGAAATAAATAATTACTGTATGTTTTAATAAATCACTGACACTAAAGAGGTTTAAATTTAGACCAGGTCTAACTTGACAGTTGTAGGTTTAAAATGACATAATTAAAGAAATAATTTTTCTAAATGTCACAATTACAAAACGACAGTGACATAAGCGAAACATAACTGGCGAAATAAGAGTTTTAAGTACCATGGCAACTAGACCTTGAATGTTCAGTGCTCCAATTTCGTGAAATAAAGATCCCCTGAAGACGTCTAGTGCAATCGAAGGCGAAACGTCGGAAGGCGATTCCATTTTGACATGGTCTAATCCGAAGATCCATGATTTTTTAATTGACCACAGCCGTGCCAGATTTCGTTCTACTGTACCTATGTTTTAATCACACATAAATTATGGAATAATTGAATTACGAACACAAATATGAATTTACCAATTGTCCTTTTATTAGGAATAGTGAAGGGTGACCCAATTTAATTCCGCACAAAGTAATTTAATAACACATGTGCCGTCTTTTCGAATATTTTTTTTGGACGCCAATTTGTTTCATCGTATTGGACTCCTACAAATATTTTACAGGTATCTACCTATGCCATACTTAAATTTAGAGCCTAATTTAAAATAAATTGAATTTATAAGTAGTATTTAGAGTGATTTTTTAGAGAGAGGGATAATTAGTTTTTTAGTAATAATTTTTTCACTATTCCGCTAATTTGTTCCGCCATATGGGATTTTTGCCAAAATATTACCAGATGATCCCCATAGGACCCTTAATTTCTTACCAACATTTCAAGTTAATCGGGTAAGTATTTTTTTAGCCCATGGAATTAAGAAAACAAATTTATGGCATCAGACCAAGCAGACCAAAATTTTACCAGTTAATTCCTACGTAATATTCGATATTATTTGTTAATTAATAGTATTTAAGTAATTTTTTTAACACATAATCCTTAATTTTTTATCTAAACTGGAAGTCAATCGGGGAGTTTTTTTTAGATAATTGTATTTTTTAATTTGGACATGGTTTCGATTTTGACAATACATCTGTACTGGATACCCAAACTAACTATAAAAAGAGATTAATCTCAGAAATGATACATATAGAACAGAATAAAAATTCAGTTAATAAAAAAACCGATTTAGAGAATCTCAGTACTGCATATTTCAATATAATTGATAAAATCAAATAACTGTATCCGTATGCTAAAATTATTTGCAAGGTATTTATAATACATAAAAAAGTAAAAAAACAATATTACTATTTTTTTATCCAATAACACGGAAAAATATTTGGTATATTGCTATTCTCAAACAACCGTTAAACGAGCTGGGTTGAATTGTTTTAATTAGTTGTGGTGTTTCCTTTTATTGTTGTAACCCATGTGTGTGATTTTCACTTTTTTTGCCTATGTGTTGTTCGTGTATTTTTTCATATGACTATGAAAGTCAAATCCTTAAAACGTAAGTACAGAGTTTTTAATTTTTAATTTTATTGTGCATTATTTTTCAGATCAAAATATTTAGTTATATATTTATCGTAATTTATGTGTTTTTGTATGTAACAATTTCCAAAAATTTCACTATTTTGTGTCAAATTTTCACAATCAGTATAGCATTTTTTTTACATTACTATTTATTAAGTTGATATATATATATATATATATATATATATATATATATATATATATATTACTAGAATTGTACGAAGAAACCAAATTTTGAGAAGTATACAAGATATTCCACTTAAAAAAAAATCAAAGTTGATAATGACCCCGTTTAAACAAGAAACGACAGTCAAGTGTCTGGAATTACTAAATTGACATCTAAACCAATCATATACCATATGGACAACTTACCAACCGATATGCTATCTACAATGAAAATGACAGGCCGGATATCAATTACGCTGTCATATTTAGGACGACAAATAAAAAATAGATGTAGCAAATTCTTAAAAATTATTGACTAAGATATGGATACAGTTTTTTAATATGCATATTAAAACTTTTCGAGGCAATATTAAATCTTTCTTTTCTAAATAAAAATTTAGGGAGGTCTCTAACTTGTAAAAAAAAACAACTCAGACCTGAACTTCTGGTTAGGCCGTTTTTGCAGAGTTTATTAAATATCTTGTTTATTCCCTTTTATTCAAGAATTTCTTTTCAGTTAAGAAAAATGTATATAGCCATACTTAAAAAAGTGTGACTTTTATGGAGGTGTCTTTATAAAATTAACTAACTTTAAATTAGATTATGGAGGATGAGGAATTTTCATTTGGTGTTTTAATTTTAATTCAGTACTTTAAAGGAAATATTTTTACAAGACTTAAACAATGTATGAAATTAAATTACTTATTTACAACTCGATTATTTAGCAATTTAAGAAAGGATGTTTGTTTTCATTTAGGAGTATATATTGGTACCTCTGAAATTAATTGAATTAGTAGTCGTCAGAGGAACTGTTCAAATAAAATTAATAGTAGTAGATATTTACATTTATATTTATTTTTTAATATAAAGACCAAAAAATCAATAAATCCTCTTTTACCACCTCTTGTATAGAATTTCACTACGGACAGTTATAACACAGTCTACATATATATATATATATATATATATATATATATATATATATATATATATATATATATATATATATATATATATATATATATGTTGATTTTTACTCCTTCACGGATGGAAAAATACAATGTGTTTTCATTCCGGGTGTACATCCGTTCACTACTGTCGTTCTGAAAAGAACAGTTTTGCTGACGTTTCGCCAAAATAACATTTGGCATTTTCGAAGCTTTCTTTCTCGCGTCTGAATAGAGACTGAAGTGTTGGTGACTGCGACGCTTTCTTTTATACCCCCACTCGGGGCCGAAGGTTATATATGCGCAGGCGTTGGTCGTTATTTATGTTTTCCGGATGGTGCTGTTGTTGTTGCGCTAATTGCGCTTGAGTTTTTGCGATTTTAGATTTGTCGATTATTGTCTTCCATACTGTTGGTAGTTTTAATGATTCGTCCCTTTTATTTAAATCACCTTGCTTTTTAATTTCTATGGCTTCTCGGATTATTCTGGTCTTATAATGTTCTATATTGGCAATCTCCCTACACCCATCGAAATTTATTTTATGGCCGGTTTCCTGATGATGTAGGAATAAAGCTGAGGTTTGTTTATTTCTGATGCTGAGTTTATGCTCTTCCACTCTTGCTCATATTCGCCTGTTAGTTTGCCCTACGTACAACTTTTCACAGTCTTGGCACGGAATACTGTACACTCCGTGATTTTCCAGTTTGATTTTATCTTTTGGGTTTCCGAGTAGTTTACCTATAGTTGTTTGTGGCTTGTGTATTGTTTGTATGTTGTGTTTCCTCAGAATTCTTCCGATTCTATCTGTTGTGCCTTTTACATATGGTAAGACTACTCGTTGTTTTCCCGGTTCATATTTTTTGTTGTTCGTTGTTCGGGAAACTTGTGCATTAATAGCTTTCTCTATGGTGCGATTTGTGTAGCCATTTTTCTTTAAAGCACTAGATATTACCTTAAGTTCGTTTTGTCTCGTCTGTGTTTCAGTTAGTCGCACGGATCTAGATATTAGAGTATTTGCCACAGCTTGAATTTGTGCTGGGTGATGATGTGATTTTGCATTTAAATATCTGTCTGTATGTGTTGGTTTTCTATACACGGTGTATTCGAAATGTCCGTTATGTAGTTTTGTGACCAAAACATCTAAAAATGGTAGTTTGTTGTTTTCCTCTAACTCTAGAGTAAATTGTATTCTGGGGTGGATTGAATTTACGCGAGTAAGAAATTTTTCGAGCTCTGCATGACCATGTTGCCATATAATAATTTTTTTGCGAAACGTCGGCAAAACTGTTCTTTTCAGAACGATAGTAGTGAACGGATGTACAGCCGGAATGAAAACATATATATATATATATATATATATATATATATATATATATATATATATATATATATATATATATATAATAATTATGTGTGTGTGTGTGTGTGTGTGTGTGTGTGTGTGTGTGTGTGTGTGTGTGTGTGTGTGTGTGTGTGTGTGTGTGTGTGTGTGTGTGTGTGTGTGTGTGTGTGTGTGTGTGTGTGTGTGTGTGTGTGTGTGTGTGTGTGTGTGTGTGTGTGTGTGTGTGTGTGTGTTTAACTTTAATACAATCCTATAAACTATAATCTCATTTCTAGTTTATAATTTTTTATTATTACTATTTTTATTTATTATTTATATTATTTATTTATTATTTCATAACTTTATTGATTTATATAGTTTATGAAAAATAAATTATGTCTTTTATTATTTTCGCACGTAAAAAGTAGGTTTTATTCCCGAAAATGGAATTTTAACGAATATTTAAACAATTCATTTGGTCGCCATTTTGTTTTTGCTAAATCGATTTGAAGTCAATTAGATAAGTAGTTTTTTGGCAATGAATTTTTAAATAATTCATTTTTTTTTTCGTTCCGCCTTTAGATTTACATTTACCAGTATACCTATATATCACACTTCATTTTTGTGCAAATTTCGAGGTTCATCCGATAAGTAATTTCTTAATAATGATTTGTTTTACATTTTGTGCCAATTTGTTCCGTCGTGTTGGATTTTTACCAAAATGTAACCATCTAATTCCCTTATGACCCTTGATTTTTAACCAAAATTATAAATAAATCGGGTAAGTAGTTTTTGAGCTAGGCCGTGTAAAGATGAGTAGACCGAAAGACCGACAGATTGACAGAAATGGGAGAACATGTTTTTCAGGGTGCAGGGACCGTAACACAAAGATCTGCAGAAATCTTGGAGTGTGATTTTTCCACGATTCCAATAATTCCCTCTTAACGAGGCAAGTAAAAGTTCATACAACTGTCCTAAAGTTTATCGTGTTGTTTATATATCGTATTCATACAAGCTAACCTAACTCCATTTAAAATGAGTATCTTTAGTGTGATAGAATAGTGCGTGTGCAAAGATATTGATTGTGGTACGTATATTTGAATCAACTAAATAAACTGATGAAAAATAATTTTACTGGGTAATTATCATAATATTTGCAGTTGTTAATTGGAAAATCAGGAGATATATATACACAGCTTATTTATACCTTTCCTTGTCCATGTGACAAATCATATATAGGGCAAACCACACAGTATTTGGAAAAACGTATTAGGCAACATAAATACGATTGTCTAGAAAAATCTAAAAACAAAAGTGGAAAAACGGCATGTGCGCAACATCATTTTGACACCGGTCATAATTTCATGTTTGGCAAAGTACGGGTCTCAGACAAGGCAGGAAACGTACCATACTGAAAATGATTTTTATTCTAGTCTGCCATGATAATGCAGTAAATCAGAAGTAATGTTACCGATTTAAGTAAGCAGAATACGACTAAAATAACTAGTATTATTCACTAATGGTAAATACGTATGGGCACATAAAAAAAAAAAAAATATATATATATATATATATATATATATATATATATATATATATATATATATATATATATATATATATATATATATATATGTCACTGTCTGCCTGGACTGTCCTAGAACGAGAGTGATGATCATACCCTTACTTGGTTTCTTTAGGTTTAAACTCATGGCAGATATGTGGTTCTAACGTAACAATGTGGTCATTTTATTGAAATTTATTTTCAGATTTAAGTATCAGTATACTTATGAGTATACTAACACATTATCATTGAACAACACTGTGACAAAAAAGAATATAATAGAAATATGGCATGTAGTGCATTTTCTTTATAAATTAGTAAACATCTGTCTCCATTGTCTTTTTATACAGATTTCCGAGCTTCCAATTAAGAAATAATTACACATTTTATACGCAACATGTTCTAAACGTTATTAAGGTAGGTAACCAGATTTCATACCAAAAACTATTTATTGTATATGTGTCTTATATTATTATTACATTGTTGGTCTAATCGTGGTGCCTTCTCTTTACAAATGATTTTTTAGCCCGAGGAAGATGCGACCACGCATCGAAACGTTGCTTATATAGTAAAAGATTTATATCAAACGCATTCGTCTGTTTTTCCCGGTATACTTTCAAGTAACCTATATAATTTTATTTGGAATGTACAGTATACGTAAAGACCTTTGAGTCTGTTTATATTGAGAAAAAAACCTATGAAATAAAATAAATATATTTCACTAATGATCTTTATATTCTTTTATATATTTATTATTATACATTTCGCAATCCTTGAACAATATATACCATAATCTACAAAAATGTGCGGCTATTATTTAAATATTTTATTGTGTTGATGGGTTAAACTGTTAGGCAAAAAAAGACGTATCAATTAAGGATATAAATTATTTAAGGCGCAAATCCCAAGTTTCACGCTTACCCCAACATAAAATTACACCAGTTTAAAACTTTTTCTCGGGGTCAGTCTCAAGGGAGATAAAAACTCGGGGCAGGCCTATAAAGTAGCAAAAAAGTTTAACTAACTTAAAAGTTAAATTTATATTATAGCTTTTCTTTTCAATAGACTGTGCCATGAATAAAAGTACAGCATTCTAGTAGTAACAAATAGTTTATTCTATATAACATCAACAAAAATAAGATGACACAAACAAAAATTCGCATTCACAATACAACACAGCTTTATAAATTAAGCATTAATAAGTCAAACATGTATTTTTAAACTTGATTGCATGCTAAATTTAAATTAGGATCACATATATTATTACTATTAATTTTCCGTGACTAAAACACTAAGATTATAAGGTCAAGTTTCGGAGAAAAAAAAATTACTGTTATTAATTAAAATAATATTGCATTTTGAATAATACATACTCTTGGATACTTTTCACCGTTTGGTTGCTTAATTCCAGGATTACAAGTGATGCTATTTTGCCAAGACGTGGTAAAATAAAATGCAAATAATTATACTCTAAGCACATCTTCATTCAATAATAATAAAAGAAATGTATTAATACTAGTTATTAAAACATGTATTGAATAACTACAGGTAACGCTGTTTTATTTTTTATATAAGAGAAAAACTCTAAATACTCAAATTTTTATAATAATCGTTATAAATAGAGAAAGTATCTTAAAATATTGTTAGACAATTATTTGCAATTTATTTATTAACGAACGACCAATAAATGTTAAAGATTCTACAAAGAATATTCTGTCTAAAAAACATTGAAGTAGAACTTTTACTCTCTCTCATTAGCTAACAAAATAAGATAATCATAGTAACTCTACAACAACTCAACAAAATCCAAAATCTTCGCAAGCCATTTGTTTTGCGAGACCTGCTTTAAAAAATACCGTTTTGTAAATTAACTACTGAATTGCTAATTTACCACTGTGCAGGGATTCTATTTCTAATCAGTGGTGGTAAACTGCGTGCAAACTGTATAATTTCCGTTAATTGACTAAATAAATTAGGCGCAAAGTGTGTGTGACCTCTATAACCCTATAGGTAATCTGGATACAGAAAAAGAGTATGTAATTTATCAAATCAGATTTATTTTGAATTTCATATAGGAAGTATATTTTACATATTTTAAAGATTGTAATTTAGCTTTAATACGTCTATCTTTAAGTTTCATAGGTACACACAAACTTTGTATTTTGATATTTTTGGCATTATTTCAGTTTTTACAAGAAGACATAGACAGATGGATGCGTAGAGGAAAAAGAAGAATTGAATTTGGTTTGAAATGTATCCCAACAATTGGTTGTTTTTATCACCAAAGCACTTTCCTTTGTCAACACACAGGAAATATGGCATTTTCTTTTATATATGTCTCTAACAAGTTAATTTGTCTACCAGTTTATTTTGTGGCTTGTTTGACATAAGATCCAAAACAAACCACCTCATTTGGACTAAGATGGGATAACCAAAAATGTTTTTAAGTCATTTGCCGATGTCACCAATAGAGTTTTTTTAAAAGTTAATTAATTCAAACTGTCTGTGCCAGAATTAGTGTAAGCCAAATCAGTAGCCATTAATCTGAACACTGTGCCAAACATAGCATTGCTGTATGGCCCCTTCAAAATCAACAAAAACTTTATTTAGATTTAAAGAAAGACCACTTACGTCGCATATTTTAGCAAATAGTGTAAATAGCATAATATAAAAAAAATAATATAAAAAAAATTGTAAGTTATAGTAGCTTTTTTGGTAACAAGCAAAAAAACTAATGGGACATAGTGAACGAGTCTAAAAATTATGAAACGTTCCGGAATAATTTAATTATTGTCAAATTATAAATGTCAAAAATGTGAAAATTTGGCCCATTACTATTGTCGATAGGGGCCATCGATCTAGAATATTTTCAAGACAGCAGCACTTCCGGTTATAGCGGAATTAAATGTCAGCTTGCTAATTTTAATTGGAACAACCTGTATATTATTGCATATCTCAGTTGTACGGAAAATTCTACATAGACAGCGGTTTTCAAATGACTTCAAAGATAAAAGTCTGGTGGAGTCTAATCAGGTGATCTAGGGGTCATTCAATGGATCCGCGTCTACCTATCCATCTTCCAGGAAAGTTTCTATCTAAATAATTTCTAACACTAATGCCAAATGTGCAAATGTTGTCTGTAATAGCTGGATAATGACTGGATCGGGAAATAAATTATCTAAAGCGGGTATAGTTCTATCTAAATATCTAATATAGTAGTTTGCAGTCACATTTTCGTGGAGAAAAAAAGTCCAATTATATTGTTCCCAAATATTCCTGCCCCTACATTTCATTTTTGAGGATGCTGCATGGTGTTCCATCATTCAGTGAGGATTGTAATCGGAGCAATAACTGTTTACGAAGCCATTAAAAGTAAACGTGGCCTCATTGGAAAATAAAACATGAGTCTGTTAAATATCGATGAGATTCCTCATTTTTTTTTGACAAAATTCCATTCCCCTATCTGAATCATTTTCTAAAAGTTCCTGGAGCAATCTGACCTTTTAAGGACGCATTTAACTTACTTCAAGTATCTTTCTTATGTACCTTTCACTGTTGGTGTGTTAGAGGGCAAGTTTTGGAACGGAAGTTTGTGGTTCATTTTGTAGAGCAAGCAAAATATCCAAAGACATTTCGTCATTTCAGGCTGTTTTTGGACGACGCGATATTTTCATAGTACCTGTGTGCTCAAAATTGTGGTAGATTCTATTAGAGGTTGATTTAGAAATAGGATAACGTTGAGGGAATGTTTCATTAAAAAGGTTGGTTGCTTCTTGAAAAAATATACCCCTATCCCCGGTACCTAAGCAACGTTATGCGTTCGTTTTGCATTAGCTGGACTATAGTCCCTTCAAGAAATGGTAAAAATTTACTGAAAAATTCGGTAAAAACTAATACTACTAATTTGTTTTGTCTATATGGCAACATCTATTATAGTAGTCATGATAATTGAAACGGGTACTATACATACAACAATAGAATAAGAAATATCATAAATATATGATACATATATAAAAATATCATAAAGAACAAAGTTCTTTATGATATTTTTGGACTTAATTTCCAATACCTTCAAAACATTATGTAATACCTATTTCATAATTTGTGCACTAGTGTTATTAAATAGAGATTTTCAGATTTCAACTGCCATTATATAGAAAAGAATTAAATATACGTCAAAACTTTAAATACAAAAAAAATCGAAATGCAGATATGCATTAATATACAATACAGGGTGTTCCATTTGAAATTAGCAAGTCGACATTTAATTCCGGTATAACCAGAAATGCTGCCATCTTGAATGATAATAATTTACAAACATTTTTAGAAGGTCCTTCGGATATATCTTGTTTGGCTTTCCTTTTGCACGTATAAGAAATGCCTGTCAATTCAATTTTGATCAACTACCCCGTGATTTTGACGAGCTTCCTTTTATTAAGAATATGTCATCATTACCAAAAGCAGTTTAGCTTTACAATGGAAATTCTTAGGCTGCACCTCCATGAAATGTCAACACTTTTTAAAACAATGCCTTTTAAAAAATAAATGTGGCGTAGGTAGGAACTGGTAAAATATTGGTATGGTTCCTGTATGAGGAACAAAATGGGGCGCAATAAAATTGTTTGAAAAGACAATAACTAAATGACTATGTAAACTGGGTTACATTTTACTCTTCCTAATGAAAAGGAACTTCCTTTTCTGCATCTAGGGACTCAAAAACGTAAAAATATATAGAACGCTGAGTGAGCGTTTTTTACGTTCCTCTCATGAGGGAAGCCAAAATTGTGAAGAAATATGTCTATTTAAAATGAAATACCTTCTATAATATTGTGTTATTGAATAATTGCTGATTAGAAATGTACCATGTTTGATAAATTAACGATAATCGAGCTAAGAGGCAATGTTTCAAAAAAGGGAGAACATTCTTCAACACATAAATGTATAAGAATACACTAGCTGTTATGGCAGGATTTTGCCAGTTTTCTTGGTTGTCTTTGATGTATCAGATCAGGCCCATTTATAATCAGCTAAAGAGAATAAAAAGCAACTAACATTATACAGTATGTTCCATTTTAAAGAGATATTTTTTAATTTGCAATAGTTATTTGTTAAAATTTTTGTATTTAACACAGCGTAGGTTGAAATACCCCATGTGGCATATAGAATCGTTCAAAATTTAAACAGACGTCCTACACATATTAAAAAACAATAGATAAGTCCGTTTAAAAGTAATTAGTAATTATTTGCAATGTTGGATCAGCCGCCATTTTTACAAGCTGCCACTTTGAGATGGCAATCAATTCTTTTCAATCAAATTTTTATGATCTGGAATATGTGTGATATAAAATCACCCAAACTTATTAGCTAAAATAAATTCGCTTATACAGAACTAAAAACACTTTGTCATATTTAAGTTATTCAAAAATCTTAATTGCTCTTAACATTTCAATATTGAACTGCACATAACCAACTTTGATAATTTAAAATTGAAATAATTTTTATCATGTTATTTTTGTGTTTCTTTACACATTTTCGTAAAAATGTGTGGTAAAAAAGACATGAAATATGCCAAAAGATATGTAGGGGTTTTAGTTCCACTCGAATCTCGTACAAATTTTCGAGATTTATAAAAACGGGTTGGCGTCGCATAAGTGTGGCAGTATAGCCAATTTATGCGACTTATGGCAGAGGAAACATAACCTCAAAATGTGTGTCGGTGGCCCAGCGTGCAAAAGTAATGGTGCTATAAACATCCGGGATGCGTGGTGTCATCTCTAGGGAAAGTTAGAATAGGCGGCTGCGGCTGGTTTATGGTTGCGACTATATACATGAAATTTAATAAATTACTTCAGTGTTTAATAATTTCACACGCCCTATTTCATATACACGTTGAAGTTTATTGAGTTACTTCACAACAGCGTGCTGAATTTTTAGTTTTCACAGGACTGTCGCGTTTATGCTGCAGTTATTCTTGGGAAATATATAGGCTAATAGTAGGGTTTAAATGTTTTCCAGCTGTGCTGTTCTGTAGATGATGATATGTATATTTGAAATATTTTACTAGCTATTTTTGTCTTCCATATTTTTGAATTTATTCTCAACATGGCGTCCAGGATGGCGGTCATCACTTTTGCATTTTTTTTTTATCTTATTTTTGTCATTATACAACGTGTCGGCAAATTTCATTCCAATAGTTCGAACGGCTATTTTACACATGGTAATATTTTTTTTAAAATCAAATGAATAGGGGTATAAAACAATATTATTTCATTTATTTGTTAATAATATAAGTCAATAAGTTTTTCTTGTAACTATCTGATGTTCGCCAATGACATGAAATTGTTTAAGATTATTAAAACCAAGTCAGATGGTATGATACTAATAATTATTAAAATAAAACACTTATAAACTAACAACACTTATTATGTTGCTCACAAAAGATAAACACCAAGACATTGTTTGCATTTGAATAGAGGACTTAATAATAAATAATGAATGCCATCTGATGCTGTAAAATGGCCGCAAGTTATTCCGCGCTCCCGGGTATTCCCCCGTCGCGGTTGGTCGCGCGAAACAGGTAAATCTTCGAGGAATTTTCGCCTAGTCCCATAATTAATTACTCTAAAAGTTTTGGAGAATATTTTGGGTAAAATTACCGACAAACTCTGGTGGTATTATTACCCAAACTGCTTTCAATATTACCATAATTTACGTAATATTACCGTAAGTTCTTTTGGTAATATTCGCCCGTTCCATCACTGTGCTAAACTGCTACCCAATTCAACTCTATTTTGTCGCTTCTAGTTACACACGGTTATAAAACTACAGTTTCATCGTATTCAAAGGAATTCGACAGAATTGGACGACTGAGCTGGACCGTGAGTGGTGGGCTACTGCTGTTCAGTGCTGCTCGCTTTTTACTTCCCTCGTAAAAGGGAAGTATTGTAATCGTGAAACAATCACTCTCCCAGATTTTTTCAGATCTTCACGTTTCAGGGTCCCTAGATGACGAAAACCATGTTTTCTCAATTCCATCGGTCGGTCTGTCTGTCTGTCTGTCTGTCTACTCGGGCCGTAGCTATAAAACTACTTACCCGATCGACTCGGTAAAAATCCAATATGGCGAATCAAAATGGCGGCTTAGTGAAATGTCAAAAAAATTATTAATAAAAAACTACTCATCCAATTTATCTCAAATTTTGCAAAAAAAGTATTATGTTGGGATCAACTGGTAACATTTTGGTAGGAATCCAAGATGGTGGAACAAAATGGCGGTTTAATAAAACATTTAAAAATGAGGCTGAAAAACTGCTTAATGGTTTGATTTCAAATTGTATGCCATAACTAATTGTGGTATAGGGATCAACTGGCAAAATAGTGGTACCAATTCAAGATGGCCAAACAAAACGGCGGCCAAATAAAATGTTTGTAATCGTGAAAAAGTCACCCTCTTACATATGTTTTATCAACGTCGTCGGTCCGTCTGTCGGTCTTTCTTTCTGTCTGTCAGTTCACTGCATAGCTTGAAGACTACTTAACCGATTGACTTCAAATTTTGGTAAAAAATTAAGGGTCATATGGGGATGGTCTGGAAAGATTGTTGTAAAAATCCAATATGGCGAAACAAAATGGCGACTTAGTGAAATGTTAATAAATTATTATTACCAAACTACTCATGAATTTATCTGAAATTTTGCAAAAACATCAAGTATTATGTTAAAATCAACTGGTAACATTTTCGTATGAATCCAAGATGGCGGAACAAAATTGTGGCTTAATAAAATAATGAAAAAACTACTCATCCAATTTATCTCAAATTTTGCAAAACATCAAGTATTTTGCTGGAATCAACTGGTAAAATTTTGGTACGAATCCAAGATGGCTGAACAAAACAAAAAAGAAAAAACTACTTAATGATTTCAAATTGTGTGTTATAACTAACTGTGGTATAGGGCTCAAGTAGTAAAACCTGTGTCACTAATTCAATATGGCGAAACAAAATTGTAGCCAAAAACAATTTTTGTAATTGTGAAAAAATCACCCTCTCAGGTTTTACACATCTTTACGTTATAGCGTCCCTAGATGCCAAAAAACATGTTTTATCAATTCCGTCGGTCCGTCTGTCGGTCTCTCTGTCAGTTCGCCACAGAGGTTAAATACTACTTACCCGATTGACTTTTGACCGAAAACTAAGGTTCTTATAGGGGTGACTTGACTGAAAAATCCAGTATGGCTGAAAAATGTAAAAAAAAAATTGTTGGAGTGGTGTATTATTTGGGGTTAAGATCCAGTAAAAAGCAAGTAATTTTTTAAATTGTCGACGTTTCGGAACTTAATTTGTGTATCCTCAGGACACATATATAGATCCTATATCCTGCATGAAACACATATTACCAGTCTTAACCTACTCCGTTGGTTTGTAGATATTTCCTAGATATTCAGTTCCTGAATGGTTTTCGTTAACAAGCCTCTTGTTGTTATATTACAGTGGAATATCATTTGGGGTTAGGGTCCAGTAAAAAAACCAAAGTCTATTTTTAAATAGTCGACGTTTCGCAGCTTTATTGCTGCATCCTCAGAACACATATAGTTTCTATATCCTGCATGAACCCCATATTACCAGTATTTACCTGCTCCGTTGGTCCGCATTTATTTCCCAGATTTTATGTTTCTATGGTTTTCGTTAACGATCCTCTTGCTGTTATGTTAGAGTGGTGTGTTATTTGGAGTTAGGGTCCAGCAAAGAAACAAAATACTTTTTTAAATTGTCGATGCTTCGCAACTTTATTGTTGCATCCTCAGGACACATATATAGATTCTATATCCTGCATGAAACCTACTAAAAACACTCTTTACCTACTACGTTGGTCCGCAGATATTTTCCAGATACTAAATTTCTAAATGGTTTTCGTTAACGATCTTTTTGTTATTAGAGTGGTGTATTATTTGGGGTTAAGAAATATCTGCAGACCAACCGAGTAGGTATAGACTGTTAACATGGGTTTCATGTTGGATATAAAATCTCTGTCTGCTGAGGATGCGTCAATAAAATCGCGAAACGTCGACATTTTAAAAAAGGGCTTTTGTTTTTTTACTGGATCCTAACCCCAAATAATACACCACTTTAACATCACCTGATTACGACAGAGCGGGATGGCGATTGCCGATGCACGCGTTTTCTATTGCATTCTTGAGGCGATAAATCTGTAGCTTGGATATGCTTTTATTGGTTATTTAAATCACATGACTAGCGAAATATTCCAACGGCTTCTTTTTACAACAAGAGGAGAAACTTAAATCTGGAAAGTATCTGGAGACCAACGGAGTAGCAGCAGACTGATAATTCAATTTAAGATGGCGAAATAAAATGGCGGTCAAATAAATGTTTTAAAAAATCAGCGCAAAAAAAAATTGTTCAAATGATCTTGCAGTTAAATTAGATGTGAAAATTTACTTATTGAATTTATTTTATTATGCTCAAAAGTCAAGTGTGGCATAGGTAGAAAGAAAATGGTAAAATATTCAATATGATTGAACAAATAAAAATGAAAAGACAGTATATGTAATACATATATACTGTGACTCTGTACTGAACCAAATTGGGTCACACTTCACTATTCCTAACAAATGGAAAAAAATCATAACGAGGGAAGTTCCGCGTAAAGAAATTTACCGATTTTTTTGGTTGTGAGCATAGACAGTGAACCGGTGAGTGGATCGGTGAAGGCCTTTTAATTCTGAGCCTCTCCTATCACTCAAATAATAAATGTTCATTTACCCGTAAAATTTACCGCATTGATTCAAGTAACTACGTGGAAACCGATCCTTAGTGTTACTTTAAATAAGGTCCAAATCTAGGATTTGGGACACGCGCATAACACCTCTATCAAAGGCGTAACAGAATACCGCAGAGACTAAATTGCTAAGAATAAGATAATAATATAAAGCTGACTTTAAACAGACAAAATTAATACATAAAAACGTTATTTATACAGATTCATAAATCACATTAAAAGGATTCTTTATGTACGGCCTCAAATCTTAAAATCAAATTTGGAGATTCCTGAGTGGATATTTATTAAAAGATTTTTTTATATGTCCCAGAAAAATCTGGCAAAAATACTTATCTCAAAACATTCCAATTTCAAAACGATTTTGCTAAGAAAATGCCCGTTTGCCCCAAGATTATCCGAGCATATGTCACACATAAATAATTTTCTTTCTTTGTGCCACTTTTTAAGGAATAGATAAAGAGGAAGTTTTTCGCTAGACGTCGCACAAAGTTGAATAAGGAAACGGTTGTGCTGCAGATGTTAGATATTTGTGCCCGTCAAGAAAGTGTCAATGGAATTTTATTTTTAAAATATTTCTTTGTTATCAATGTTATGTGTGACAGACTACTTTACAAATAAATATTTTTTGGGATTTATGTAACGTTAATGCATAAAAAGTTTAATAGACAGAGTTATGTATGGTGAGTAATCTTTTAGAAAATAACAGCAATTAATCAAATAAACAGATATCAGTTAGTCCAGTTGTTTATTTAACTTTCATTTAGAATTTTTGAAATACTTCTTAATATGCACACTACCTAAAAAAAGGCCTTGATTAAATGTTGTTATATAAATCTCAATTTTTTCGAATTGTGGATTTCTAAAGATTCTAAACTTATTTAGTGTTTTATGTCCTATGCTTAAGTTCATATGTTTTGGAGATATTGATGTTCGATAATTTCGAATTTTGAGAGGCTCTAAAATGTAAATAATATTTTTATTATCTTTATTATAGAGTTAACTTCTATCGTGAAAAACCGTAAAAGTTTTTCTCGAGGTTTTTCTGCTTTTTAAGGAAACATTAAAATGCATTTGATGACAGGTTGAATTTAAAAGTGGTATAAAAAGAAAGACCATACAAGTAAATATTGAAACGTGCAACTAGTTTTGCCCTAAATCTAATCATTTAAATTTTATAGTTTCAAAAAGTTCAAGATTTCTAAACTTTGGTATCTATAACAAACTATAATAATTATTGAAGATAGATATAGAACGTACTATTAGAATTTTAAAAAGAATCTAAAATTTAGAAAATAGATATGGTGTTTCATTAAAATAGTTGCCTAATGAAAACGAAGTCCGATTTCTCATACGTCTTGCCATTTTAAAAAAATCGCTTGGATGCGTCGGTTTTGTATTCAAGAGGAAACTTTTTGCGTATATTTTCGACCCTCTCGTTTCAATCTCCTAGAGGAGTGAGACTTACCCGTGAAATTTTTAAATAGGATCAGGATGAAAGTGTATCTCACTTTAAAGGTAATAAAATTGTCTTTATACCACTTCCTATTTTTTTATAAATTTGGTGTAGTAGGTTTCAAGAAAATGCTGTTTTTATAAAGTAACTAGTCGAAATAAAAAAAAGTATATTTTTTGGTTGTTATCGCAATTTTTCGTTATTCTACTGTACCTTGTTTTATTTTCTAATAGTACTATTTTCAACCCCAATTAGGCATCGATTCTCTTTTCTACATTTGTTAGATTATTTCAAGAAGTGAATGAAATGTTTCAGATGAATTTTTCACTATAAATCTAAGGCCTCAAATTATTCTCGATGCTCTGTTTACATTTGTGATTTAATAAAATTGTAGTTTCCAGATTTTTTGGATATGTGATTATAAAAATGGGTTTGTAGGTAACGCATTTTTTCTTTTTTCCCATAAATCCTAAGATTATTTGCAGTTCATTTTTTTAGTTCCTCGTTTATTGATCATGGGTATTATTACAAATTTTAGTGTTCGTTCTAGTACAAAATGGTTTATTCTTCTGCAGAAAGAGTGGCGATAATAGGACTTTATTATGAAAACGGCAGATGCGTTAATATTACAGTTCAGTTATTTCATGAACAACTAATTTAAATATCAGGAAGTTAGAAGCTGTTTCTGGCATAAGTCCTACTAGCATTCGAAGGATTTTAAAAGCTCATAAATTTCACCTCTATAAAATCTCGTTCAAGAATCAATTTATGATAGACGTTTGCAAAATAAAGCTGTAATTGACCGGATAATTAAAAACTCAATTTTTTTCTTTAGTATTTGTTTTTCGAACTTGCGTTCTTGGGCTGGAATTTTTGGCTATCACGTGGTTGATCCTTTTTTTTCTAGCAGGAAATAAACATCATCTATATGCGGGCTTCACTCAAGGTTAGAATCTATAGTAATTCCGAAAAATTTTGAACTGTGGCTAACAGGCAGAGTCATATTATTAAATAAAATATTTAGATTTATTGGTTTGGGCATTTTTGTCTTAAATTCCATAGAGACAGTCTTTTATAGATTTATTATCAGGTTGTTTTTTTTACACCAATTTGAGAACTCAGTCAGTGTAATCGTAATTATCTCCTTACAAAGATTCTCATTTTTAGCGGAGATGACTATGGTCATATCGTCAACGAACATAAAAACGGTTCCACATGAAATTTATTCTGGTAAATCGTTTATAACTATCAAAAAAATTAGAGGACCCAGGACACTGCCTTGAGGAGTCCCTAAGTCACAGTTTGTCGTTTGTGAAAAAATATCATCTATTTTTATTTTAAATTTTCTACCCTTCAAGAAAGAATTAAGTTACTTACTTAATAGTCCTTTACTACCTAGTCTTTCAATTTTTTTAAACACAAAATCAAGATCTATTGTATCAAATGCCCTTGTTAGATCAAATAGCAGAGCTACAACTTTTTCATTCTTATCAAGTTGATTGTATATATTCTGTATAAGGTCAATCGCTGCGGTTTCAGTAGAACGTTTTTGTCTAAATCCATGCTAGTGTGAGGTTAAAACTTTATTTTTCTCAAGAAAGGGAGTTAGCTTGTCGTAAATAAACTTTTCGAACACCTTTGAAAAACAGCTAAGTTAAGATATAGGTCTATAATTTTCAATTAAAAGTGGATCACCCTTTTTAAATACAGGTAAGATATTAGCTTCTTTCAGTCGCTAGGGGAAAATACCTTCTTAATCTGACATATTTATCAAATAGACCAAACAAGCAATTACTTTAGAAGAACACTTCTTTAGCAAAGCAATAGGTACCTCATCTGGCTCTGTTGATTTTTTATTGGGCAACTTTTTTATGGCAGACCTAACATCCTGTGGTGTTACATTAGTGTATTGGAAGTTATTAAAACACTTTTCAGACACGGTGCACTCCTTTGATAAACCGTTACTAAAGTGACAATTTAATTTATTTTTAACAACAATAACTATTTGCTATGTCTTCTGCATTATTTAGCATTACATTATCCTTGCGTATTTGATTAATATATTTTTTGAATTGTTTAGGTTTTTGCCATTTAAAGAGTTAATTATATTCCAAGTGGTCTTTGTTTTGTTCTTTGAATTATTTATTTTTTTGTGGTATTTGTTTTCTTTTTCTTTTTTAATTTATATGATTATTTCTTTTTTAAAGAGTTTATATTTATTTTTTAGTAATAAGTCCTCAGTAAGCTTCTGTAGTCAGTGTAAGTTTTTTAAGTTGTTAAGATCGTGAGGAAGTTCGACAGAAAAATTATTTTTTTTATTTGGGATCTTTTTTTTCTTAACCTATTTATTTGGACAGCTTACTTGAACGCAACAACTAAATGCATCAAAAATTTGTTTAAAGTCACCCTCCACATCGCTCCGAGTGAAGTTTATTTCAAATGAATTGAAGTGAATATTAAATTCGTTAATCGAGCCAACGTCGATGGGGATTGGCTTAAGAGATAGACTGCAGTGACTTACAAGGTCACCGGACTTAAACCCACTAGAGTTTTTTGTGGATCACCTGAGAAGTAAAATTTATTGTACCTAGCCAGAATCCCTAGAAGATTTACGTCAGTGGATAATTCATGAATATTGGCAAATTACACCAGAAATACTTCAAATTTTCCAAGACCATTTCGAACAAAATCTGTACTAATGTATGGAAGTAAGAGATCAATATTTTCAACTTTATTTAATAAAGTTAAAACTAAGTTAGATTTATGCAAGATTAAGCTAAAAATGGAAAAATACGATTTTTTGAATGACTGGTTACCATTTTGAAACACCATTTTCTCGCAACTAAACCAAATTTGAAAAAATAGGAAGCAGTGTAAACATAATTTTATTACCTTTAAAATGAAGTTTCACTTGATCCCTCATACGATATCAAATTTCACGGATGACTCCCATCGCTTCTAGGGGATTGAAACGAGAGGGTTGAAAATGTACGCAAGATTGTTACCCCTTGAAAATAAAATCGCCGAGTACGAGTGATTTTTTAAAAATTTCGAGATTTGTAAAAATTCGGGCTTGTTTTCTTTTCATTCGCCTACCCTCTCTGTATAATACTCTGCAGAAAAGAACAATTGCTGTGCAGTTATCTACAGAGTGGACAGCGGCGAACGAATTAAGGCTAAATAAACCATATGTAAAAGAGATATCCACTCAATGATTGATCACCATATCTCTGAAATCGTTAAAGATAAAACGTTCTCTGTTAAGAACCTTCTATTTGTGATGTAGGTGTGAGATAAGAGTGGATTCTTTGAAACTGCCCTTTGATATGTGTTTTTGCTCGTTTTACAATAATCTGCAACTAAATAAATTTCGAAATAATAATTTCTGTAATGGTTTTTAAAAATAATTATCCGAAATACGATTTCTGAATGGTGATGGAAAGGAGTGGTAGAAGTATTGACTTTGTATTTTAAATGTCACTTTGTCTTAAAAATTTAAGACAATTTTTTTAATCACTTGCTTTTAAATATAGATATCTAACCTCTACATTTTTCGAAATTCCACCCTTAAGGGGAGGGAAAAAAATGTGTTCAAATTTGTTTTTAATATCTCGTCAAGTATAGGAGACTTTAAAACGACTTATTCTGCGTTGTCGCCGTTTTCTAGATTTTTCGAAATTTTCTCCTTCATGGAGGGAAAAAGAATAAAATGTGATTTCACTTTTTTTGTAGGCTTTTGAAAATAGTTACCTTACAAAACATTTTAAAATTTTTCGAAATTCCACTCCTAAGGAGTTTAAATGAGATAAGTAGGTTTTCACGTTTCTTAGATTATATTTTGCACTAAATATTATTTTTGTGTAAAGAACTTTTTAAATAGTTCCTGAAACCCCTCATTTAAGAATTATTTAAAATTTTATCAGTCAATTTTAAATATCTTTGTCAAATAGAAATTTCAATGGAATATGTTAAGTGGGCGAGTCCGCAACAGGTTATATTATTTAAAAAGCAGTAATAATACGATCTGTGTGGTTTGAAAAGAAAACCGACTCCTATAAGAGATATAAGGTTGAAATGTGGCTTATATCCAGATAATGATGCCGGTATAGGTGTTATGGTGTCTCCCTAAATCATTAAAAACAATCTATATTCAGCAAAGCTCTTCAGACGACATCTCGAGCTAGTAACACAGCTAGGTAGGGGGGCATACTACAGCAAAGATCTGGCACCTGGCGGTCAAATATAGAAATAGAAGTTCTAAGGTCTCAGTACCTATTTATTTTTGTACTAAGAACTGTTTGAGTTTCGTAGAAATCGCCCACTCCAGGGGAATACATGGACAAATCAGTCACCATAGAGCACTTGCTGAAGTAACAGATGTACCACCCACAGTAAAGGCAATGGGAAATACATAATTTTAAAATAAATCTGTTTGCCGCCTTCGACAATACTGGAGATCTCGTTCATACCTTAAGCAACCACTAAAGAAAATAAATCTGTCACCGTGCCCTACGCGGATAATCAGAATAAGAAGAACCAAAGAAGCATTCGAGACACCCGCGAATGTCATTAGTTTACCGCGAAACTTTCGAGAGCTTCAAAAATAATCGGGAAGTCTCACCCTAGAATTTTGTCGGCTTTATTCGTTTGCCAGGAACCTCCGCGGTTAAGTTTGTTTGTGTGTAAAAAATAGATCAGAAGCAGATGACAATCGTGGGGCGTCGACCCAAAAATACATATATGGGAAAAAAACCCATTTCCTGACTAAAACGGTTAAATATAAAAGATTCGAATTTGACCTAGGTAAATAACGCAGGTATAAGACAAAAAAGGATTTTTTTGAAAATCGACTTGATCATAGGAGGGTCAAAAATATCGAATGTGGCTTTAAATTTTTTACAACGGCTCTCACAAATAATTATATAAAAATAGCTTACTACATTTTTTGAAATTCCGTTTTTTAAAAATATTGATTAGACTTTAAAACGATTCTTTAGTCAATATCTTTAAAAAATAAATATCTTAAAATCTATTTCTGGATTTTTCGAAATTCCACCCTTAAGGACGTGAAAGAAGTGACTTATGCTTTTCCATTTTTTGCATTGTTGAACTAAATGATATTTAAGTCGAATCTTTAGTCAAAGGCTTTTAAAAATAAATTTTCAAAAATTCCATTGTTGAGGAAGTGAAATGGGATAAGTTTTTCCTTCTCTTCTGTCAATATACGGCAATAACCTATCTGGTATTGTCGAGCTAAGAAAATCAATTACAATATGAAGGTGACGTGATACCTATTTATTATTGATTGAGAACATATTCTAAAATTTCAACCTTTATAAAAATTAAATATCCCAAAATCTGCAAATAAAGCCAGTGCATGATACACATGTCGCCACGTTAAAAAATAAACCCGTCAAAAAGCCATCAAAGGTAGATTAAATTCTTTTGATCTCTCTGACTGGTTGGACGTATTCGCGCGTTGCGTCTCTTTTTGTCATCAACGCAACACGATAGTTTCCCTTTGACCATTGTATTCAACGTTGTTTGTTTCACAAAAAAAGAAGCGGCTGACATAACCTGGGGATATTTTTATATTATTACTTGGAAAAATTCTAAAAGTGCACATATTATTAGTAAACATTAATATTAGTAATGTTAATAATAATAACAATAATAAAATAATAATAACAGTAATGATATTAATAATAGTAATAGTAACCAAGTGATTTTTATGAATAAGAAGAACTAACAAAAAATGTTTTACTTTACCGCTGACTAGGAAAATTCGTATTACAATATTGCACATATTGTTATAAACCCATATAATTATGGGGCATAAAAATAAGCAGAATCGAAAACTGTAACATGTCGCAAGTGCACATCATATTGGCAAACGTTTATTTTTATACACAAGTAACAACAACTGTTACCAGGGGCGTGCGGTGAAATTTTAAGAAAGGGAGGCAATTTTTAGAAACTTACCTATTTGTAATGTAATTCGATTCTTCGATCATTTTTTGCAAATTCGTCAATGACGTCATCATAAAAACGTCGATGCTCCGACATATTTTGGAGAAGTTTATTTTCAATCGACAACAGCGATGTATGCGAAAGTCTTTCCTGCCCAGTTGAATTTCTCACGAAATTTTTTATACGCCTAAGTGTTGAAAAACTGCGTTCTACTGATGAACTTGTGGCAGGTATTATCAATACTAATTCACACGATTTCGACACTTCGGTGTAGGCATCTTCCAGCTCCTTGTCTTTTAAAAATTGCATTAGTTCCTTAGCGTTATTTTTTGCGCCAATGTCATCAGTTTCGTAAATCACTTTTAGTTCAGATCGCAGTAACACTCGGTCGAAGAACTGGCCATAATGAAAAAGAAGAGATTTAAACGCATCTTCTGGAAAAGTTTTTCCTTTAAATGCATCAAAATTGCAGAGCTCGAGGAATTTAAAATCATTTAAACCGTTAAATCTATAGTTTATTTGTTGCTGAATTTGATCGATTATTTCATAAAAGAGGCGTCCGTATGATGTTTGAACATCTCCCACCTTGTCTGTTCGAAGACGCTTGGCTTGTGGCTCTACATTTAACGTCATGGTTTTCTCCCAAAATAGGTCAAAGTCATCTCTTTTTTGGCTTAACATGGACTTAAAATCATCCACTTTTTCTTAGGCAAAAAGCAATATCATTTGTTTTAGTTTGTAATATATCAAAAACATTGTCCGGGAATGGAAATATTTCTGAAAATATGTTCAACAAATAATTAAAATTAAAATCTCGTTTCAAACAGTCTAAAAACCCCCTTGAACTATTTATTGCTTCTGAGTCCCACGTTTCATTATTTTCATTATATTCTCAAATAGTTCAATCAGTGATTCACGATTTTCAGATACTGTTAACACAAGTCTTCCATTATAGTTCCACCTAGTAGGAGCTACTTTGGGCAATCGTTTGTGGACAATGGAGTCCAAAGCTTGTGTACGTTTTGTTGACTTGGAAAAAAAGCAGCCATGCTACTTAAAGTGACGAAAAATACTTTACACACTTCAATGTGATTGATGGACGTGGATAAAACTAAATTTAATTTATGAGCAAAAAAATGGACAAACACAGCAGTTGGGAAAGTTTCTCGAACTTTAGCTTGCAGACCCCCTAATTGTCCTGCTATCATTGCAGCTCCATCATAGTTTTGAGCAACTAATTTTTTCTTTCCATTAATTTCTTTAGAAACGTTATAAACTATGGTATATAATGCATCTGCTGTACGATTTTCCGACACATTCTTAAAACCTAAAAATCGCTCTTGAATACTTCCGTCTGTTTTAACGTAGCGTATTACTATAGATAATTGGCTAAAATTAGTGATATCAGTTGTTTCGTCCAGAACAATAGCAATGAACCGCGCCTCGCCAATCTCTGCTTAAGTATTGTTAGAATAATGGTTGCAACAGCGGCAATTAAATCATTCTGAATTCGATTCGCCGTTCAGCGAAAAACGCTAGACTGCTCTAAATGATTTTTTAAGCAATCATCATATTTAGCCATTAAACTAAGTAAATCTTGAAAATATCCCAATTCGTGCTGTCCGAGAAAATAAACAACATCTATAAGTCTTCTTAATATTTGCCTATTTTTATCGTCTAGTTCACTGTGTTGGCGGTGACTAATTTCCAACTGTTTATTAAGGGCGTATTCAATTCTGGTTTTGCCGAAGACTTTTTCTTTTTTGACTGCCTGTAAATGCGCTTTGGACATAATGTGTCTTTTTACAGCTTTATGCAAAATGTTTAAATTGGAAAAACCAGTTTTATTCCAGAGACCTTTTTCATTTTCAAAAAGTAAACATGGCCAACAAAATAATTTACTTATATTTTCACAACCTGTTAGCCATTTAAATTGTTCGTATTGTTTTTAAATTTAAAAATGTCTAATACAGTTTTTCATTTTTGTGGTTAGATTTTTCGTAGGCGGTTTTGCCCTTCCCTTCAAATTTTTTGAAGCTTATCAGCGAATTTTAATGTTGAAAATCTCTTTATTATTAAGACACACACCACACATTCAAACACACTCTTCTTACTAAATTTTCCAACATTTTCAACGTTATTACTCACAGCCGAAGTTGACGGTATTTCCACGTCCGTATTATTCTCTTCCATATCGCACCCTGCACGAGGCGACGTACGTATCACACAACACACGGATAGCCGTTCAAACAAAGAACTTACTCCAACGATAGCTTCCGCCACCACTTAGAGCACACGACTGAAATGCAAAAATTGCAAACAGCTGGTGGAAAGTTCATTAACCTCTGGCTCGATTTACAGGAAATCAAGCATACAGGACTTGACTGCAGAGAATCTAGCGGCCCGCATAGGTTCTATTCGATATTCTATTGTGGCTGGGTCGGAGTCAAGGCCGCATTTATTATGGGCTTGATAACTAAGATAATATATTAGCATTTTTAATATAAACTAAATTAATGGTTTCCTATTTCAAAAATTACATTTTAGAAAATGTTTTGTAATTTTTTTTGGGGAAGCACTGCTTCCCTTGCTTCCATGGACTGCACGCCCCGACTTTTATATTCGTTAGCTATAAATATTATAAGTAGTTATTATTCAATCAGTAAAAAATTATAGTTCAATCATCTTTAACCATTCTGAATGAATATGCAATATCTGCCAACCATGTAACAATTTGACAGTGATAATAGGTTTGTTTGTATTTCTATTTTATGCCAATTTTAATATATGCAGTAAACATAAAAAAGAGAGTTGTTAACTAAATAACTCAAAGTGGTCCTTGTCCTAAAATTCTTTTTTTGAATGAAGATATATTTAATAAAAAAACCCAACTGCTTAAAGCTAGCATATTAACAAAACATGCTAAAACAAGTGTAACTCTGCTTTATTTAAGTACCCGGTATTTCGTATAAAGCAAAAGATAAAAATAAAAATCCGACGTGTACGGAAAAGAGCATCTCCCGATATCATGATTTACACTACTAACCTACTTATTATTTTTATTATAATTACGTTCATTTGGTAAATAAAATTCAGAATGAAATATATAATAGGAATCTGGGAAGAGTGCTTTATTTTTCTTTTCGGTCTTTATTTTTAACGCCTCTAAAAGCATTTATGGAGATATTTGCAAATTTCTAGACCTAACTCAGACTGAAAATTCTGTCTTGTGAAATGTTTGTTCTGACGTCACGTCAGCAACGTACACCTTGAAAAAGTGACAGTTTTCTTTAAAAATCAAAAATTTTTGCATTTTTTCAAACTCGGTTTCACCCAATTTGTTGACAAAAGACGAAAAAATGTAAATTGATGTTTTGTAGCAAAAATATATAGCTTTTGATCTGTGCAATTACTTTTGTCCGAAGAGGTACAGATACGCAGGTGACAAGGCTTATAATTAAGAACGGAACGTAAAATAATTGCTTTTATTTTATTTGTCACCCTGGATATTATATATAAACACATTTTATATATATATATATATATATATATATATATATATATATATATATATATATATATATATATATATATATATATATATATATATATATATATATATATATATACATATATAGTCAATTAATATCTCACGCCATAAAAATGTATAGGTAGTATCCTTACATGTAGTAGTATATACGACTCTAGATCTGCTCTTAAAAAACTATTGGAAAATTAATAAATCTAACTAACTGATAATTTTTGTAAAATGATTAACGATAAATCTTTCCTTGTGAACACTTTTTTATTATTATTTTGAAACATGTATATTCAAGTCAATATTTTATTTTCGACAGCTTGCAGTATTGCCTTCATACGCTCTCTTTAAATTTCGATTAAATATTATATTCTTGGGAACATGATCATGAAGAAAGGCCGCATGTGTTCGACCTAGTTGAATTTAAGTTCTTTCAACCCTGCAATATGTTTTATTTGACTGTTTTTATAATAGTTTTAAAAGTTGTTTCTTAATGTTGTACTGTCCTGGGAAAGAACCCCGCACAATCGTTATGGGAAATGGCTTTCAGTCAATTTTCTTGAAAACTTGCTATGTTGCAATTCTCGACATCCTGATCAAAAGATTTCATAGGCACAACTCAATCCTGCGGTTCGTTTTCAATATACAGGGTGTCAAAGTTGGAACTTTGCCTCTTCCTCATCATATGCAAATTTTATTTTTTTTGTTTTTCAATACTTAATACGCATTCAATTAAGTCAGGTGCTTAGAATATGTGAGAGCACTTTATGTATTAGGAAAAATAAACTCATACAGGGTATAACTGTTTTCCGCATTGCGGTGATTTTTATTACATATTCGACCACACTTGAAACACTAAAATATTTACAAAAAGTTCAATTAAGCTAAAACAAACAGTTAGATTTGGTTAATTTTTTAACATGTTTATTAAAATTAAATAGATATTAAAGAATTGTATCGAATAGATTTGTAACAATCTGACATTACCGTAGCCATGAATTTTAATACACGTTTTGTGTTAGCAGCATATTGGAGAGATATATATGTAGCCGGTAAAAGTCACACCAATTAATTATAGAACGAACCTTGTCAGTAAATATAGCATATGAATATAACTATTTTAAATAAAAATATACAATGTGGCCAATAAAATTATAGACGAACTAGGCGACTAATGTATCATTAAGTTTCACTCACTTTAATTTAATTATGCCTTTCTAAATATTACGATAAAACTTCACTAATAAGTCATTATTATGCAGGTGGCATTTTCTAATGCTCTAGTAACTTAAGTCTAATTTATAAATACCATAGAGCTCCGTTTCTTTTTTGACTGTAAAACCAGAATGATTATTGCTTCTGTATAAAAATTAAAATCTTGATGTGTTCACTGTACGTCCAAAGTCGCTTACAATTATTTTATTTTTAAAAATGTGATATCATATTCCTATATTTCATAAAAAGAGCTTTTTTTTCATTTTGAAAATCTATTCGAATTCGTCCTTAAAAATAATATCCACCCGAAAAAATATATTTTTAATTTAACACGTCTTATCCCTCTAGTCTAAAACGAGAAGATTGTTGACCTATTTTTACAATTTGTGTTTTTTTATGTTTCTATTATATTTGGTATTTTCAACAATTTCTCACAGTTATTAAAACAAAGTAACACAAATATTTATCGAACTTCTTGTTTATAACATCCTATTACTAGAGTTATAATGTGACACCAGGTGGAATCTGACGTAACAGTTCTCGTGGTCTGTTCGGCATTTTATGAGTCACTTTGTATTTTACTACAATTTACATTATATCTGTTATTATTTACCTTTCCCTGGTTTTATTTTAATGATAATTAAAATGTGTCACTTTTACCGGCTACCTACCTAAATATCCTTGCAGTAATCCTAAGAAGTCTAGATTTTCAGGTGATGAATAGGTTACAAAACGTGTATATCACAAACTAGCCGCAGGATTCGGTTATGCCTATGAAAACTTTTGATCGGGGAAAACTACAACATATCAAATTTTCAAAAAAATTGACTGAAAGCTATTTCTCGTAAGGATTGTGTGGGTCCTCCTTCATTTTTTATATCATAAGCGTTATAATTAATTTCCGTTTTTTTTTCAAGTTTTCATTTTGTTCAAATCATAAACTTATTTCTTATTCTTATGATCTCATTCCATAAGAAATAAACACAATATTCCGTTTAAAAATCAATATTTTGACAAAAAATGGGTAACCTGAAGAGTTTGCTAATATTATTTTATATGTTTAGGATGATGAATTACCTTTGGTGCATAATTATTGCTGCATGGTTAGAATTTGTTAAGAACAAGAATATTTCTACTTTCGGTATTAAAACTCTGTATATCTTATTGCATAATTGTACTGTTAGTTTTTTATTTTAAGCTGCTTGTTTGTTTTTCCTTGAGAACTAAAGTGTATTAAAATGAGAATAAGTTTTTGTTATATTTAAACAATTTAGTAAATATTGATAGGCAGTTTCGGTTCTTTGTAAAAGGACCTAATTCCAGGTTTAGTGAGCAGACCCAAACAATGACTTTTTCTTGAACACCGGCTTTACCAAGAAAAAATAAGTAAATAATAGCCATTTCATGTTAAAAAGTTGGTAATTTTCTCTCCCGTACAACTCTTTTTTTTATTCGATCATTTAAGCATTTTTAAGTTCAAAGAGCTATTGTCCATAATATTCTGGAAATTAATTACACATGTCAATTTGCATTTAATTGCATTCGCTCGCTTGTAATTGCAAAAGCAAAGTTCAGTTATATTGATTTCAATTTGTGCAGGTCCCAACGGATTCACAACATTATTTCGTTTAATATTTTATTATATGATGACATTGCAAACAATTCATTTTTCATTTTTTAATACAGGGTGCGCCAACGATGCGGGAATCGAAATTTTTGTCTTTATTATAGCTTTTTTTGACAAATTTGATAATAATTAAATTTCATAGTTTATAAATATTTTAATTTGTACACTGCGACCAATTTACCTTGATAACATATTAATCCGTCATATCTCCTTTAGTTTCAACAAATTACTATAAGTTCTGTTTTATAAATGGGACACCCTGTAGTCTCTTCTTGCAGATTGTGAATATGCCCTATGTAATAGAGTGTTTTCTGACTCTCTCTAACACACTGTCGCCTATAGCAACGTTTATACTAAATTTCTAGGGTGTCTTCGAAGATATAATTTTGATATATTTTTTATTCATATAATATAATAAAAAATAAAACTTATGGTAAAATTGATAGTAGTCTTTTGTTTTTTATTCAAATTATTAGAAAAAACTTGTTAAGCAGTCTTACACTTTATTTTTTGGTTCACGTGGCTAAGTTTACAATGTTATTAAGATAAACTGATTGCACTGTAAATTGTCAGATATCCGCTGTATACGAAAAGATTATGTGAATTTCGTGTATGCTCCCATTATTTTAATATACACATCATCACATTGCCATGTATGGGAAAGATCTTTTGTTCAATTACACAGGTCTGTGATTAAATACTTTATAAAATATGAATTTAATTTTTCAACTGATATTGTGTATTTAAGTGATGCTGATTTCAAATCTGTTTTCAGTTTTTTCTATTGCGTAAGGTTTTTAGACAAAATATTACAACAGTGTAAGAAGTGAAATATTTATATATATATATATATATTTAGGATAAACAAGAAAAATAATTAAGCCAACAAAACAAATAATAAAACCGCGAAAGCATCCAAAAAATAACATTCATTAACCCTTTATTTTCTTGGAAAACCTTTTTTACTTTCGGGAAAAGTTTATTTTCGTTGTTTTTCGTTTATATTTTGCTATATGACGGTCCCTTTTAAGCATCCAACAGTAGTCGGCCATCATTTTGACATCCCAATGCCCTTGATACCGCCTTTTCATATCTTTAATCTCTTGGTGAAAACGTTCCTCTTGCTCTTCATTGACATCACCGAGGTTATCCAGAAAATAGTCAAGATGAGCATGCAGAAAGTTATTTTTTTTTATTCATATTACAGCCTAACTTCCTAGATGTATCCAACATGTTTCTTTTGGCGCTTTTTTTTCGCCTTACTGCATAACTATCTTTACTTCATTACGCTTCATTAAATTTATTGTTTCTGGGTCATCAAAAATACCTTCTTTTAGTTTAACTTTAGAAAGACCAGGACATGTTTCACACAAGTACTTAAAATAACCACCATTTTTATCTTGAGCTTTGACAAACTGCTTCATCAGTTCCAATTTTATATGAAGAGGGGGTAATACAATTTCCTTGTGGTCGACTAAAGTTTCCCGAATTACATTTTTTGAGCCAGGTTTTAAATTTTTTCATGGTGGCCACTCTTTTTAGTCCAGTGGTCTTCTCTTGCTTTAGTGTCCCACTCACATAAGAATTGATAAAATCTTAATGTCACTACATAGAATCGAGTTGTGTTGCTTATATCTTATTCCTAAAAGCAGTTCGTCAAGATATTCGTAATTTTTTTTAGTCGGGTTGAATGACCAACAACAGCTTGAAGGCTTCACTTTGACGAGTCTATAACAAGTCTCCACTAGGTAAGTTTGTATTCAGAAGCACCAAGGTATATAACCAACTCAGATGCGTTTTGGCAATATAGAAGTGAACCAACTATGGAGAAGTAATTAACAAATTCAACCTCACGATTTCTAGACTAATAACATGTAATTCCTTTGGCAAGTACATTTTTTTCTCTTAACCTGGATCGTATAATCTTTTGGAAGTCCTAAACTTCTGACTAAGTCTTTCAGTTGCTTCAAAAATATCGGACTCTATATCTGTCGAAAATTCGGATTCGAGATTAGACCGCAATATTTTAGGTGTAATATGTACAGGTGTATCAGCATCATGTGGAATTGGTCGTAGTGCCGACGGAAGAATGGGATAATTTTAGAGATTTTGTGTTATGACCTTTAATATCAAAAAGAGAATAATAGCAGTCATCGGTGTGATTTCTAGGTTCTCTCCAGAACATTGGTGCAACTCTCCCAGATAGCATGTGGTGCCTAAAGTTTATCTTGATTTCCACATTTCATTTTAAAGTAAGGAAAATATGCATTTTTGTGTGCAAACTGTCTACAAATATAACAAAGGTTATCAGGTTTATTTTTACACCTACTAGACATTTTTTTATAGAAAGTGCTCAACGAAGCACAGATAGAACTTGAAAACTAAATAGACAAAGCCCGTTTGAATATCACGTTGACACTAAACAATATCTTTCTAAATAAACCGAGTCTCGGGCAATCCCCAACTATGGTCTAGTTACTGATTGTAAATTCCCCAATAAATGCCCAATTTAAAACAGGGTCTTAATGGGTGTCTCAACATTTCGAACAAAAAGAAGGAATTTAATTTGCTGCAAATGTTCAGATATAATCATATTGGTTTACGAAAAAAAAAATTAAGTGATAAAAGCAAAAATGGGTTAATTAAGGTATATATAAGTTCCTAGCGAAAAAAATTAAAAGAGTTTTGTGTTGTTGTTTTGACGTCTGATGTCTCCGTGCTGTGGCATCTAGTGTTCTTTCACTGCCACGCTGTTATATGAACACCGAAACTGTTTATATCTAAGATTTTTCACTGAAAACTCTGTGTTTGTGTTAAGGGGATATACTTTTAATACTAAGGAAGACATTCTTCATTTGTTAATTTCGTAGTAACCTGACTTGCCACGGCATTTAGGGCACAACTTATTTAAAATTATACCTGTCTCCAAATATATTTTAATATACACTTGGATTGCTAGGAGCACTGGCTTTAGATGCTAGTAGAACCACATTCATTTTTCAGTTAAAAATTATTTGAAAACTCAAAAATAGAAACTAGAAGCTATATTTTTTATATCACCACAATAGGGAAATAATTTAATAAGAAGTTAACTGCATTTATAGGCAGTTAGTGTGTATTGAGAGTTTACCCGTAAAATCGTTTAGCCTTTAAACTAATAACTGAATGAAAACACACGTTTAATTATATCAGGATTAATATGATTTTATGTATTTGATGTGCAAAAAATATTTATTTTGTTTACGCATTATTGCTGTATTTAATATTTTGTACCTTCTGTAACCTGTATATGAATTTGGTTTTCCCAAAATTTGGTTAGGTCAAGGTAAATTATTACTTAGTATTTCAGCTAGGTAAATAAAAAATGGCCTTTGAGATCGTCGTAAATAACATTTAATGTTGACGATATAATTTACGCAATTGCGTCTAACCCAGATTCAATTTCGGTAATTCTGCATGTGGGAACTGAGCATGAACTATTAATTTAGACATTTCTAGTTCATTAACTTGCAAATCCAATAGAACCCAAGCTTTGATAAATTAATTTGGCAAAATAATCGCAATTATTTGCATCTAACCGCTACAACTTGCTAATAATGGTATTATTAATGTGTGCAACTGAACGTGCACCAAGACTGCCAGCAGCACAGTCCACACGCGACATTTATGTTTGCTTGGTTATTTGGAAATCGAATGAAACATTTATAGATTTATTCATTAAGCAAAAATAATTTATAGGGATATGAAATAAATTTGTCACACAAGACTTCAGTGGCAAGTAGCATATTCAATCATATAAAACTAATATAATAAAGCTTAAATAATCAAACCTGCTGAAAATAATAATTTGTTATCATCAGATTATAAAATTATAAATTTGTATTAACAAAGTCATACAGACGAAAAATAAAATGAACTTTCAACACGTAAGCCGATTCTAGACTACAAGAAACACGTAGAGTAAAATTGTCAAATTAAATAAAAATTTTTACAGGCAAAAAAAAGTGAATACCTAATGCAGTAGATATGAGAAGCGACAACGATTTCCTCACGCGGAGGCCAGAATTGTCAGACTAGCTCATAAATCTTGTTTTAAAAGAATTAACAACAGACCTTCCAGTTAAAATTCAAACTCGTAATAAACTGACCTTATTGGTATAAACGTAGTTCTAAAACCAACGAAACAGACGGAACATGTTTAATCAGAAATAACATATATATGCTAATTTTGTATATATATATATATATATATATATATATATATATATATATATATATATATATGTATAAAACAATAGGAGACCTGCAAAAGTCTAAAATTATTGTTATACCTGAATATCGTTCTACGTATTCTGACGTACGATAATGCCCAGTCGTACCAATGCAATAGTGCGAAACTGCGGATATCACCACATTATAGAGCCTGCGAAAAGCCCCGATATGAATGCAGTAAAATATTTGTGGAATAAATTAAGACGGATGAGTTTTCGCGAACGGTTTCTGGGGAGCCTAGCAGAATTGGGAGATACAACATCAAAAGAATGGGACGGTATACCAATGGAAAGAAAAGCCTAATTTCGAGTATGCTACTAGATAAGAAGCTCTCAGAGTTATTACAGACAAAAAAAATATTACTGATGAAGACCAAACCTGAATGGTCGAAACGTCTAAATAAAAAAGAGCAACATCAACACTAAGAAAAATGAATTAAATTTGCTTAATTTCATCTTGAACCACAAATACCCAAGAAAAAATACAAAATTTATATATATATATATATATATATACACGACGATATATATATACTTTTATATATATATATATATGAAAATTGCTTTTAACATATATTTGAAAACTCTAGACTGCATTTATCAACCAGAGGGTACAAAAAAAGAAACGTAGAGCCTAAGAAAATAATCGGTTTGGCGTATAAAAATAAATGCTTGGCCAACAGACAAATGAATTCGATCTATATATTTGTCTCTACATTTGTCTTACAGGCTGATTGGCATTTCCAAAGCGCTTAGTCTGTTTCGTTTTTTTTTTGTATCCGAGGGATTGTAGGATTTGTCAATTAACACAGACATTCATTCTGTTCCTTTTTCTTTCAATTAAGTAGTAAAATATATGCTAAAAAGTAAGGTAATTTTCGTTACTTTTGATTTTCACTACTCTGACATTTAATAGATCAAATAAAAATTCTCTCCCTCATAACATGGATGCGTTTCATTTCTATATTTAAAGCTAATTATAGGTAGAATTTTATGTGGTTGATGTTTGTGCCCGATGTGTTCAAATCAGGCGAAAATGAATTTGTCGAGGATATCCACTTTTCCTTTAGCAGCGTGCACGAACATTTTTCCGTATCAGTAGCACCTGGGACAAAACGATTGTCTGGATAAAAAAACTCTTATTTCTGGACCGATCTGTATGCTTCAACTAAGATATAACCAAAATATCAAATACCCAAAGATATTGTTGAACGTTAACCCAAATTTCAACTTAAAATTGGTTTAAAGTTGGGAAAAATTCAAATTTATTTGAAGTCCCGTTTTCGTTTAAAAAACGTATTTAGAAAAGTTGCTCAGAAATAGATATATAACAAGAAAATTGAAAAATATATGCCATTATATTCCATTTAAAATAACGATGTGGTCACCGGCAACGCTGCTTAAGACGATCCGTTAATTAGTACTCTAGAAACGTTTAATGTCCTATTAACCGCGAATCATCCTGTATAGTAGAACGTTTTCCATCTCTCTTTAACTCTCATTCCTCTTAACGCAGGGATTTCGTTAAATTTCTGGGGTCTTTTGTTGAACATATAATATGCAAGGTGTTCAATTTTAAAGCATATATGTTGAGTCTACTACACACTTTTGAAACAGGTCTTAGTTGCGAACGCTGCCTAGTTTTATTGCGCTTGGTTTGTCATTATAGGTTTAGGTTAGGTGCCGATTTGTGATTATCCAATTAAATATTTAAAAACTGGAATATACCCTAATATAAAGGACGCATATTTACAAATACAATTTACTTATATGAAAAGAAATTATTTGTAAATATTCACACCGTCAAGTTTCGATGAGGTGCCACTCCCTTTATTTATCAGTAATATTTTTTTATCAATTATGTAATAAACCCTACACCTTCGATAGTTAGCATATATATATGAATATATGTATAAAACAATAGGAGACCTGCAAAAGTCTAAAATTATTGTTATACCTGAATATCGTTCTACGTATTCTGACGTACGATAATGCCCAGTCGTACCAATGCAATAGTGCGAAACTGCGGATATCACCACATTATAGAGCCTGCGAAAAGCCCCGATATGAATGCAGTAAAATATTTGTGGAATAAATTAAGACGGATGAGTTTTCGCGAACGGTTTCTGGGGAGCCTAGCAGAATTGGGAGATACAACATCAAAAGAATGGGACGGTATACCAATGGAAAGAAAAGCCTAATTTCGAGTATGCTACTAGATAAGAAGCTCTCAGAGTTATTACAGACAAAAAAAATATTACTGATGAAGACCAAACCTGAATGGTCGAAACGTCTAAATAAAAAAGAGCAACATCAACACTAAGAAAAATGAATTAAATTTGCTTAATTTCATCTTGAACCACAAATACCCAAGAAAAAATACAAAATTTATATATATATATATATATATATAACACGACGATATAATGCGACATTAGTTTTGACTTTTACTCCATTATCATAAAGATCCGCAGATTAGATAGTGCTTTTGAAAATTGCTTTTAACATATATTTGAAAACTCTAGACTGCATTTATCAACCAGAGGGTACAAAAAAAGAAACGTAGAGCCTAAAAAAATAATCGGTTTGGCGTATAAAAATAAATGCTTGGCCAACAGACAAATCAATTCGATCTAAACGCATTACTCTGAAAATATATTTGTCTCTACATTTGTCTTACAGGCTGATTGGCATTTCCAAAGCGCTTAGTCTGTTTCGTTTTTTTTTTTTGTATCCGAGGGATTGTAGGATTTGTCAATTAACACAGACATTCATTCTGTTCCTTTTTCTTTCAATTAAGTAGTAAAATATATGCTAAAAAGTAAGGTAATTTTCGTTACTTTTGATTTTCACTACTCTGACATTTAATAGATCAAATAAAAGTTCTCTCCCTCAAGCTAATTATAGGTAGAATTTTATGTGGTTGATGTTTGTGCCCGATGTGTTCAAATCAGGCGAAAATGAATTTGTCGAGGATATCCACTTTTCCTTTAGCAGCGTGCACGAACATTTTTCCGTATCAGTAGCACCTGGGACAAAGCGATTGTCTGGATAAAAAAACTCTTATTTCTGGACCGATCTGTATGCTTCAACTAAGATATAACCAAAATATCAAATACCCAAAGATATTGTTGAACGTTAACCCAAATTTCAACTTAAAATTGGTTTAAAGTTGGGGTTAAAGTCCCGTTTTCGTTTAAAAAACGTATTTAGAAAAGTTGCTCAGAAATAGATATATAACATGAAAATTGAAAAATATATGCCATTATATTCCATTTAAAATAACGATGTGGTCACCGGCAACGCTGCTTAAGACGATCCGTTAATTAGTACTCTAGAAACGTTTAATGTCCTATTAACCGCGAATCATCCTGTATAGTAGAACGTTTTCCATCTCTCTTTAACTCTCATTTCTCTTAACGCAGGGATTTCGTTAAATTTCTGGGGTCTTTTGTTGAACATATAATATGCAAGGTGTTCAATTTTAAAGCATATATGTTGAGTCTACTACACACTTTTGAAACAGGTCTTAGTTGCGAACGCTGCCTAGTTTTATTGCGCTTGGTTTGTCATTATAGGTTTAGGTTAGGTGCCGATTTGTGATTATCCAATTAAATATTTAAAAACTGGAATATACCCTAATATAAAGGACGCATATTTACAAATACAATTTACTTATATGAAAAGAAATTATTTGTAAATATTCACACCGTCAAGTTTCGATGAGGTGCCACTCCCTTTATTTATCAGTAATATTTTTTTATCAATTATGTAATAAACCCTACACCTTCGATAGTTAGCATTTCTTTCTATATCTTAAAATTAAACCAATATTGAGGGAGATGTATTATGAGAATAGATAGACGTTGTACATATACTACTTGTTCTGTGCAGAGGGATAAAACTCTTTAAATGGATTGTGGCCAGCTTATTTTTAATTTCGCTTACGGTCTTACTTAAAATTAATTATTTTATTCCAAATAATGTATAATTTACTCTCAGGTAGTGCTAGTAAAAATTATCTACAATATTTAGTTGTAGGGAATCGAGCACGATTCAAAACTGCCCTATTGAAATAGCTGTTATTGCTTTGCTGCAATGAATAATATTTTGTAATATTAAAATATAACACATGCAAAGAGCCTATAGTTTATGAACGATGCGTGTTTTAACTAGCCAGCCAAATGTAAATTGCAATTTTATTAAATTCAATAACGTAATGTATTTTACTATATATATACAATTACAGACAAAAGGTATGTTATTATTTTTCGTATTTTCGAATTTAAAATGTGAAATAAAGGCTATATTAATTGTGAAATTAAAGACAATATGAAAGTAACATATAATGACAATAATTAAAGGAAAGAGTGGTAAGTAAATTATTGAAACAATCCTGGAATAAAATCTGTACGTCAAGCAACCAATCTAATTTTACTTTGGTATATAAAGAAAAAAGTGTTATATATTTAAGAACATTTGATGAAATGTGTCAAGATAACCTCTGAAATTACTAAATTACAACCATTTTAAACGTATCTTGACGTGCCGGTTACGTAGGGTCTAAATAGACTTGTACACCCGTATTCACTAAAGATGTTTAAATTTAGACCAGGTCTAACTTGACAGTTATAGTTTTAGGGTGACATTTTTAACAATTGAAGAAATAATTTTCCTAATGTCACTTTTATGTTACCATGACAACTAGACCTGATTTAACTCTTAAACCTTTTTAGCGAATACGGGGGTAAGAGTGAATCACGTGGACTCCTGTCCCCTGCCACAATTTTTCTTAAGTACGTATTAGCCACTATGAATAGAAGTATTTTCAATTATATAATAAAAGAATTATATTACGTAAAAAATGTGCTAGAAATTTAATGTCAATATTGATAGCCAATAGGATGCTTTGTTGTTGATATAGTTACTATGGCAACTACCAACTTTTCTGAAAATTTTACTTGCCTATGAGCACTTGCGTGATTAATAGACTTTGATAGCTATAATCACATAAATATGTTTTTTGTATTTATAATAAATTACTAAAATTCTGCATTATTAATTTAATTTGTTTTAACCAATTTCAAATCTTTTAGATCTTTCAAATCTAAATGCATTTCCTCAATTGCGAATAAGGCAGGAAGACGTTGTTTTTTTATAATATAAAAAAATGCGGCAGTGGCTTTTCTATTCAATCTTTTGAATAATATATTTGTACATAAAACAAGGCACAATGACATAGTAATGTACTTTTTAAAGTATAATATTTGTTTTACATAATTATTTTTAACTTATTATAGCCGAGCATGGAAAAAAATTTAAATGTAATTAACTTCAGCGGAGATGATTACATACTATTCCCGGATAGGCAACTGTCGTACCTGGAAAGGGGGTGCTCCATATGTTGTACAAATAAGTTGACGTAAAAATCAGCCTTTTTAAGTAAAAATGAAGGGTGTCAAAAAGATATACAAACACTTTATTAGTTAGAGAACATAAAGTGTTAACTACATGAACGATCTATTAAACCTCACATGTAAAACTCATAATATATCCCCACAAGCGTGAGGCTAATTGCTATGTTTTTATAACTACTATTGAAGAAACTACTAAAATTATTAAAATTAATAGAAATCCCAAAATCCTATATATGACGATAACCCAGAAATAAATGAGAGAGGGAGAGAGTGGACTGTATGGTTTAATTTCTAATTAGATAAAGAGAAAAAATATAAGAAAGTAAATGGTTGGCGTTTAAAGCTCAATAAAAAATAGTACTACCAAATGTTAATTGAAAACTGTCGTTTATGTATTAATACAACATAAAAAGGGAAACAGCCTAAATATTATAATCCGTATACTAGCAAAGGATCCAACGGCATGGTAACGTTTATATGCTAGTACATCAGACGCGAGACCGACAACTAGGAGCGTAATCAACATTAACTCTGTTGATTGGGAGGAAACTGGCCACTATTAATAGTCAAACTTTTATGAAAAATAAAATTCAAGAATATTTTATTGGGGACAGAACATTTCGCCCGGCCAAAATGCATGTGTCCCTGATATACATTTTCCAAAAAAAAATTTACCAAATAATTTTAACATGTTCTTACCGAATCTCCCTTACATTAAATTAAAATTTCTGACATTTCGCCTCAGTCACGAGTTTTTTTAAAAAACTTTCACGCAGAAAATTTCCAGAAATATACAGTTTTTAAGCCCTAGGGAGACTACAAGGAAACATATTGTATTCTTTAAATACAATTTTAACATAGTATGATTCATTAAATAAAATTCGACTTTAGGATAGTGTCTGTTTTCAAAAGATGAAGTTTTTAGTACTGATGTATAAGTTTTCATAGTTTTTACTTTAATAAATCTTAGTTTTCAAACGGTATAAAGATTGCGTACCCCAAGAAACATTTTTTTTCATGGCAATCCTGACTGTTCATGTATAAAATCTTACCGAGAGATTTACTAAGCAACTGTCACGTTTATCATATTTTCAAATCACGTTATCAAAATTAAATGTCTAAAAATCAGTTTCCTATTGACCTCGCTTTCATTTCCGCTTCAATTTCTTTTATATAATAAGAACCCCAGAAGCTTTACTGATGAGTTTCGAACGGGCTATGTGTCTATAGGGGAAAAACTGTTGGTCGACTGACGGGCAAAGCTGGAATTATCTCAGTTTGCAGACTAACTTTCAAGTAATTTATTTGATGCTAAATGGCAATTAAAACTTATTAATTAGTGCAAGTATATAGCATAACAATTGAGTTTATTATATTTATTTTTTAAAATGCTAAAATCTAAGTAAATGTATATTTCTCTGAGCGAAGGTATATTTTATTTTAATTCATAGACCTGTTATTATACATACCTAAATTTTAATTAAACAAAAAACCTTATTTACAATTTTGTAAAATTTTTTCCCTGAAGGACTTAGTTGATATTGGAATTAAAAATAAGTTTGCATTTTTAAACAGAATTTTATGAACAAAATAATTTTTTTCCTGTGGCAGTATTTATTCAATATTATATACAAAAAAGGTCCATTTTCATCTATAAATTGAAATTAAACGATTTTGAATCAAAAGACGGGCTCAAACGACTGGAGTATTTTATAAATACAAAAATAATTGTGTATTGGCAAGGTCCTAGTAAAGTCAATGATTGTCGATTACATTACTTGTATATTCGACAAACATTTGAAAGCATTTACACAGCACCCTTTGGTGTGGACTTGCCAATGGCATACGATCGCTTTGGCTTATGCGATATTTATCGACAACCGAAGGCAAATAAACAAGTGCCGAATATTTGTACAAGTAGATTATGACAAGTGTTTACTTTTGACGATTATTTGTCAAGTACACCAGTCGTTTAAGTTTGCCTTAACATATTATAGAACAATAGAACGACACAATCAGGGCGTACTGCGAAAAATCTCGCTATTCTCTGTCCGGAGGACAAGGAAGACCATTTTTTCTCCTAAATACCGAACTAAACTTTGCCGCAGATTTTACATCTTAAACGCTTAAGTTAGCTCAATACTTATATAACTAAAAAGGGGAAATACAAAAAGCCTGTGTACGAGCAGTGACACAAAATAGTGAGGAATACTTGGAAAATTAAACTTAGCGTGAAACTTTGTATCAATTATTTTATCTAAAGGTAAACCTAAACTTAGTTAACTTAGCTTTAAAAGAGGAGTACAAAAATCCTACATACGAGCAGTGTCACAAGATAGTGGGAAACACCTGGAAAATTAAACCTAATATGGTTATATGGATTTATTTGGTTCTTGGGACTAGACCGTGTCAAATGGAATTAATATCCGATGTTTCACCTTCGATTGCGCGAGGCGCCTTCAGGCATTTTTACTCCATGAGACCTGAACACTGAGTGAGCTCCCTAATCTCCCTAAATAAGCAATCATTTGGGGTAAATGAAATTCCTCCTATTGCAAGACAATTTGTTGCAGAATTTATATGATATCCACTACCTTATATAATTATTCAGTGCATTTTGCTAGATCTTTTCCTCATGAATTTAAGATAGCCAAGGTTATTCCAATTTATAAAAAAGGGTCTAAAAATGAGGTTAAAAATGAGAAACTGGTATAGACTGCCATCCTTGTTTTAATAGGGCATGTCAACTGAACTGACTATCTTTAGCGCTATTTCGGTAAATGTTGAAGCACTGGATCAGAGGAAACTGGCTGGTGGTTTGTATTTTGATTTCTCAAAAGCCTGATAAATAATGATAAATTGCTCCCACAACTTTACAGTTATGGCATAAGAGGAAGAGGTACTGACCTGGTCGCTTCTTATCTCAGGCAGGTGGTGTGTTTGCCGAGAACATTTTCGAACGTTATTCCAGTAGCTAGGGGAGTTCCTCAGAGCTCAATTCTTGTTCTTTGCTATTTTTAATTTACGTAAATAATATGTCAAATAAGTTAAAGGCAAATAATATATTCCAATTCGCAGACGATACTTCACTGTTTATGGTAGATTAAGGAGTTTCCCAAATATCAATAGTTGAATCGAAACTGGCAAAAAGAATGTCGAATATTCAAAATAGCTTGACAGCTCCCCCTATATTATATTAAAAGGCAAGCCGACTTCTATAATACCTTATACCAAATTCCTTGGGCAGTTTTTTAAAGATTACAATTTATCTAGGAACACTCATCGAAACCCTTTTAAATAGGCTGACTAGGGTTTGTGGTCTAATTTTGAGAGACCAGCTTTCCTTTAAAAGTCTTAATTTGTTTTATTTCTCCTACGTTTATTGGGTTATACTATATGGAATACTTTTCTGGGTTCATCATGTCAAGCACTTAGTATTTTTGTTCTACAGAAAAAGGTTTATTCGATGCCTGCTGGGTTTAAGCTACAACGCATCGTGTAGAATATACTTTAAGGGCCTTTTCCTTCTCGCGGTTCCACCCTTATATTTTTTAAGACTGGTGGTGTTTGTGAAAAGGTATCCTAATTTATTTCTTAGCAACTCTGAACTCTACTATGGTTTTATGTCCATGTCGACTAGAAATAAAAATAACCCCAGAACATCTGGTTTTTTGCAAAAGGCCATAAGGGCATCTAATTGAATGCCTTTAAAGCTTCAAGGAATTCATAGAGCTAAAGGGTTTGCGGCGGCGGCTGTCACAGAGTGTTTTAGACAAAACATTTTATTCATTTAATTGTTTGTAATGTTATATATGTTGATTAGATATGAAATGCTTTTTATTTTAATTATTAGATTTAATACTGTAATTAAAAAAATATATAAATAAACTTGGAGTTCCTGGAGCTGCTTGACTTTAATGATTTCTTCTCCGCTGGGAGTAGGTTGCATGCGATAATCAGGCTTGTCTATTCTACTTGTAGGATTTGTCATTGTTCATTAGTCGAGTTACCTTCTCCACCTATTCCGCTTTGTCAATGACGACTGTAGCTTTGACTTTATCTGTTAGAAGGACTAGAATACCTGGATTTTCATTTGACATGCTTTATCATCTTCGCTTGGTGTTTATTTTTATCTTGGCTCTAATTAGTCTGGGGTCGCTACTTGAAAAGAACCTATTTTTTTCTTCTCTGCGATTATGACATCTTCGGCGCACCCAGTTCCCGTTCTATGTTTAGCTAAGTTAAAAAAGAGTTCATAGCATATAGCTTGTGTTATAGCAGAAAATCACGAATAATGTTTCCTGTCGTTCCTTACACCACTTCATTGTTCACCCAATACTTAGGTTCTCTTTCTGCCGGAGTTTCGCTTTGAAATCACCTAGAATAAGATATGTTATTAGCATGTATTTAATGTATCACAAATGTAATACCTCCCTCCATTATTCTGTCGTAACCCTTGTGGTAGAATATGTGACCTGTTTTGAGGTTAATATTGTTTCTAGCCTGTACGTTGTACTTTACTTAAACCTACTCTATAAAATTTAATATGGGTCATTTCTTCTTCTAGTTCTGCTAAGCTCTCCTGTGCCGACAGAGTTCTTGTATTCCATGTGGCAATGTGTATACGTCGTTTGTGGTAACCTAGTATACTCCGAGATTTCTTTGCACCCTTTAATTTGTTCTAATGATATCGTGATCAACTAGTGGGTTTTCTTTTTGAGTATATTACTTTTTTCTCTACATTTCAAGATTTTCTTTCTCTGTGATTCCATCGTCTAGCTTATACCAAAAAAAAAAAAACCCTAGTTAGTTTCAATTAGGCGTCTCCTAATTCTCTTCCCAGAAATTTCTACTCCTTTAGCACATTCCAGCTATTGGCATAATACCGTAGAAGTACTTCCGCTCTCTTTTAGCTTTGGCTGATAGCGTGATGAATCTGTCATGAACCCTTCTTGTTTTTTTTTAATCTTATTCTTCACTATGGGAACTTCAATTAGTTTCCCTAAATTACTTTAGTAATTATTGGCTTAAAACATTTTGGACTGTGTGAAAGCGAGCCGCTGCATCAGTATTTCACTATCCTATATACCAATAGGCCTACATACATCAATTGAGTTTAAATGTTGTCGAGGCATATCAAAAATTTATACTATAATACAAGTACGTTCCATTGCGATATGAGTGGGAAAGTTATTTGTATCTATTTGCAATCTCGTATCTATTTGTAATCACCAAAGTATTAAATAAACAGGGTCCTAATGAATGTTTTACAATTTAACAAGTTAACTGATTTCTTGTTTTAATTATTCGAATAATCTTTTGCTATAAAAAGGAACTAAAAAATTGACAAAAAATTATGACAAGGGACATTCGATTTTAACTGAAATTTCGAGTTTTCAGACACCATGTAAAATGAATCTTTATTACTAATTGAATCGATGCCAACAGATATTATAATCTTAAAATAGCTAAATTCTAAAAGTTCTACGAAGGCGTTTTGAACTGTAAGCTTACTCGGCAACTAAATATTCTGAAAAGTATAGTAATCAGTAATTAATATTCCCCTCAATTAACTAATGCTAATTAGTTGCTGACGCCTCATCTGAAAAGAAAGTTAAGAAAAAGCCCTTGTCGGCGATAATTATGTTTGTCAATTTCCTAAACGAATCCCCTTTTTGCGAGAATTCTTCCACTTCAACAGTCGATTCTACTGATCGATTCCTATTAAAGGAAACATTTGCCGCTTTTTTAAGCTTTTGCGTCTTAGCGTCCGCAGACGTAAAAACCAATATTTTCTCTTTAATTAATAAACAAACAATTTTAATGACTGTAGTCTAATTTCCAAACAAAGATTTACAAGTTAAAGACTTTGTTGTGAATAAGTCTTTATATATTTTTATAAATTGAGGAGTAACCAAATAATAAGGTATTTTCTAATAAACAAATACTGTAAATGAAGGTAAATTAAAGAATCATTTATGTAAGGGTCGTGAAGAAACAGTTTGACCTATTTTAAAATAAACAGATATGTCTACAAAATATATAAAACACAAATATTTATATATTTAATATAAATAATAGTATTGCTTTTCTAGAATCTTAATATTTAGATTAATGTTTTACATACTTTGTTGTTATATTGCCGTGGTTATGTTTTAATAAATGTTCTAAACTGTTGCTCATCTTAACAACTTCAAAAAATTAAATGTTTCTGTTATATAATTTTGGTATCAGTTCTAAGATTCAATATTTTTAACAAGAAAAAACGTCTAAAAGTTTTCTTTGGTTTTTCTAACTAAATATTGCTCTCACTTATATGGACATGTAAAAAAAGTTAATTTGATGCTTTAAATTCATAAAACTCTTTATACATAAATGAAACAATGCACTCTTAAAGCACATAATTTAAACATACGGAACTTATGTTTCGCTATGGGTTTTAAAACAGAGGATTTTTACGATTTTATTTATATGAAAATAAACTGATAAGAGCTGATGCTGTGTCCTGTGAGCATTTTTTATGCATTGCTGGACTACTTTTGCCCGTTGCTGCTTGAGCTTTTAGATCTACAGATGATTGACAACGTGGCAACAAAGTGTATGTATATTTTTTTTTGTGAATAAATAAAAGGTTGGACTTGATTTTTTTTACAAGTTTATGTAAGTGACAGCCATATATACAACTGGCTGACAGGTTGCAGAAAAATTTTTTTTAAGTTGTTTGATGGCAACAGCAAGTGTAAGAAGTTTTCACTTTGTGTAGATACAACTATGGTGATTTTTTTTACATCTTCGCAACCCTCCCGACTAAAAGGCTAATGCATCTGCAGTTTAATTTTATGGTTATACTGCATAAAAACAATAAGCCAGCCCAACGATCTGTGATGTCCTACGACCGCATAGGTTGACAATCCAGAAGTTGTTAAAAGATTACACGTAGATCCGCAACTTTACTATAGAAAAAATAAATAACTTGCACCTTGAAATTTTCATACAAACTCTAGTACGTAGGCAACTCGGTAGGCAATGTTGTTGAAGGACATGACATAGAGATGTCAGATCGTTAGAGAAAAGAAAAATACAACCCTATTAGGGATTCAAACAACCTGTCAAAAGAGGTTATGTCATTGAGCTTTTTGAGCAAACAGACTTATGACATTTCATAACATTCGTGAATTAATAAGTTTTAAATCACTGTTACCGAATTAGTTCATGAAATATAGCTTCTTATTAACCCCCTAAGTCCGTATTTTTTTGTTCCTCCAATGACCATATTTATTATAGTGAGCTTTTACTGTATTCCTGATGTCCTGAATTATAAGTATTGTGCTCCTTTAAACAAGATTTGAAAAAATCGGCAAGAAAGGTGTAATTTGTTGTAATTTTTTTTGACAGAGTCACATGCGCACCAGTATAGGAAGAAGAATCGAAAAGTCTCACTTTTCAGCAAACACAACCACTATTTATAATGTTTTTGAATTTTTTTTACTAGGTAATTAATTAGTTATCTTAATATTTAAAAATTGGGAATAATGATAGATTTTAAGAGGCTTTAAAAATTAAATGTTGGAGACTGCATATTCCGGAATCAGTTTTTAATACCTTTTTTCCAAGTCGAACCATATCAAATTTTAGTTCTTTTAAAAAATTTAAAAAAAAATGTTGTCAGGTTGAAATAGAGAGTGACATCTTAAGACTAACCTAGGGTTTGAGTTAGGAAAACTTTTGTAAGAATTACTTTTGATATTTGTACCAATCAAGCTTGCCTTTAATTTAACATTTTTCTTTTTTAGAAAAAAATAAAATAATTATTTTCTAAAAAATTTTAAATAAATTTATCCACTTGAACTAAGAGCATTGGGAATACAACTAAGAGAGGAGGCAGGGGATACCTTGAAATTTAGACGCATTACAAAAAAAAGTTCACAAAAATGTTATGAAAAAAATAATAATTCTAAAATATTTTGGTAAGTATATATAGTGTCCTCTGTTTTCATTAATAGAGAAGCAAATATATTCTTTAATAAATATAGCCTATATATTATTTAGTTATCTTATTTTAATTAAAATTCTAACGCATAATGCGTTAAAATTAATTTGTTTTCAAATTATTGAGGTGTCACTCTGCTAATTTTATTACATTGTAGGTAGCAATTTTATTACGCTGTAGGACATAAACGGTTCTTAAAACAACACGGTTTGCACTTTCCTGTCTTAGTTTTTAATGACCTAATTTAATGACACACCAAGACGTCAAAAGATAGATAATTTAAAACTAAGATAGAATTATAAACCATTTTGCTTCAAGAAAATTCGTTTGGGTCCTACAGATATTAAACTTGCCAAAGTGACATTTTTTAAATCGCAATAACCTTAAAACAAATGATATTTGGCGCATACAGGGTGTATTTATTAAAAAAAATATATGACACTAATAATAAAAACGGATGGTATATACCAAAATATTTTAGAATTTATATTTTGACATTTTTGAATTGAGTTGAATTTTTGCATAAAGATCATGTGTGAAACAGGGATGAACTGGTAAAATTTTGTCAATAATATGTAGCCTAACAAAACTGCGGCCTATTTAAATATTTAAAAACTCATAATTGATCTTTTTATTAGATCATTTAAATAAGGTTATAAAAAATAATAAAATAAATAAAAAAATAATAATAAAAACAAAATCTGAAAAAGTGGTAAATTATTTGTGGATTGGTATGTTTTAAGAAAAAGACTCTCATATAAGTCTGAGAAAAAAAGATTGAAGCTACATTTATATAAACTTTTCTCCTTAAAAATTTGTAGGCCAAAACATCTCCGATTAAGCGGCGACTTACGTTTCTTTACTCACCCTGTATATTATACATTCAGTTCGAAGCAAAAAAAATTGTTGAAGCTTGTTTGTGGAAAATTACATCCCCTCAGAATTGTATGTAAACTTTAAGATCACGTGCCTAGTCTAACGACAATTTGACATGCTACAGATTCACTATTAACATTATCATAGATAATTTTGCGCCAAATTGGGTGAACAGGGCACAAAATTAATTTTGTAGGTAAAACGTCATTTAGGGAGTAAATTATGATAAAAAATCTTCGATCTAAAAACCGTAGTATTTTTTAATCAATCTTATAACTCCTTTCCGAAAGATGTACCTAATTTCTGACAATAATTTCACTATCGAAATTAATATACATTATCAGCCGCCCAAATTTAAGACATGTCCATTATGTTACAGTTTACAGTGTAAACAGCCTACGGCAAAGCCACTTGTAACTATATCTAACATTCAAAGTCAGTATCCGACGTTCATCTACATGGAGACAAACCTGTTTCAGACGTTCTGTTCGACATATAATTGATGGATTTCAAGATAGATCAGTCGCAGAGGCCGCAAAGGGAAGATAGGATAATGTTAAGTAAATTACAGGGGTGTCACATGCCCCAAATACTCCTAATCGCCATAAGATGGGTTTTACCGAAAACTTCATCTAATGTTCTTGCGTAGCGGGAAGTGGTCTGTCGGAATATATCAGAGTGCTAAGCTAAGGAAGGTATAAATTTATCTTATTGTATTCCTTGGTAATTCCTCGGATTTAAGGTTTTTCCGTTCCGTAATTTTTTTCGCTATACAGTTTTATATAAATAACCTAACTTTATTTCTTGTTTAAGGTCAAGTTGTAATTTAAAAACTAGGAATTAAAACTACTTAAATAAATACCGGATAAATAGTATTCTAATTTAGACTTTAAGAAACTTTAAGAAGAACAAAAATATATATATATATATATATATATATATATATATATATATATATATATATATATATATATATATATATATATATATATATATATATATATATATATATATATATATATATATATATATATATATATATATATATATATATATATATATATATATATATATATATATATATATATATATATATATATATATATATATATATATATATATATATATATATATATATATATATATATAGATTCAGTATTCTCGACCGTGTTATTAGTAATTTACGTCAGAAGTTTCGGGAAAGCGGTCTGTGACTATTCAAACTCTGTGCATTGAGGACAACTATTTTCACACTAAACATGTATTATTACAAATATAAAACGATTTGAGCATTCAACAATGTTTTGAACCATAATGGAAAAAGCCTAACAACACAAAAAAAAAAACACACCGATAAATTGATATCAGTGGTTCTTATACTTTCATAAAACATAAAATAGTGAATTTTAAACTTAATATATGTATATAGGATGTTACTTATTGATCGTCACATTTGGTTTAAAATATTGCAGTAAATATTGCTTAGTTTATTTGTGTCCAATTTTGAATTAATTGCATTTTTATTCTTATTGATATGGCACATTTCAAGAAACAATCTATTTCTATAACTGTCATGGTGTTCTAGTATCTTCACATTACTATAATTAAATTTATGACCCGTTTTCAAGTGATGCTGTACCAATGCGCATGAATTTTTGCCTATATGGCAATCACTTTTGTAGGTGGTTGTTTAGGTTTTATTACGAGCGATAAGGAAAAGCATATCTTTGAATATCATATGTCATAATATAATGTGACAACTAAATTTTAAACAAACAAAAAAAAAGAACAATAGTAAATAAAAGAGTAAATAAAAATAATAATAAACAAAATACTTATAGTTACTAATGTACATCTAATAACGGCCAATTGTGATCTGGGCGTTGTAAAATGATCTGACTACCGAGATGACCCACCTGCAATTAAAGAATAATTTCTGTGAGCAAAAAGGCTACCATTTATTAATAAAATTAAGTGATTTTCAAATGTAAAAATATTTAAAGGATTAATATGATAATATAATAATTAATGAGTAGTTGGTATTTTAAAATAATTCGTATGAATCCAAAAGATAACAATAGGTCACACAGACGATATGCCACACAGGCTAAATATGTATGCCACACAGGCTAAATATGTATGCCACACAGGCTAAATATGCCACACAGGCTAAATATGTATGCCACACAGGCTAAATATGTATGCCACACAGGCTAAATATGCCACACAGGCTAAATATGTATGCCACACAGGCTAAATATGTATGCCACACAGGCTAAATATGCCACACAGGCTTAATATGTATGCCACACAGGCTAAATATGCCACACAGGCTAAATATGTATGCCACACAGGCTAAATATGTATGCCACACAGGCTAAATAATAAATTAAAGTTATATCGCAGAGTGTTACCCTCTTATTGCAAAGTCTAAATAAATATATTTTTATGTTCTCTTGAAGTCTTACATTATGCAAACAAAAAAAACACAGGCAGAAAACAATTGGAAATGTTATAGTTATATTTTATGTTGATTTATTGAATATTTTAAAATGCAATGGAGATTCAGAAATAACGTAATATATTACAATAAAAAGAAACAATAAATTAAATGGTAGCTCAACAACAATTGCCCAGCGAGATAAACTCACCTTAATTCAGCTATATTCAGTTGCCACAAAAATGGAACACAAAATCACCACTGCACTCTGATTAAACTCAACGAACCTTTTAAACGTATTATTTTATTTCCCGACACCAACTTCTCGTCACAAAGCCGTCTGTATAATACCATAATGATTTTTAGTTGGGTCTTTTTCGAGCGTTCGCCCGGGCGTTACGCACTTCTTATCTTAAGTATAACATAAACAAATAATGCAGAGGCTGGCTTTGTTTTTTTTTTGTTTGGAATTCCTTCACGTCTGGACTTTATAAGAGTTTTTTGTACGATAGTTAGTTAAAAATATACTATAGGAAAATACAATACTTACATTCGGCCATCCTGCAAATATCTCGCCTCGAGATATCACTACTGGTCATCATCTGACTCAGGTGAAAGCAGTACTTCGTCGTCACCGCTTTCGCTGTCTGTTTCATCCGAAACTCCCCCAGGTCTTCGCCAGGGACGCATCCTATCAACTGCTACTGTCCTCTGGTATTTAGCCGACCTAAGCGTTCGATGAGACCCAGTCATATCTGTTACGACATATCTGTCATTCGGCAATACTCTTTTAACTACCATTGGCCCACTATAAGGATTTGTTAATTTGCGACTGACCCCAGTTGATGATATTTGTTTTAAAATCATTACCAAGTCTCCTTCCTTATAAGTACGTGCTGTTTTTCGTTTCTTATCAAAATATCTTTTCTGATTGGCTTGAGAAATTTTCACCTTTTCTGCAGCTTCTCTCCGAATGTTTAGAAGATCCTCTTAGAAGACTTTATTCCTGCTTCTGGTATTCCACAGGGTTCTAACTTATGGCCATTGCTGTTCCTATTGTTTATAAATAGTATAACTCAAGTGGTTCAAAATGCTTCATGTTTACTATTCGCAGATGACCTTAAAATTTATTATGAGATTAAAACTATTAATGACTGTTTAACTCTTCAGAAAGATATAGATAATGTTGTTCAATGGTCTTTGGATAATAAACTCTACTTTAATAAAGTTAAATGTGTACTACTTACCTATACGAGAAAACTAAATCCAATTACATTTACATATTCTATTGAAATTGATTTTTAATAAACATATAATTAATGTAGTTAATAAAGCCTGTAAGATGTATGGATTTATAGTGCGAAATCAAATGATTTCTCTCGAACCCAATGCTTAATACAGCTATATATATCATATGTAAGAAGTCTGCTATTACATTATAAGTGCTTTAGGCATATACTTTAGAGGGTCCAAAGAAGATGCTTCGATACATATACTTCAAGGAGACGGGAGTATCTGGTCGAGGTATGTCCTCACTGTCACTCTGTGAAAGATATTCTCAAGTGTCCCTTTATAAGCGCAGGCAAAAATTTTGTTTGCTATATTTACACAAAACAATAAACAGACTTAATGATGATACCTCATTTCTCTCATCTCTACATTTTAATGTTCCAGCTTATGGCATGAGAAATGTGAACACTTTTTACATACCAAATGTAGCTCACAATAACCGACAGCTAGGATCCCCTTTATATAATATATGCAACCTATATAACAGAATACAAAAGGATGTTGATATTTTTAACATTAGTTATAGATCCCTAAGAAATAGGTTAGATCATGTTCTTTAGTTATATTTAATTTTTAGTTATTAAGTTCGATTTTGTACTTTGTAATAGGATGAATTCTTGTAAGGAATCTGTTAAGTGCAATAAATAAATAAATAGAACCATTACCAGTGGCCTAACTGGACACTGGATTCAGCGACGATCCATACTGCAGGCTTTGTGCTGAGGTACATGAAACTACCGAGCATTTGGTCTGTCGATGTTATGCTTTAGTAAATGCCAGACTGTTTTGCTTAGGAGGTAACTATGTGGAACCCTAGTTGATGGGACTTGCTCGACCTGAAAAAGTCCTTTCCTTTCTAAAAAGGAGTGGGCTCCTGGCCTGAGACATCTACTTGGGGGGGTAGCACAATGGACCCCAGAGAGCCTAAGTGCTGTCCTTGCTGGACTCCCCATCTATGTTTAATCAAATCAAATAAAATCAAAATCGTTTATTTTTTATTATTGGAACTATCATGTAAGAAGAAACATTTAAAAAAAAATAAAATAAAATAAAATAAAGATACATTTAAATAAAATACAATACAATAGTACATCAGATATTCTATTATAGCCTTTATTTTAAACTGTTGGGTTGGTCTTTAATGTATGTAGGTAGATGATTGAACACCTTCAGAGAACTTATCTCAGGCCCTTCCTGCACCTGAGTCAGTCTCGCACTGAGCACATAAAACTTGCCTGCATTTCGTGTTTTGTAATAATTAATATCACTCCATTTCAAATAGCTATAATACAAGCACACTGGAGAACATAAAGATTTATCACAGTAAGTATCTTCTCAGAAGCAAAAACTGGGCGACATGAGGCCCTAAATGGTACTCGAAACATGGTTCTGAGAATTCGATTTTGACTTATGAGAACCAGATCGATGCTAGCAGTATTGCCCCATGCTAGTAGATGATATGATAGGACAGAATTTACTGATCCGTAGTAAAAAGTCACAGCCAGGACTACCTGAGTAAATTATAACTTAGTTTTTCAAACTTCAATATTTCCAATTTTTTTTTTTTTTTTTTTTTTTTTTTTCGGAAAAACTGCTGCGTTATGTTAGGCAATTTTTCCATTTGAAAATTAAATTTATTTATTTATTTATTTATTTATTTACGGATATACCATTTTACATAAGAAATAATAAACAGTAAAGCATTGCGTTAATTAATTACTAAAACTAATTACAATAAGAAATACTACCACAAAAATTCTAATTACTAATGACATTTAAGAATATAATAATCTCTACGTCTAAGATGTCAGACGTCTCACGGCACTTTTAAAGGTACTAGCTGAGCCATGGATTGGCAGATTATACTTATTAAAATTACGTTGCATTCTATTAATTGGGCTATGCAAGCCATAATTTCGGGTGACGTTTTTTTGGGTAAAATAAAAAATTGGAACGGGTTCGATGTAGGGCATGTAAAGATATTTTACTTAGTAAATAAGAACAGTCAACATGCCCATTAATTAATTTGAACAAAAAAACACATATCAGCCTGCAACCTCCTGCCCTGAAGTGCACACATACCCAAAATACTAAGAACACGGTTGTAATTTGAATGATTATCAATTTGGGGTATTCCCAGCTTAAAACTACATATTCGTAAAATTTTTTTTTTTTTTTTTTTTTTCTTTCCTTTCTTTTCTCTTTTGAACATTTTCTATTTGATTGATATGAATCTCATAAAAAGGAGACCACACCGGACTTGCATATTCCAGAATCGATCTTACGTACGAACAATACAATAATTTCATGACATGACATGAGAAATCAGTACTAAATCTAGAAATATAACCTAAAGACCTAGATGCTCGCTGTATCACACTCATGATATGGCCATTAAAAGTTAATCTACAATCAAACAAAACACCAAGGTCTTTAACCTCATGAACTCTTTCAAGTGTAGTGCCATTTATGATGTAATCAAATTGAATAGAATTACATGATTTTGAGAAGGTAATGCATGAACATTTACTTGTATTTAAACTTAAACCATTTAAATTTGACCAGTGAACAAATAAGGTCACCTCTGACTGCAAACATTGGCAATCCAGAGAAGTAGATGTGTATTTAAATATTTTAAGGTCGTCAGCATACATAAGAAAATAACTATGTGGTAAAAAGAATCTTAAATCGTTAACAAACAAAATAAATAATATGGGTCCACAACGAGAGCCTTGCGGGACGCCTGACGGTACTAAAATTTGATTTTATATAAAATTATTAATTCTAATACTTTGCGTCCGCCCAGTTAAAAAAACTACTTAGCCATCTAAGAATGTAATCACCTAGCCCTAGTGCCTTAAGTTTAGCCAGTAATTGCCGTAGAAGCAGGTCTTTGTTCAGTGGTTCGTTTTAAAAATTCAGCCATAACAGCTGTAAACCTGTCAATACTCTCGTCAGACGATCGGGTCGAATTACTACGTGATGTATTGGGTTCATCTAGGCTAGGACTATCGACTACAGGCAAGGCACGCTTACGACGTTGTAATTGTTGACTCATATTTAAAGATTTATTTTCTAGTTAAAGAAAAACAAAAATGTAGCACATATATTTTTTTTTTTGTCATCTCGGCAGGTCCACAGATCAAATCACAAATTGTTTAATTGAAATTACATTAAATGAAATTAATTAATTTGAAAATTTGATTTTGGTATCCCACTTCTGAAAAATTGTAGGTGGTTGTTTAGGTTTTATTACGAGCGATAAGGAAAAGCATATCTTTGAATATCATATGTCATAATATAATGTGACAACTAAATTTTAAACAGACAAAAAAAAAAGAACAATAGTAAATAAAAGAGTAAATAAAAATAATAATAAACAAAATACTTATAGTTACTAATGTACATCTAATAACGGCCAATTGTGATCTGGGCGTTGTAAAATGATCTGACTACCGAGATGACCCACCTGCAATTAAAGAATAATTTCTGTGAGCAAAAAGGCTACCATTTATTAATAAAATTAAGTGATTTTCAAATGTAAAAATATTTAAAGGATTAATATGATAATATAATAATTAATGAGTAGTTGGTATTTTAAAATAATTCGTATGAATCCAAAAGATAACAATAGGTCACACAGACGATATGCCACACAGGCTAAATATGTATGCCACACAGGCTAAATATGTATGCCACACAGGCTAAATATGCCACACAGGCTAAATATGTATGCCACACAGGCTAAATATGCCACACAGGCTTAATATGTATGCCACACAGGCTAAATATGCCACACAGGCTAAATATGTATGCCAAACAGGCTAAATATGTATGCCACACAGGCTAAATAATAAATTAAAGTTATATCGCAGAGTGTTACCCTCTTATTGCAAAGTCTAAATAAATATATTTTTATGTTCTCTTGAAGTCTTACATTATGCAAACAAAAAAAACACAGGCAGAAAACAATTGGAAATGTTATAGTTATATTTTATGTTGATATATTGAATATTTTAAAATGCAATGGAGATTCAGAAATAACGTAATATATTACAATAAAAAGAAACAATAAATTAAATGGTAGCTCAACAACAATTGCCCAGCGAGATAAACTCACCTTAATTCAGCTATATTCAGTTGCCACAAAAATGGAACACAAAATCACCACTGCACTCTGATTAAACTCAACGAACCTTTTAAACGTATTATTTTATTTCCCGACACCAACTTCTCGTCACAAAGCCGTCTGTATAATACCATAATGATTTTTAGTTGGGTCTTTTTCGAGCGTTCGCCCGGGCGTTACGCACTTCTTATCTTAAGTATAACATAAACAAACAATGCAGAGGCTGGCTTTGTTTTTTTTTTGTTTGGAATTCCTTCACGTCTGGACTTTATAAGAGTTTTTTGTACGATAGTTAGTTAAAAATATACTATAGGAAAATACAATACTTACACTTTTATGTTGTGTTACTCGTTGTTTTAACCACTGCGAAGTTTGGCCAATATAACAACCGTCACAACCCAAGCAAGACACTTGACAAACACAATTAGTTGTGCATCCAGTTGGAGTTTTTTCTTTGACCTTTGAAAATACCGAGTAATTTTGTATGAGGCTATATTTGGCTATTTTTATGTTCGAAAAAGGCTTAAACAGTGAAATAATTGAATTGGTAAGATTATTTATAAATGGAATCCTGACATATTTTACTTGTTGATTACTGTCTTCTGTGGGGCCGTCATAAAAGCTTGTGTTATAAATGAGCTTTTTTAAAATGTGTTTAGGGTAACCATTGTTCACAAACATAACAAAAAGTTTGTCTAGGTTCTGTTGTAAATACATAACGTCACTAATATGTGTTACCCTATTTTTCATTGCAATGACAGTATTGTATTTCTGATTGGTTGGATGATTTGAAAAATAATTCAGGTATCTACCAGATGACGTATCATTTTGGTACCAATCTAAAATAATTTTGTTTTCGTCTGTTCTTATGACTTTAGTATCTAAAAAGGGCACACTTTTATGTTTTTCATAATCAATTGTAAGTTGCAAATGGGTGTTGAAAGAGTTAAAATTATTTAAAACAACCTGAATCTGATCAGTAGGAACAGAGCAATTCATGCGCATTGGTACAGCATCACTTGAAAACGGGTCATAAATTTAATTATAGTAATGTGAAGATACTAGAACACCATGACAGTTATAGAAATAGATTGTTTCTTGAAATGTGCCATATCAATAAGAATAAAAATGCAATTAATTCAAAATTGGACACAAATAAACTAAGCAATATTTACTGCAATATTTTAAACCAAATGTGACGATCAATAAGTAACATCCTATATACATATATTAAGTTTAAAATTCACTATTTTATGTTTTATGAAAGTATAAGAACCACTGATATCAATTTATCGGTGTGTTTTTTTTTTTTGTGTTGTTAGGCTTTTTCCATTATGGTTCAAAACATTGTTGAATGCTCAGATCGTTTTATATTTGCAATAATACATGTTTAGTGTGAAAATAGTTGTCCTCAATGCACAGAATGTTGCTTTTATCGTCCTTGTTTTGTAATATGTTCGACTAACTCTTACGTTGTAAGTATATTTTAAGGAGTAATGTGACTGTATATTTTTATATATTTTCTTCTGTGGCTCTACTACTTATAACCTTTCAAAATATTTGGCAAACATTTTAAAATTGAGTTTTGAGTATGAATCCGATTACAATATTAAAGACACCTTCACATTTGTAAATGCTGTTAGCGGTGTTCAGCTACCACAAAACTATGTTTTAATATCGTTGGACGTGGTATCTTTGTTTACTAATATCCCACTGAGTTTGGTTATTGATATTTTAGAGCAGAAATGGCACCAAATTGAAAAATTTACTAGCTTATCGAAAAATGCGTTCATAGAACTAATTAATTTTGTGTTTAATAACACTTATTTTGGTTTTAACGGCCAATTTTACAAACAAATCTTTGGAACTCCCATGGGTTCTCCTATTAGTCCTATTCCAGCAACTATTGTCTTAGATCACTTGTTAGACACAATAATACCAAATTTGCCTTTTCACTTGCCCTTTATCTATAAATACGTAGATGATCTAATTTGCTCTGTTCCTACTGATCAGATTCAGGTTGTTTTAAATAATTTTAACTCTTTCAACACCCATTTGCAATTTATAATTGATTATGAAAAACATAAAAGTGTGCCCTTTTTAGATACTAAAGTCATAAGAACAGACGAAAACAAAATTATTTTAGATTGGTACCAAAAAGATACGTCATCTGGTAGATACCTGAATTATTTTTCAAATCATCCAACCAATCAGAAATACAATACTGTCATTGCAATGAAAAATAGGGTAACACACATTAGTGACGTTATGTATTTACAACAGAACCTATAGAAACTTTTTGTTATGTTTGTGAACAATGTTTACCCTAAACACATTTTAAAAAAGCTCATTTATAACACAAGCTTTTATGACGGCCCCACAGAAGACAGTAATCAACAAGTAAAATATGTCAGGATTCCATTTATAAATAATCTTACCAATTCAATTATTTCACTGTTTAAGCCTTTTTCGAACATAAAAATATCCAAATATAGCCTCATACAAAATTACTCGGTATTTTCAAAGGTCAAAGAAAAAACTCCAACTGGATGCACAACTAATTGTGTTTATCAAGTGTCTTGCTTGGGTTGTGACGGTTGTTATATTGGCCAAACTTCGCAGTGGTTAAAACAACGAGTAACACAACATAAAAGTGATTGCCATATAGGCAAAAATTCATGCGCATTGGTACAGCATCACTTGAAAACGGGTCATAAATTTAATTATAGTAATTTGAAGATACTAGAACACCATGACAGTTATAGAAATAGATTGTTTCTTGAAATGTGCCATATCAATAAGAATAAAAATGCAATTAATTCAAAATTGGACACAAATAAACTAAGCAATATTTACTGCAATATTTTAAACCAAATGTGACGATCAATAAGTAACATCCTATATACATATATTAAGTTTAAAATTCACTATTTTATGTTTTATGAAAGTATAAGAACCACTGATATCAATTTATCGGTGTGTTTTTTTTTTTTGTGTTGTTAGGCTTTTTCCATTATGGTTCAAAACATTGTTGAATGCTCAGATCGTTTTATATTTGTAATAATACATGTTTAGTGTGAAAATAGTTGTCCTCAATGCACAGAATGTTGCTTTTATCGTCCTTGTTTTGTAATATGTTCGACTAACTCTTACGTTGTAAGTATATTTTAAGGAGTAATGTGACTGTATATTTTTATATATTTTCTTCTGTGGTGTGTTAATTAAGATAAATTTATTGTTTCTAGTTGTCTCCTGATGAAGTCAATAAACATTTGACGAAATATTGAGATCTAAAACAATTAGAGTTTGAATAGTCACAGACCGCTTTCCCGACACTTCTGACGTAAATATATATATATATATATATATATATATATATATATATATATATATATATATATATATATATATATATATATATATATATATATATATATGTATATATACGTATGTATATGTATATATACGTATGTTTACAAAAATTCACATAAAGCACTACTACGTCAACAATTGTCCCAAGAAAAATATAATGTTCTCTTTATTTTAGATCCAAGGAGCCAATTCTGCGATAATGGTGTCTGCCCAGCAAGGCTCATCAAGCAGTTTCCTTGGAAAGTAGCAGGATTAAAACCGAATCACCCGAACACTGAAACAAACAAAGTGCCATGTTCGATTTAAAAAATCGATGTGGGAAATAGGCAACCAGTAGCACCATATGTAGGTACTATGATAAACTAAATGGCTTTAGATACGACCTACATGGAGCACAAGAAGATACGCATCTGTGCCAATTAGAAGAGACAAATATATTGTTTTTTTCCTATTTTGTTTGTTTCAGTATTTGGGTAATTTTGTTTTAATACTGTCACTCCCCAGGGGAACTGCCTGATGAGCCTTTCCAGGGCAGATACCGCGGTCGCAGAATTGGCTCCTGGGATCTGAAACCAACAAATCGTCATGTTTTGACTGTTCTTTGATACAATTGTAAAGGATTATAACTTTACCATGATTTCCACCGAGGGCGGCAAAAAAAATTATATATACCAGGTGTCAACGAATCTGTTAGACAGGCCATAACTTTTAAAGTATTTGATGTAACAAAGCGAAATTTCGTATAGGTAAATGGTACATAAAGAGGAGCGTTTTCGCATATTTTTTACTTTCCGGTCACTTCCGGTTTCTTCTGAAATGACTCCAGTTTCAATTTTTTAAATGAAACACTTTGTATATTTTTACATTTTTGGATTCCTGAGACAATTCTGAATTAGAATGCGACATTTTAAAAACTTCGTATGCCTACTTGAGGTTTTATAGCCATTTTTAAAATTGCATCTAGGTGGCCATGACCGGACGAAAATTAATCTAAGGACCTGAAATGATGACACAATAATACAATCGCTAAATTCTAGCGATTAGTCTGATAGCTAGGAACAACAGAAGTTGATAAAATCAAATTTTTGTGTCTAACTATTTTTTTTTCAAATGACGACCCTTTTTGGAGAAGCACTTTTTGATAAGAGGAATTTTTTGCGAATCTAACGGTACTACTAACTTTTTCGCGCATGGATTAAAAATAAGCTCAAAAATTAAATATTACTAACTCAATTATTTACTTTTATCAAGTATTTCATGGATAGCCATGATGGATATTAAGTAGGATTTTTTGTTTTGACAGTGACACATACCTATTCTGTTAGCATGTTACTATGTCAGCTTTAATGGCCTTTTTTCGTTGTTACATTCCAATTTAATTTCATTAAATTTATTTCCATTTTTTTTTTTGAAAATCAGACGTGCTTGGGCTAAAATTTAATCCTTTAATAAATATCGTAAAAACTAAATACAGGAATGTGCAATTCGGATTGATTCGATTTGCCTTAGGTCAAGTCGTTTATATTTTACCCCCCGAAACCAATTGGCAATTTAGAAACATCAAAATCACTGACTGATTAAGTTGTAACTTTAATGGAAACGAAAATATTGCAACAGTGAAGGTATTTGTTACAATAACAAATACATTTTAAATTATTCGACGACCTGCAAAATTAGAATACTTAAAATATACCCTCCAAGTAAAAGCTTAGCACTACAAACAGCACAATAAAAGGACGGGCTTTAACGACCAGGAAACAGTGTGGAAACTATTCGGCACCCAGATAACTTTATTTTCTTTTCATGATATTCTTAAAGTCGAGATATCCGGAAAGTGTTTTATCCTGTTTTTAAATACGGTAACCTTAGCGTGATCCTTTGTGAAGCCGTAGATTGTGCAATATCGCGAGAAACTTTTGATTCTGTGACATTACATTTTTCGAGGAGTTATAGTTACAAAAGCCGGCCTTGTTGTCTAGGTTAATACTTTATCGCATTATGAGTACCTACTAATATATTTATATTTAATTTACAGCCAATATTTAAGAATTATGAAAATTTAAAAAAATGCGAATTTTTGACAATGCGGCGCCATTGCAATTATACTCTTTAGTAGTTATAATAGGGGAGCGCCTCCTCCTCCTCCTCTTCCTCTCTCTCATGTCCCTCATTCTTAACTTCCTCCCCTTTTATTCTCATTCGCATCATATTTTTTAATTTTTTCTCTTTGTTCTCCCACATTTGATTTTGCATTCTTAAGTCTTATAAATAGGTGCATCATGATCATTTTAGTATGCCGAGACACATTTACTAAGCTGTGCTCGAGTTGCGTAAAAAGTTTTTTTTGAATTTTTCCACCAATTTTGTATAAAACAAAATGAAAAAATGTGTCAAGTAATAAGTGAATTATGTGTAATCGCGAAAAATTAACTACAACTATCAGACAGTTAAAAGTTAAATATCTCAATTTCTTTGAAGTGATTTCGAAAGATGAATACACCAAGCTGTTTTATCCACTGAAACGAGATTATTTAAAAGCAATTGACTGTTGTGATGATTATTTAGAAGGAATTATAAGCCTTACTACGTTTTTCAATACATTTGGGAAATCATACTTTGTAGGAGAATTAAGCCACCTAATAGAATTTATAGGAGAAGATTGCCAATTTATACCTGCTATTATTGCAACCCAAAAGAGGTTTCAATTATACGAAGATAAAAAACAGGTATTATCAAAGAAAGTTAATCCTATTCGCAAGAGACGTCCCCCTACATATTTAAAATATTATGCTAAATAAATGAAATGGCTGAGTTGCTGATTGCAGTTAAATTATTAGAGGAGAAATTTAGTAATCTTTCAAAAACCTATTTCTCATATTGTATGGCAAGTGGTCCGGAGTGGATAGACTTTTATTGTAATCAATCTGAGGAATTCGTAAAGGCTGCCCTCTGTTGCAACAAATACATTGAAACATTAAATTTTTTTCAACTTATTCAAGATCTAAAAGATATTGGCTTTGGTTACTATTTAAAAGACTTAAAGCACTTTATTGACGAGGATACTATTCTTCAAGAAATTGAAAAGGAAGAATAAATTTAATAATATTTACAATGGAGCAAATGGTTACTGAAATGTATGAAGAGTTTATTATATCTGCTGCATACTTCCAATATTTATCAATTGTAGGCGAAGAAGACGCAGAAGCACAAGATTTGTCAGCATATGTTAATAATATAGATCGAATGAAACAATGTAAATTAGCCGCTAAATTTTGTAATGATTATTTAAAATATAAAAATGAGTATGAACTTTTAAATGAATTTAGAAAATTAGATTTAAGGTATCATATTAATTGTATTCAATCATGGTTGGTTAATGCAAAATAAAAAGGTAATTAAGTTTTTTTTTATATTTTTATTCATTCATAAAACAATTGTCATATAAAAATAACACATTTGTCAAAGCACACATACAAGGTGATTTTGAATGATAGAAGCATTTTGGTTCCATTAGCTTTAGCGCTGGTTGTTCATCTATTTCAATCACATGCTTTTTAGAATATTTCTGTATAAAATCCTTTTTTTCGCTTCCTTTTACAAAAACAAAATCTGCTTTCTTCGTAAGTGTTTCAATTATTTTCGGGAAATGATGTAATGGAGTAAATCCATTATTCCAATGTATACAATGATAATTTTTCGTTAACCATACCGCCTGCTTGTGACAATCAGGTGAAAGAAACTCCATTGGAAAAGGCTTTTTAAAAATGTAATGAGTCATTTCATAACCATCAAAAGCTGCAAGCTCTTTCGGTATAAATTTATTTTTTTCATCTTTGAATCCTTGAATATCTATAACCAATCTCATATTTTCAAAGCAGCAAATTTTTTAATGAGACTTTTTTTACTTGAATAATTTGCAATTTCTTCTTTCAGTTGATTAATTTTAAAAATAAATTTTTCAATTTGTAGTTGTAGTTTTGATGTCATGATTAAAACTAAAAGCTTTTGAAAATTTCTTTAAATTAAATCGAAATATGAAAATAGTGGGGATAAAGTTTATAATTGTTTCACAATTTTAGTAAGAGGGTTGTAGCTAAATAATTTGTCATGTAAAATAAGACAATAAGCAGAAGTATCTTTTTTAATTGCATTGTGTGTCTCAAATTCAATTCTCATTACTACGGATCCCGTTTGAATTGTTTCTTTTTGATGGGAGCAATCAATATGTGTAATAGGACTAATGTTTTTGAATTGTTCAGGATTAAAAATGGGTTCATTTGGAACACCATAGTAAGACTGTCTAAAGTTGGCAAACATTTCGTATAAAGCAGAAAATTTGTTTTCTTCGAAATTTAAGTACAAATCGTGATAAGGATATCTTTCAGAATTTAAATATACTCTAATATTTGACAAGGTAATATTGTCAAATTTACTCATATCTTTAACAATTTTCCCTTTTCTGTTTTCTTGAAAGCCAATCACAACATGACGAGGAGCTTCTAGTTTACTAGTTGTTTTTACCGGCCATGTGTGACGGGTTGTTTCGGTTAGAGAAGAATATTCAACAAGTTCCCAACTCCTGAATCCTATCAATATATCTTTATTTGATTCTAATATTTTTGATAGAGCAAGTTGTTGTGGCATATCAACTAGAATGTGAGGAACTTTCCAATAAATTTTATCGAAAGTAACCAATGGAGTGTCAGGAGCAGTAACAAGGTGTGCCGGATCTTCTTTGAAAATAACACCATCTAAATCATCAGTTGATCTAATAAGAACCAATTCCTGTTTCATATTCATAATAATTTTTCTGTAATCTTCAAAAAATCCTAAAAGCATTTTTAGTGGTATGGATACGGAGAATTTTCCATCATTATCAACTAAAATTGTATCACCTTCTTTCCGATGTGGAAACCAACCTGCATTTTCCAGTTTTAAACTTTCGTTGGTATTGTGAGAAAGGTAGCTTTTTAAGGTTGATGCTAATCCAACATTTCTTATTGAATCTATAGTAATTCCGTTTAGTTCATAGCGGATTTCTCTGAACAAAAAGGCTATACCATTGTTAATAAATAGCAATTCTTTCTTATATTTACCTTCTGTATTAGTTAATTTTCCTTCGATATAAAGTAAACTATCTGATGGTAGAGTGTAAGTATCGAGTTCTTGAATTGGGATCCTTATCTTTAATATATGGTTGATATGTGTGAAGCTCAGAACTGACGATGGAATTGTCTACATAAAGCTTTTCGTTTACGTTTAATATGTTCATTATTTTAAAACAGTGAAACCCAAGGATGTGAGAAATTTACGATTATCTCGTCTTAACTTGTTGGTGTTGGATTTGATACTGAACTGTTGTTTAGGCTTTTTCTTTTTATAAGTTTCTACTTTGTTGATAGTGGTAGGGGCAAGTCTCATCCCAAGGGCTCTATTATATCTAACAACCATTTTATATTTCACTTGTTTGTAAATGTAACCTTACTGTTATAGTTTCTCCTCTAAAACTGATAAGTTCTCCGTCTTGATCAACTATTTTAACTGTTATATTGTTAATTGCTTTGACGCTAACTGGAAAATACAAAATGGGCAAAGGAGATTCAACTATTTTATACCCTGGAGCTACAGTTGGATAAAACTGGTGAATAATATGAACAGGTTTACCATTATTGTAAGAACCGACACAAATATTACAGTCAATACAAATAGCATTCACCTTAGTTATTTTTGCAACATTATCTGATTCTTCCTCTTTCATAGCTTCTAGTATCCTGCTATTAAAACCCAACATTTTTCCTATCGAATCTTCCTTGGTAAAATCAATTATTCTACTACACATTAAAAAAGTTTTTAGAGTATTAACATTTGCTTTTAAAAGAAAAAAAATTTTTTCATTCGGAAATAAATCTTCTATACTTTCTCTTATGTATGTTTCTATATCTGTAATGTCATAAGTTCCGTCGGGAATAACAATTACTTTTTTATCTATATAAAATTTATTATATCCTTCTTTTATATTGGGGATAGTCATAAACGTTTCAAAATCAGCTAAACCCAGGTAATATTGTTTTTCATCCTCTAAATATATGGGCGGATTAAAATCAGCAGACAAAACAGAACTGTTTCCTGATATGGCAATTGTGGTAGACATTGCAGTTTATTTATGAATGAGATATTACAATAAATAATGAGTTTATATATTTTTTTGCAAAAATTTTAGGGATAGTTGACCACAGTTATATGAATTAAATTTTTGTTTATTTTCATAAGTATAAAATACATCCACTTTGCCATTCGAATTAAAATATTTGAGAAGTTCAAAAGGTGGTTTTAAATTTCCATAACTATCAAAATATATTACATTTTTGTTATTTTTAATATAAGCAGTCCAATGAGATCCTTTATTTTGTTTTTTATCCAAATTTACAATACCACATTCTTTCAGATTAATTTTTTTTGGAAGTTCATCGAGCATAAAAACACCTCTAAAGCCAGTTATTTTTAACAGCTTTACATATTTAATAATATCATTGTTCGTAAGTGCTCTTTTTGGAAAACTTATTTTGAGTTTTTTTTTTGTCTGATTGCTTTCATTTTAACGGATCCTCCTTTATAAGGTCTAATAAATAGTCCCTTTCCTTTATATGGTCTAATATATAATCCTTTCCCTTCTTTAGAAGCATTTTCCATTGCAATATTATGTCTATGTATTTCTTCTAGTTGCTGTTTAGCTGCTTTAGCATCATTTACTGCCTTAGCAATTCCTGCCGCGCCTCCACCTAGTGCACCCAGGGCGCCAAGAATGGGAAACAAAAGAGGTAGAAATCCTCCAATTTTTTTGGGTGTTCGAATGATACGTTTTTTTCTCAATTTAAGTTTACCCCCTTTTGTATTTTTTAATCCCAAACCGAACTTTCTTTTACCCTTCATTATTCCTGCAACACTTAAAGCTGCAATTTTTTCACCAATAGAAGAATCTTTAGCTTTTACCCTATCCCAGGCTTTTTTTTCTAATATTTGGTCAGATATGTGTCTTTTTGATAAATCTTCAGTCTGAGAGTAAGATATATCATGTTCTTTGCAAGCGGAATCCAATGGATTTATACCAACGTCACCTCTAGTTAATCTTTTTTCCAAGTTGGTGCCGGGACCACAATAATTATATCCTGGTATATGAACTTCGAAAGGTAGTTTGCTAATTAATTTATTTACTAAACCAGAGCCTTTTCTATTACGTGTTTTAATAGTTTTTTTCAACTTATGGCGACCCACAGTCATTGAAGTTCTTTTTATACTAAAAGCACATTGACATTTTTCTGGTATAAATACTTTTACAGCTAAAAATATTTACTAGTGTGATTAAGAATGAGGATTGAAAAACAAAAATTCTCATTACCAGTAAATAATCATGATGAAAAAATTTTAAGTAAACAGTTGAGAAAGCATGGTGACTTATTTTGCGGTGGTTCAAAAAGAGGGCTTATAGTTGGTTGCAGTGGTAGCGGTAAAACCAACGTTATGCTTACACTGCTCGAGCATCCAAATGGAATTAGGTTTGAAAATGTCTATGTTTATTCAAAGTCATTAGATCAACCAAAATATGAATATTTAAGAAAGTTGTTAAAACCTATGAAAGAAATTGGATACTTTGAATATGATAGCGATGAGAACATTATTTCACCACATGAGATAAAGCCAAATTCCGTTATCATTTTTGATGATATTCCTTGTCATAATCAATCTATTATTAGGGACTATTTCACGCATGGAAGGCATAGAAACACCGATTGTTTTTTTATTTTTCAAGGATATTCCTCAATCCTTAAACGTCTAATTCGAGAAAATGCAAACTTATTAATTTTATTTAAACAGGACTGTTTGAGTTTAAAACATATATATAATGACCACTGTATATTGGATATGACATTTGATCAGTTTAAAAATATTTGTGCTAACTGTTGGATGGATCCATATGGCTTTCTTGTAATTGACAAAGATTGTGAAGTAAATCACGGCAGATATAGGAGTAAATTCGATTCCTTTATATATTTATAAAAGTAAAAAATTTGCAGTTTTATTTCATTTAAAACTTGTACAGCATGGATAAACGTTTAGCTCGAGAATTAATAAGATCGAGACAAGCCGTGAAGCAGAAATATCAAAGCTTGAAATTAGCTACTTCTACTGCTCAGTCCGAATTAGAACAAACTTATAGACCAATAACACAACCACTTAAACAGCTAATTTCAAGTATTGGTAAATCCGAACCATTCGATTTAAAAGAAGAAAGAGTTTCAAAGTATGAAGATTTCAAAACACCTACAAAGCTTTATAAAACATCAACTCCGACGAAAAATATTCAGAAAACAGGAAAAACTCCGTCACTCCCTACAGAACTACCAACATTTTTAAATGACAGTAGTATCACTTCTTCCTCTCCTGTAGTACAACCATTGTCATCAACTGTTATAGCAGAAACTTCAGATCCTTCTAGTGACACAACAACAAATTTAAACTTGTCAGACATATTGGAACAAACTAGAAAAACAATTCAAACCTATGTTGGTACACCATCATATAAAGATTACTTAGCAGATTTTCATGAATTACCCAGATCATATATTGATGAGGGTGTGAAAGATACACAACATAAATTTGACCATTATTATGGAATAGTTCATGACCTCGAAACGGATAAGTTTTCTTTTGGTTTAACACAGATACCGGTAGAAATTATTGGAAAAGACATTAAAGTGGGAGGAATAACGTACACAGGCACGCCAGGTTTATACGAATTGCTTTTCAAAAAAGAACCGAAAGGTTATAAGAAGGAAGATTTAGATAATTACATGAACATTCTAGCTAAAACAAATGTATATCGTAGGAATTTTGATTCAAATGAACAAGTTCAAGGAAATACATCACACAAATATGTTACAATAATAGGACCATATTTACAAAGAAAGGGGATTACAAAGACAAAAACCTTGCCAAGATTAGTTACAGCATTTAACAAACCAAAACCTCCGTTTAGAACAACTAGAGCCAAATCTACAGGAAAGGGATTAATTTTGAAAACAAACAGATCAAATACAGACTATGTATACTGGAATAATGTTAACGAAATTGTTGATAGGCTACGTTTATTAATTTCATCAAGTGATGCGGGAAATAATGCTCATAGTAACGAGATTATCTCTATTATTGAAGAATTAAGAGAAGATAAAGTAATACTATAAATAACAGCTATCAAATATAATCATATTTATTGTTTAATGAAAGCTCAACATGACAGTTGATAAATTTGGACGCCATATTTCAAAACAAAATCAAGAGAGAATAAGTGACATTAATAATTTAAAAAGGAGATTAGGTGAAAATGAAACAAATAATGAAATCTTTGCTAAAAAGCTTAAGGTTTTTGATGAAAATTTTTTAAAGTATGAAAACCAGATTAAAGGATGCTATACCTCAATTGAAAACGTTAATAAACAGTTGCTAACGCTAAATCAAATAAGTAAAGATTTGCAATTTTTAAATGAACATGTTAAAAAGGAAGACAAAAAATTAAGTGATGATATCAACAAAATTAATAAAATAATGGAAACAAATATAAGAGAAGTAATAATTGAAAAACACAAGGAAAAAATTAAACAATTAAGAACTTTTATAAAAAGGTTAGATGATGAAAAAAAAAGAAATCAAAATAGCATTCTTAACAGTAGAACAATTGACCAACTCACTTTGGAAGAAAATCAACAATATATTTCCTTGGAAAATATAATGTCCAGTGTAATTAAGAAATTAGAACAAGAATTAAATAAAACAGAGGAGGAATTAAAAAATAGTGATAGTAGATCAACTACTTTCTTAACTGGAGAGATAAAAAAATCCTTTAATGCGTTAGAAAAGGAGATTACTAAAATTAGTAAAATTTTAAATGAAAAAAGTTATACAATACAAATTGATAAATTGAATGAATGGGAAAAAACATATAAAAGTTATATTTCGAATTATTACAAAACATAGAAAGTGAACTTCCTTAAAATTGAATAAACAAGTTTGTTGTCATGACAACCGTTAAACAACAAGTCGTTAATGAATTACATAAACCTGCTAGAAAAAACTACAAACGCAGAAGGGTGGTAGTGAAAGGGTTAAATGATCTTTTTCAAGCTGATTTGGTTGAAATGTTACCCTATGCCAAATTTAATAAGGGATTTAAATATATCTTGATTACCATAAATGTATTTTCTAAGTATGTTTGGGCCGAACCGTTAAAATCTAAATCTGGAAAAGACGTAACAGCGGCAATGAAAAAAATATTAATCAGTGCAAAAACTCCACCAAAAAACTTGCAAACGGATAGAGGGAGAGAGTTTTTCAATGTACATTTTCAAAATTTGATGCAACAATTTCGAATTAACCATTATAGCACGTTTTCCAATTTGAAAGCGAGTATAGTAGAAAGAGTGAACAGGACTTTAAAGAATAATATGTGGAAAATATTTAGCATTCAAGGAAATTACAAATGGTTTAATATATTAGCGGATATTGTAAAAGATTATAACAATACAAAACATTCTTCAATAGGAATGAAGCCAAAACAAGTAAATAAAACAAATGAAAATAGAATCTTGAAATCTGCATTTACTCATGCTAAAACGTTAGATATAAAATCTCCAAAGTTTAAAGTGGGTGATCACGTACGAATAAGCAAGCATCGAGAGGCATTTTCAAAAGGTTACACACCAAATTGGTCAAATGAGATATTCCACATTAAAGAAGTTAAGATGACAAACCCTTGGACATATTTAATTCAAGACGAAGATAATCAGGACATTCTGGGTGGTTTTTATGAGCAAGAATTACTAAAAGTAAAGCATACCGATGTGTATCTTATTGAGAAGATTTTGAGAAGGAAAGGAAACAAAGTTTATGTGAAATGGTTAGGACTTGATAAAAAATATAATACATGGATTGATAAAAAAAATATTGTTTAATTAAATTGAAATTAAATTTTAGTTAAATTTGTTTTATTTCTGTTCCTCACTTTATGCTTTAGCTGATACAAATTACAAAGTCTTAATGTGCTAATTAATTTCAAATAAAATTCACATTTACTAAACTAAAATTTTATTAAGTAAAACATCAAATACAATTTTTATTAAAACGTGTCAAATATATTTTATTTCTATGTTCCTCAGATAATATCGAATCTAGAATAAGTTTACAATCATTTATTCTTTTTTCAAAACGGAGTCTATCTAAGTACCACATCTGAAAGTTACTCCTACGGGCTTGTCTGTAAGCAAAGCTCCACTTCACTAACACATGCACCTTATTGTTCTCTTCCAGAAAAGATATTGTTTTCTTCGTAATATTTTCTTTTTGATCCATTTTCATTGTTTTCTTCGTAATATTTTCGTTTTGTTCCATTTTGCTTCAATTTGTTTTCCATTTGTTCAGGATATAAAGCAAGTAATTCCATCATAGTTGAAACATTTTCACTGTTAGGATTTTCTGTTGGACTTATTATATTATAAACATGCGTACACAAGTCGCCACAATCAGATGAAATATTATTTTGAAATATTTTGAAATATGTATTGAATTCTTGCCTTTTAAGTATAGATAATCTATAATCAATAATTTCCTTTAATCGCCACAAATTGTCCAAAGACTCTTGTCCTAAGTATATGAAGTGTGGGCCTTTTGTAATTTGTAGAACAGGGGTATCATTTATTTTCTGAACCTGCAGATGAATGTTGTTTATATTCACACTGGTTTGATCAACTTGAGGAAAGTAGAAATTGTTTACAATAATTCCTTGATGAACACAAATGTCTTTCCAATTTTCTTCGGTTAGTGCGATTGAAAATCCAGTTTTTCCACCAATTACAATTTTTGGAGAAAAATCATTTAAACTAATGCCAACAAGAACAAATTTTGACAAAGAATTATTTAAAAAATAAATTTTTGAATTAAGAAGCGTTTCCAAAGGTTTATGAACCACGGCGTTGTTCATAATGACTAAACGAGACTGAAACATATTGTGTTATTCTTGTACTTAAATATTCTCATCCCCACTTTCTTTAAAGTTTCGATTAAAATGGATTAATGAAAAAATAGATTTCCAGTTTGAAATTTGTAATAAAGATAAATAATTAAAATGGTAATGTATAAAAATAATGCAAAGTTTAATGTAACACTAATGATGGAAAAGTAATAATTTTTGAATCCGTCATAATAATTGGTACAGTTGGGGGTTAAAATTTGTAACTGATTATTTTTAAACTCTAACCTTTCTATCCAATTTGTATCAAAAATAGATCGATTTGGATAATGATACAAAATTTTAAAAAATTTACTTGCATTTTCATTTCCATTTATTCGTTCCATCCAACTAATTGTACTATTGTTAATTAATCCAATTTTCATAAATTTACAATATTTACTTAGAGTGACGTCTGTTTTATTAGAAAAACATATTTCACACTGTGTTACGCCAGGGGGATGATGAACATAAAAAACATTTTGGAAAATAAAATAAAGAAGAATAAATTGAGATCTACTGATAGTCATTAAAACAAATTAATAATTATATTCCAAATTTATTAACATTAAGCAGATACTTTCACCACGAAAGCAAAAGCAGTTGTAAAAAAATAACAATAAAATACTTAATTTAAATATATGTAAAAGTTCATAAATAAGGATATTAATAATACTATATAAAATGTGTAGCTTGAAGACTTATTTTGAATGGTTACAATTATTCGATTCCTATTTTTCCATAAACAGTTATTTAAATCACAATTCCTAGCAAATTTCTTATGCTCCACAATAGGATCATCATAACTTAACCAATCAAAAATTTCAATACCACAATAAAAACATTTACAAATATCATTGATTGAAGTATAGTAAAAGCCAGCTCCAGCTAACACTTCTGGTCTCAATTTTCCTTTCCATTTTTTAAAAGTGGAAAGTCGTTTTTCATATGTTTTAAAATAACTGTTATCAATTTCTTTGTCAAAAGTTTCTATGCACATTTTGTGAAAGACTTATGAAGACTAACTTTGGTTTCAAAAACAACAAATTTAAATACCTTATAATATCTACATAAATATATCTAAATCTTCATGTTCTGCATTCCATTGATACAAAGCAATATCTTGGTGTCCCCAAGCTAATGTATTAAAACTATAGGGAATTTTATACCGCTTATCATCTTCGGAACTCAAAGCCAATTTATTAATTAACTCTGTAAAAATTGTATGTTGTCTAGATCGAAAAACATACATTGAACAAAAGGTTTTAGAATGATTTTCAACAACATCTTTATAATGAATAAAATCCAACTGCTTTTTAATTGCACTTTTTTTAACACCTTTTGCTTTTTTTGTTAAACTGTTTTCCGTTTTAATACAATATGCTTTTGCTCCAGTACCAAAGAAAGCAGTAATGGGTTCACCAGCATATTCATCTTTGAATTTTCCTATAACTGACTTTGTAATAGGCATTTCATGAATATTATTAAATTCATAATTAGATGTGTCAAATTTGTGAATATTTTTTATCATGTCAGAATAAATATTTGGAGTTGTGACTTCTAAAATGAACGAATCGGTATCGGTGTATAAAAGTGAAATATTTTCCTGATAAAGAGGTTTTAAAAAATTATAAAAGAAATCATACATGACAGTTTTAGATATATCTAATATTGAGAAGCCTACATATATTGGTTTATTGTAAGTAACTTGAATCTTTTGCATTTGAATAGCTACCAAGTTTTCAGAAAATATTGTTAAGTCCTTGAAATATGGTTTTGCAATTAAATTCTCAGCACCATCTTTTCTTCTATTTTTTTCCCACTCTGTAACAAGTCTTACGTCAATTCTCCTATCAACATTTTCCATAGTCTTGCCATAAATACTATTATTTGCCAACTTGTAAGTATTACGATCAAATTCATTCTTTGAATCATTTCTTAATCTTGAATTCAAGTCTATATATTTTTTCAACCAATCAGATTGAGAAAACTGTAAAACTCTATGAACTTTAGTTAACTTGAGTCCATGTTCCAAACATTGTTTTAATAATTGATAGTGAATAACATATTTTGATTTATCATTTAAATTGGGTATTAATTTTATGCATTTAGAATTTGGCGGTTTAAAGTTTTCTGGACAAAACGGAAAATCGTTATGATAGGAATGTAGACTTGTAGGATATTCTAAATCAACTTCTAAAACATATCCCTTATTAGATTTTTTAGAAATATTCATAATATTTAAATCATTGATTTCTTTATCTGTTAACCAAACAAAATCTCCCGTTGGAATGTGCTGTGACATTGCATAACCATACAAATTTGTTGCATCATAATAAATTATGTATTTAGTTGGCTTTAAAGGATCAAAATTTAAAAGAAATGGGTTATTAGCTTCAGATTTTCTACAAATGCAAGAGCTCACACCACCGCGAACGCTTTTTTTGAAAAAGTGTATCATATCTGGATCAGTTAACAATTCTAACTCTATTCCAGTATAACGCAAACACGCCTCCCAGGATAAACCTGGAAAAGTGTAAAAATGAGCTGGATCGAGCTTATATGTGGATAAACAAGTGCTTCTAAAATTTTCAAAAATATCTGCCAAAAGTAAAGTATCAGAGAGTAAGTAAACGTCGGAGTATTGACCAAGAGATTCACATTTAAACAATTGCCAAACCTTTACAGCTCTTTGGTATTCTGCATCACTGATGTGCTCATCCGTTAAAGTATTATAAAATTGGTCTTTCTGAGGTAAATTTGTTTCTTCTAATTTTAAATAATCATCAATATAACTGTAAGGAAATACACCTTTTTGCCGAATAAGTTTAAATCTTTCTTCATCATTGAAAATTTTTTTTATTTCCTTACATTGTTCATCTTTTAAGCTTTCAGAGAGTTTTGATAAAGAATGGGATAGAAATTGAAAAGAATCAATAAACCTTAATGATATATTTTTTTTCTTAGCCTTTTGTGTCTTTTTATCAAAATAGTTATCCACATGAATAAGCTTTTCAAATGAAATATATTTTTCCTTGTTTTGTGCGATAACTGTTAGTTGTTCTTTGTTTAAGCATAATTTTTTAAGAAATAGATGAGAATCATAATTACGCAAATTATGCAATATAACTGGAATAAAGTTAGGTATTCTGTAATTTATGTTGCAGAGTGAATGAGCTGGACCTCTATAAAGACCGGTTATATGACAATGATCTGCAACCCTGTCATTTAAAAGAGGTTTATTACAAATATGACAAACTTTTTCATAGTTATGATAAATTTTGTCCAGTTCGTTCAAAGGGATCATTTTTTTAGGAGCCTTTAAATATTTATTGTATATGTTATACACATCTCTTTCTAAAGAATTTATAAATAATGTATCACAATTTTGACCTCTATATTTTTCAAATTTAGAATAATTATCGTCGAAGGAACATTTAATGTAATAGGCAAATGAATGTGGAATATGTTCATATTGTTTTAAGGTGTATGAAGTATTAGGATTTTTATCAACATTGTCATTATTTAAAGGCTTTAAAATGCATTCAAAATCTGCATACACCACGAAAGGAACTTTCATTTGTTTATGATAATTTACAAATTTCAAAATATTATCATATGAATAGTTTCCAAACTTATCTTTTATTAATTCTTTAGAAGGTAGGTTAATTCGTAAATGATCACAATCATAGCTATTGTGTTGTAATAAATTTTCTTCTGTAGGGAAATATTGTAAACAACCATCGCAAATATATTTTTTTCCGTGATGTTTAGAAATTTGTGCAGAAACTAGTTTTGATAAATCTTTAATATAGCAATAATGAAAAGTTTTTTCATCATCATCACTTATTAACAATAAATTGACATGTTGATTTTTTTTATTCGATGAATAATAAAGTGGACCAATTACTTCATACCCCTTTTTAGGATTTATAATTTCTAATCCATATACATTAATAGAAATGTTATTTTTTTCTTCAAAAATCTTAATGTTCTTTAGCAACATTGGAAATTCTATACCTGACATATCCAAAACAGAAGAGTAGTGTGGGTAGGATGAAGTTTCAAAATCTAATCCGCGTGGTTGGTGAAGAGCAGACACAACTGCCCAGGCGAAGCAAAAGTTGTCATCATTCCTAATGTTGATCACAGCTTGACGTCTCTTGATCTCTTGAGGAAGTTCGATAAAAGATGAGGCTCTCAGCGGATTGTGCTTGTTAACATTAATTTCCAAATGAAGTAAATTCATCAAAGCCCATCCTGCAACGTAAAAATTAAAAAATTACTTTTTTTGTTGCTGTTGTAAAATCGAAAATAAATTCTTTACCTGAATCTCTTTCTGCAAATTCGTCAGCTTTCTGGTCAATAATGGTGCAGATTTGCTCTAACAGTTCTTTTTTCTGATATCCCTGGCAAATGACTTGGAACGGCGCATTAAAAGATTTGACATCATAGCTGTCGCTGCTGGGGTTAAAATAGAAACCGAACAGTTCCATATTTAGCTTGATACATTTATGTTTCTGCAGTTCTTGATCTATTAGATGTGCAATTTTGTATTCCAAATGTTGAAAATATTCTTTCACATTTATGAAGTTTTGGTGTGAGGAAATCCTATAAGATATTATTCGTTCCCTGAATGCTGACTTGATAATTTCAACACCTTCCTCCAAGCCTATTTTGGAATTGTTCTTGTGCACACTAGATCGAAGATGTCCACCCCATAGACTTTGGTTTATATTTTTCTTGCATTCTTTACAATATTTTACAATATTTGTAGAATCTATATAAATTAAGAAAAAAATATTTTACAAAATATTTTACAAAATATGACATGAAAAATAAAATGTTCTTACCTTTAACAAGCTTTGGTTTTTTCAACCAACTGTTGAGTTTTGTGGAATTTCCGTTAACATGTTTTTTAATATGTCGCAGTAAATTATCCTTTCTAGTAAAGACTTTATTACATGTTACACACTTATGCATTTCTGAAGTTTTCTGCATAATAATAATAATAATAAAATTAATATTGTGCAATTCTATTTAGTTATAGTCAAATTTTGAAAAAAGCAATTGCATTTTTGAAGTTCTTTGTATAATAATAAAATTAATATTGTGCATTTTTATTTAGTTATAGTCAAATTTTGAAAAAAGCAATAGAAATTAATTGACTTTATGAATCCATTTCTTCAAATGAGTCAACTAATTTGTCAAAGGCCTGTTTAACATAATTCACCGTACTTTCGTCTCCCTTTTTAATTGTGATCAAATTAGTTAAATTTTGAATAGCGAAACCCAGACACTTAAGGTTTGCTATTTGTTTTTTATTTTTTTTATTAATTTTAAATTTTTTTTTAATGATAAATGATGGTTTCGAAATTGAATTTTGTTCAACTGGTGAATTATTAGGAGAAATATCCGAAGTCAAATTTGCATCAATTTGTTTTTCTTGCGGATCAGAATTTACAATAGCATATGGTGAATTAATAGAAGATATAGCCGAACTTAAATTTTGATCAATTTGTTTTTCTTGCGAATCAGAATTTACAATATCATATGGTGAATTAGTAGGACAAATAGCCAAACTTAAATTTTGATCAATTTGTTCTTCTTCCGAATCAGAATTTTCACTAAACAAAAAGGGAGAGCAAATTGGTCTCGGAGAATTAATTGGCGATTTTAATGTTAAATAATTTGGATTAGATTTTTGAAAACAAACAATATCCTCACAGCTAGAATTTTCAGTTTCGTCAATGTCATTCAGTTCTTCAAGAGTTTGTTTAGTTTTTGTTGTAATTAAGTCCGTTTTGTTGTCAATAATGTCATTAAGATCGTCAAGAGTTTGTTGTTGAGTAGCTGTAAATAAATATTTTTCGTTGTTGTGTTTGTTGGCATTATTCTGAACTTGGCTATTATAAATAATTTCATTCAAGTCCTGAATAGTTTGTTGTTGACTAGTTGTAAATACGTCTGTTTCATTGTTTTGTTGGTTTGCAAAATTCTGCATTTGAGTACATGTGTATAAGTCAAAGTCATTGTCAATTATTTTGCTACTCGATGCCAAAAAATTGTCCATTATGAAAAAAATCGTAATAACAAATAAAAATGCCACAAATGTACATAAAAATGTCACCAATATATATATGAATTAAATCTTGCCAAATAAAAATGTTAGAAATAAAAATAAAAATTTACCAAATAGACACAATGTAAACACCAGAAAACTCGCGAGCTCTGCACAGTGTGAATGCAGAAATCAATTGCATTCGTCTCTTCGCTGAGGCGATTTTATATGCAAAAGTTAATCACATGTGTCCTACTTAAAGTTGAACGACAATCTCTAAAAACCACTTTCCCAAGCCGATCAACAACCTTACCCCCCCCCCCCCCCCCCCCCCCCGGACCCCTGAATTTCCGAGACTAAAATCCCGGTTCCCCAATTTCGGGCTACCCTCTTCAGGTTAAGTTAAGTTAGGTTAGGTTATGTTAGGTTAGGTTAGGTTAGGTTAGGTTAGGTTAGGTTAGGTTAGGTTAGGTTAGGTTAGGTTAGATTAAAAAAGAAGAAAAGAAAAAAGGAGAAGGAAAGAAAAAGAAGAAGGAAGGAAAAAGGAGAAGGAAGGAAAAAGGAGAAGGAAGGAAAAGGCAGAAACATATAAAAAAGAGAAAGAAGGAAGGGAGAGAAAGAAGATAAGGTGCTATGGGGGGGTTGGCGGAGCGGGGAGGGGGGCGAAGCCCCCCCCCCCCCCCCCCCCCCGAGGAAACTGACAGGGAAAGGGACAGCGAAAAAAGAAACAAAAAAAAAAAAAAAAAAACTTAAGTATTGCAGGTAGTAAAAGTGGTGGTTGATGGGATATATACTTAAGAACATCCACTCGACGATCATACAGTATCATTCGCTGTAATATCAGTTGTCGATATTATTTTATAAGCTATAACCAAAATTGTTTTTTATCAAATATATCTATCTAAATCTAAAGCTCCTAACGATGGCAGAAAATATGATTGGAAACGCTGACCAAATTGAAGAAAATAATGTGGAGAACGCCGCTCAAATTGAAGAAAGAAAAGAAATTTTTATTAACTTGGAAGGCGATTCCATCACTTATAAACATTCATTTTTGGACAAATCATCTAGGCTTGTTAGAAGATCATTCTTATGTAACATCGACATTAATTATATTGAGGAGGAAGAAGAAGAGATGGAGGAAGATGATCAGGAAATTGACGAAGGAGTGGACATGGATGGACAACTACTAAATTTAGGAACCGAGGCTGACGTAAAAGTAAGCAAGTTTAGGGCTAGTGAATTATTTAATAATTTTGAAGAAAAAGATGTATGTGTTATACAAAGCTACTCTAAAATTGAAAGTCGAAGACTAGGAACATTTGCTATTTGCCTTCCTTGTAGTGCAATTCACATGAGATATTTACGGAGAGGGGAGTCCGATCATGTGAGCTGCCACTACAAAAGAGCCTATGTTGTTAGTGCTTCTGATTTACATTGTGCTATTTGTAGGATACATCTTTTTCTACTAATTCCTGAACATGCTTGCTTTTACTGCAACAAAAATGAAAAAAAAGAGATAGAAAATTATGTTGTTAAATATTAATAATAAACATAGTTTGTAAAGGTGATGGGTAGATTATTTCAACAATATTAATTTTAAATATAGGTTATAAACGTAATGGGTAGATTATATCAAAAATATTAATTTTAAACATAAATTGTAAAGATAATAAGTAGAATATGTCAACAATATTAATTTTAAAAAATGTCAACTGTTACTATAAGCGGTTATATATTTTCATTGCTATATGCAAAATACTTCTTTTTATTCTAACATCTGACACTGTATTTGTAAATGAAATAGCTAATCATATGTAAAAAAAGTGTCGATTATGTCAACTGCCACTAGAAGCACTCATATATTAGCATAACATTTTGTTAACGCTTGTTTCTGTATTCAATTGAGTTTTCTCTTACTTGATGCAAATTATATTAATATTATTAGTATAATTAAAAAGTAGTAGATTAGGCTATGCCGGTCCGACAATCAAAACCGTCATTTTTACATGTAAATTCCCATAAGAAAATTTAAGCTTCCATTTGCAAAAGTGGTGCCATTTTAGGGCGTGGCACTTTTTGTGTAAACCCATAACAATTGTTTTGTTATGTAATGTGAAAATTAGTATGTATTAAAAAACTTGTTAGATCATTGTTGTCGTTTCAATATAGGAAAAGGAAAAAATGTGTGTCAATTATTATATATATTTACATTTACTTTTTTTACAAAATTATTTGTTACCAGAGTTTTCACAAACACAAATTATAAAAAATATTATCCTCTTTTTAAAATTACAACAAAATGATGTCTAATTACATCTTTGAAGATTTGTACCAAATAGTAATATCTAGTGCGACATACAGGACAATTGTTTACCATTATAGAACAACCATTTTCATCATTCCATCTTAAAATACATTTTAAACAAAAAATGTGGGAACATGTATTTGGTCTACATGAATCATAATATTCGATTATTTCAAAACAAATAGCACAAAACACTTTTTTCTCTTCACTCTCAGTTTTATTCAAATTTTTTAAAACAATCCCATTATTTTCTTCTCGAACTAATGGTATATTTTCTTCTTGAACTCCTGGTATAATTTCTTCGAGGCTAATTGTCTGAAGCGGAATGGATCGATTTCTTTCTCCAACTGATTCACTCATTTTATTTTAATATTATTATTAATAGATTTATTCAACAGATTTTTTTCTTTTAACAGTCACTCGTACCTTAACATACTAAAATGATCTTGATGCACCTATTTATAAGACTTAAGAATGCAAAATCAAATGTGGGAGAACAAAGAGAAAAAATTAAAAAATATGATGCGAATGAGAATAAAAGGGGAGGAAGTTAAGAATGAGGGACATGAGAGAGAGGAAGAGGAGGAGGAGGAGGCGCTCCCCTATTATAACTACTCTCTTTGAACGCTGCACGAATTGTCAACTATGTAATCTTCTATAAAATTAATTCCTAAACTAATAGGAATAATAATTTCAGGAATAACAAAAACTAACAGGGCTTTGTTTATTGTATTTACTGGAAAATTATTAATTAATTTAGTAGAAATATTACTGCTCATTAATTTTTGTTCAAGTTATTCATGAAAAGCACTCTTAAGAATGGGGAGAAGCAAGAAACCATTGCTACCTCCCTGTTTTTAAATAACTATTTATTAAACTGAAAACAAGTTTTGACTTAAACTATTTAAAATAAATCTATTAAATTATCAGCAATAACTTTAGGAAAATTGCTATATAATAAAAGTTCTCTTAATTTTGGATGTTTGAAAATTAATTTATAATTGTTAGGTACCTCTATATTCTTAAAATAGCTTAATTAATAATTAATTAATAAATCCTTACAATTAAACTAGATTTACTAGAGAAATTAGAAATCACTAGGTCTAAGATAATTCCAGTCTTCACCAGCATTAATAATGTATTCACGTTTGAGCCTCATTTATTTAAAAAATTAATGGCCTAAATTCCTGAAATACATAATGCACCATTTCTTAATATTTTGCTACCTTCCGGAGGGATCTTTTTCAAGTGGCCTACCGACTGTATGGGTATCTGCACCAACAAAACCTAAACTACTCACGTGATGTCTGAACACATCCGGCCTCTAACCGGTATGAATCAGATAGCGCATAATGTAGATACATTTTACACTTGCATGTATGGAATTATACCTCTAAATTCGGTTGCACAATTCAACAGAATCTATGCGCCCAACAGGATTCAAACCTGTCCATGCGGGGAACGCACTCGGCTACCTGAACCCCATTTCTTAATGTCAAATATTTGTACCATATGTCGTTTCATTCTTCTTCTTCTTAATTTTAATAAATTTACTCTTATTAAGATGCTCTGCTAATGAATTATTTTATTACTTTATGTCATAGTTGGACTCCAGCTTCTTTTTACTTCCCTCATAAAAGTGACCTATTGTAATCGGTAAAAAATCACCTTCCGAGATTTTTTCAGCTCTTCACAACAGATATTTTCTCAGTTGCGTCGCTCTGACTGTCTGTTTGTTCGAGGCAGAGCTAAGAAACTACTTAGTCGATTGACTTTAAATTTTGGTTAAAAATTAAGGGTCACATAGTCACATAGGTTAAAAATTAATAGTCACATATATATATACATATATATATATATATATATATATATATATGTACTGTCTTTTCACACATTTTTATTAAGAGCAATTTTGTTCTATTGAATTCCTCCTCATATTTCAGTTTCTACCTATGCCATACTTGAAATTTGGGCATAATTTAAAATATATTCAATAAGTTGTTTTTATATTGACACCCACCGCCATTTTGTTTAATTTTTTGCAAAAAAGTCAATTGAATAACATTTTTTAAGATGATTTTTTAAAAATTTTATTTGACCTCTATTTTTTCCGCGATCTTGAATTCGTCCCGCAACATTATCAGTTTATCTCTACATCACATTTAATGCTTCACAACTAATAATTAGCTTTTTCGGGCTGATTTTTTAAATATTTTTTAGGCCGCCATTTTTTTGCTATCTTATATTAATACGATAATGTTACCAGTTCAATCCTATGTAGCACTTGTGCAAAATTTTAGATAAACTAGATAACTAGCTTTTTAAATAATAGTTTTTTTAACGTTCCACTAGGCCGCCATCTCGTTCCAGCATATTGGCCTTTTACTAAAAGATTGTAAGGTTTTTCCCATATATCCGCTAGTTTTTAAGCTATACAGCGAACTGACAGACAGCCAAACTCACAAAGGCACCGACGCGACTGATAAACCTTATTTTTTTAGCATCTGGGATGTTAAAAAGTGAAGATACGTAAAATCTAAGAGGCTGATTATTTCACGATTACACACACTTTATTTGGCCATTATTTTGTTGTTCTGCCATATTGAATTAGTACAACAATTTTACTAGTTCATCTCTATACCACAATTAGTTATATCAGACACATTGAAATCAGCCCATTTGTAGCAAAATTTTAACAGTTGATTCCTACAAAATACTTGATTTTTGTACAAAATTTGAGATAAACTGAATAAGCAGTTTTTTAGTAATAATTTCATTAGGCCGCAATATTGAGTTGTTATCAAAATGTTGCCAGGTCATCCCCATATGATCCTTAGTTTATGACTAGAATTTGAAATCGATCAGGTAAATAGTTTTTTAGCTATGCTGCGAACAGATAGACCGACATACCGACAGATAGACCGATGGAATTGAGAAAACATGTTTTTTGACATTTAGGGACCCTGAAACGTAAAAATCTAAAAAAATCTCGGAAGGTAATTTTTTTACCATTAAATACTTTTTACGAGTGCAGTAAACGGTGAAACTTATAACGGCAAACGGGGATTTCTTCTAGAGGGAGAATTCAAAGTCTATAAAGATTTATTTATCTACACCATATTAAATCGACATTATAGCACCATAAAATAGTATTGTGATATTCCGTTTTTCTTGAGGCTTGTTTAGAGCATATTGAGCAACAACAGTTCAAATGTTCGCTTCATTAAATTAATAATTATTATGTACTAAATTATTAGAAAAATATCGCAAGTTTTTAAAAAGAAAAAATGTTTCCCCTTAAAGAGTTTTTTAATCCTCATGTATGCATGTTGTGTTAGTAAAACAAATATTCACTAAAATCCACTTATATCTGGAACACAAAATATATATTCCTTAGAACTTCTCGTTCAAGATATATTTTCGAAGTCTTTATACACATAAGCCACATTTTATATTTCCCATCTATATCCAATATTGACATATGACTAGGCACATGATGGACTTGAGATATTTTCAGATAAAATTGATATTGACATTGGTTGAAAACAGTAAGAAAAAGGACATGAATTTTATTTTAAAGGAGTTCTTGTATCTAAATTTAATGTTTTTGATGATGTTTGTTGAGTAAGCATCTGAAGTTATTTTTGGGGGGGTCTTTTTGCTTTATTATTTGAAAACTAATTTTTGTGTAACTAATAGGTATTAAACATGCTTTTATATGTAAGAAACAGAAATGGATCCAGCTCATTTATCAGATTCATATTTTGTTCTTGGATAATATTTTTCGCATCAACAATATTTTTCAGTATAGGAGATAAGGTAAAATCGGATCGATAAACATCACACATATCAATATTATAGCTCAGGTGTAAGCTGGTTTAAAAATTATTTTTGAAAATGCTACTTGATTCTTGTAAGAACGACTTCAAATGAAAAAATCGGTAAATTTCCTTTTCCCGGAACTTACCTCCTTATGATTCTTTTTCCATTTGTTAGGAATAGGGAAGTGTACCCAATTTAGTTCAGTGCAGTTTTTTTACTTTGATTTTTTTTTAATTTTATTTGGCCGCCATTTTGTTTCGCCATCTTAAATTCGTATCATAACTTACCAGTTTATCTTTATATAACACTTAATTGTTGCACAAAAAATGAAGTAGTGTTTTCAGCTTGATTTTTTAAATATTGTATAAGGCCGCCATTTTGTTTCGTCATCTTAAATTCGTACCACAACGTTACCAGTTTATCTCTATATCACATTTATTTGTTGAACAAAAAATGATATATATATATATATATATATATATATATATATATATATATATATATATATATATATATATATATATATATATATATATATATATATATATATATATATATATATATATATATATATATATATATATATATATATATATATATATATATATATATATATATATATATATATATATATATATATATATATATATATATATATATATATATATATATATATATATATATATATATATATATATATATATATATATATATATATATATATATATATATATATATATATATATATATATATATAGTTTTCATTCCACGTACACCAATGTCATAACAAGAAAATGATCCTTGTTTTAGTCAAACGACGATCGCGATTTCGCTCTTCTTATATATATATATATAGGCACAAAATGGAATCACAAAAACAACTACTCCGCTGGCTAATACCACGACCGACATTGAATTACATTGTGACTCCTGGCTTTCGTTGGGATATATATATATATATATATATATATATATATATATATATATATATATATATATATATATATATATATATATATAATGTGTTTTATTCCAGGTGTACATCCGTTTACTACTATCGTTATAAATATATATATATATATATATATATATATATATATATATATATATATATATGTTAAATCACTTTCTTGCTAAATTACTTTTTAAAAAATTATTTTATTACTCAATAATACAAATTAAAATATATACATTTGAACTTGTAATATTTTACAAAATGAATTCAAGCTAGACTGAACTGTACTGAACTGAACTGTTTACTTCTTTCTTGAACACTTGGATAGGATGTGGGTTCTGCTGATGAAGCTTTCTTGGTATAGACTTATATATATAGTAACATATGCTGTTTATGAGAATAGGATATCTACGTTGTTGACTGATATGTATATTTTGTTATTGAGATAAGCTATATATTTCTGAATAACTGCGTTATATATGATAGCTGATAGTCTGGGAATAAGGTTAGCATAACTTATATGATGAAATAGCTGGTGAGAATAGATATAACAACTCCCTTATCAAGATGAAAGTTGGTACGTGGAAGCAACTTTCAAGCTGAATGTTTGTTCAGGTTAAGTTCTATTTCTTCAGATTCTTCTGTTGGTTCACCAACACGTATGTTTGGTCGCCTTTTTGGAAATATTCTTCTCCATTGTACAAAATTTGTTCTGGACCTTGGTGGAGAAGGTGGGTAGTCATCACTATTGGCATTGACAATTCCAATACTGAGGTTTTTAGGTTTTCTTCTATAACATTTACAAAATATGTACAGGATAATTAGACTGATGATCAGAGTTATGGTCAGGATCGTAAACCATCCGATATATTTCTTTACGAATGATTGATTGATTAGTCTGCCCAACTGATCAGAATATTCATTTAATTTATGTTGAGCGATATTTAAGTTTTCTGTGTCAATGTCGTGTAACTTAAGAGGCTTCAAGTCTGGTATATGAATCTTCTCAGGATAATGGCTGCAGCAATCATATGGAATTTGGATTGGAACGTTGCTCCAGGTAACATTATCATAAATATTTACAAATTTCTTCGCTAGAACTTTGGTGCTGCCAATAAATGCACTGCACTCTGGTTGAAGTTTGATTATGGCGTTGGTACTGATTGTTTGGGTAACAACGTCTCTGGAACCACATTTAATAGTCACAGGTAGAGGGTCTGCAACGGCAACTAACCAGGAGTTTTGATTAAGTTCTCCAGTATTGATTTTCGAATTTCTATAATATCATTATTGAATGTTTCCTCGTCAATTTTGAGTTTCTGAATAGTTGAATTAAATTCTTTTATTACTGAGGTAGTTACTGAGATTTGATTTTTAAGATTTTCGATTTGATATTCATCATGCGTTATTTTTTCTATACAGTCATTAAAATATTCGCCATCAGAGGCATCTAAGTTTCCTGTAATTGCGTTCCAAAATGTTCCTATACCATTAAAAATTCCACGTTTTTCTCTAAGAATGTATTTTTTAGTATCTGCCATTATCTCTGTATATTTTTGATTTACAGCTCCTGATATTTGTCTAAGGAGACTAATATGTGTTAATACTTCAGATTTAAATGCTTTCATTCGTGGTACGTCTTCGTTGATATTATTTATAAGGTTTTCTAAAATTCTATCATTATTTACAATTGTATCCTTAATTGGTTCTAAGTCTTTATATACAAGTAATGTCCATTTGTCATTAGAGATTCTTATTTTTGCTTCTTCATGAAAGAAGACTCCTATCGTGTTGTTAATTGGACTTATGGAGTATTGGACGACTGATGACAGTCCGAGGATGGTTCTGGAAGAGAAATTTGCTCGTAGTATGGTTTTAATCTATCAAAATTTATTTTAGATTTTTGTTTAGTATTAGGATTTAATAAGAGGGCTGAGTTTTGATAAATTTCGAGAATTTCGAAAGGGCCATTAAATTTGTTTTGAACTTTATCTTTAATTTGGGATTCGCGTACATATACCTTTTCACCTATTTTATATTCATGAAGATGTTTGGGAACATGTTGATCAAAACGTTCTTTTGCTTTTTCTTTTTGTTGTTTCGTTTTATCACGAGCAGATTTATAAAGAAATTGCATACGATTGTTTAAATCACGTATGTAGTTTGATATGAGGGTTTTCTCATTATATAGGATTTCAGGGGGTCTAGAAGAAGTATGTCCGAAAATTAGTTCAAAGGGCGTAAAACCGTGGGTTTTATTTTTCGTGTTATTGTAGCAAATAACAGCATATGGAAGTACGTTGAACGGATGTTCATGTGGGTTTTCGGTTTGATTAGCTCTTATCATTTCGCTAAGTGTAGCGTGAAATTTTTCTAGAGAGCCGTTTGATTGGGGATGACCTACACTAGAAAATGTTACTTTTATGTCGTATAGTTCACATAGGTCTTTCATTAGTGTATTATTAAATTCACGGCCATAATCACAATGGATTCGTAGTGGGGTACCATAATGTTGGAAAAATAAAATAATAGTGTTGGCAATAGTTTTTGATGTTTTATCTTCAATTGGATAAGCTTGGGTAAATTTAGTAAGTTCGTCTCGTATTGTCAAAGCATAGTTCTTAGATGGATATTCAAATATATCGATATTTATTCGTTCAAATGGTGTTTTCGGTGTTTCTGTTATCACTAAAGGGTTGCTTAAATTTTTTCGGCATATTTTAATTTTTTGACATGTTTCACAACTTTTTATAAAATTTTCTACATCTTTAATCATTCTGGGCCAATTATATATTTTTTTGATGCGTCTTAAAGTTTCGTTAATTCCGCGATGTAAATTACTTTTGCCTAAATGGTATTGTTCCAATATAATTGGTATTTGGTCTTTATCTGGGATAGTTACAATATTTTGACAAATACATATTTTAATATCTTTGTCTGCAAAGATAAAAGAAAATATTTCAAGAATAGGAAGGTCTATTTTATTTTCAATAAAATCTGTTGACGAAAGGTCAAATTCGTTTTGTCCTGTATAAATAATATAGAAAAGATGTTGGACTACATTTTCTGGATCGAGTAACAAAGGAATTATGTAATATTTCCGATTTTTAACTGTTTTACTAGAGAAAATAGTCTCTGTATTGAAAAATCTGCATTTTCTTCAAAAATTTCTTCTAATATTTCATGATGTAATTCTCCTAAATTCTTTTGTTGAAAAAAGGTTATTATGTTTTTATGTGATTTATCTAGAAGTTGTTCGTTTGAAGTTTCAACTTTTGAATAGTCAATTAAAGATTTTGTTTCGTACATATTAGCAAATGTGTTGTAATCTTCGGTTATTTTTTCATCATCGAAATTTAAATTTGAGTTATTAGATTTGTCGTCATCGTCTTGATTTGTCGCAAAAATAGAGAGTTTTGATTGGAATTTTGCGCATTGATTAAAATTATTAATTTTAATTCTTGATAATGCGTCTGCGTTTTTATTGATCTTACCGGGTTTGTAAATTATTTCATACTCATATTCTTCGAGTTTAAGTCTCCAGCGTGCGAGTCTACTACCTGGGTCTTTGATTGAAAAAAGCCAAGTAAGAGGGCGGTGGTCTGTGATTAGTTTAAATTTTCTGCCAAAAAGATACGGGCTAAAATGTTTTACTGCCCATACGATTGCAAGGAGTTCACGTTCAATAGTTGAATAATTTGTTTCGGCTTTACATAGGGTTCTAGATGCATAGCCAATTGGTAAATCTTTTCCTACAGGTCCTTGTGATAACACAGCGCCTATTGCAAAAGCACTAGCATCGGTGGTCAAAAGAAATGGTTCGTCAAAATTTGGGTATATAAGAATTGGATCGGAAATTAGCAATTTTTTTAGTTCGGTAAAAGATTCTTTGCAATCTGAATCAAAGTCAAACTTTATTTCTTTTTTGAGTAAGCGAGTAAGGAGTTTAGAAATTTTCGCAAAATTAGGAATGAATCGTCGATAATATCCTGCTAAGCCAAGGAAAGATTTTATATCCTTAGGATTTTTTGGTTGGGGAAAATTTTGAATACATTCAATTTTTGCTGGATTTGTTTTAACACCGTCTTTAGTTATTACGTGTCCAAGATATGCTACTTCTTTGCGTAAAAATTCGCATTTGTCTGGTTGTATTTTAAGATTAGCTTTTCTTAGTCGTTTGAAAACTTCGCGTAATCGATGAATATGTTCGTCAATTGTACCGGAATAAACTATTATATCGTCCATATAGACAAGACATCGTTCATTTAGTATTCCTAAAAGAATATTGTCCATTACACGTTGGAATGTAGATGGGGCATTCTTTAGTCCGAAGGGCATTCGTAAAAATTCATAATGACCGTTTTCTACTGAGAACGCTGTTTTTGAAATATTTTTAGGATCTATCTCTATCTGATGGAAACCAGAAGCGAGATCAAGAGTAGTGAAATATTGACACTGTCCAAGTTGGTCAAGCAAATCTGAGATATTGGGAAGTGGATATTTATCATTAACAGTGGATTCGTTTAATTTTCTATAATCTATTACGATTCTCCATTTTTGTTTATTACTAGAGTCGATTTTTTTCGGTATAACCCAAATGGGAGATGACCAGGGAGAAATTGATGGTCTAATTATACCTTGTTGTAACATGTTGTTTACTTGCGTTTTAATCTCTTGTTTATGTATTTGGGGATATCTATAAGATTTAGTAAATATGGGCTTTGTATTATTCGTGTCTATCTTATGTTTGATTTCACTTGTGAAGGAAAGGTTGTCACCTTCTAGATAGAAAATGTCTTCGAAATTGACGCAAAGATTTGTGATTAATTCTTTTTCTTCTTCGTTTAAATGGTCAAGTCTAAGCTGGGATCTAATAGTCGGGATTCTATTTGAAGTTTGAAATTCGGGAGATTCAGGAAGATTGAAATTAAGGAGTGTGTGTATCGAAAATGTTTCTATTTCGATATTTGAAAAATCAATTGTTTTTGGGATTGCGTTCGCATTGATAATTGTTGTCAAAAATTCGCCTTTTTGATTGACATGGACAAGGGCATTTGGGATATGTACTTTTTCTATTTCTTTTCGGGATAGAATAGCATCGGTATTGATTAGATGACATTTTAATTTAAAAACTTGTTCTGTTCTACCTTGTATAGTTATTTTATTTTCATTTGCCTCGTATGTTTCGAGTTCTGTTGAAGAGTAATTGTCTTCAACTTTATACAGTGGTAGTGTTTTAAAACTGGTAATAAGTTGTTTATTTTTTAAATCAATTGTACATTCATAGTGTTCCAGGAAGTCAAGACCTAGAATAACGTCAAAATCAATGTCTAAGTTGTAAATATAGACTTTGTGAGGGTCACCGTTTTTAAAATTTATCAAGGTTGATTCAGTTATTAAAAGTTTTTGTTCGGTAATACCTTGAATTGTTGCATTTTCGGGGAAACGATTTGGAAAGTTCTTTACTGTATTTTCTTTGAAAATTGAAATACCTGCACCAGAATCTATGAGTAGTTTGAAAGTATTTGTTGCGTCTTTAATATAGTAAAGATTTTTGGGATTTTTAGCAAGGAAGAGATTTAAAGAAATAGTTGTTCGGGGAAATTGAGTGAGGGATTCATATCATCTAGTGTGAGAGTTTCGATTTGGGCTTGTATTTGATTTGTTTCTATAGGGGCTTGATTGGGTGGATGGTTTTGATCTGGGGATAAAAGAAAATTTTGATTTTCCTCAATTGGAAAATTTTGATACTCTTCGATTGGTTCGTTAAAGTTTAAATTGGGATCTGGATTCTCATAAGAATTGTCGTATTCGTTTTCGAATAAAGTAGAGGGGTCTTCATAAGAAAAGAATGAGGGATCTTGGTAATTTTGTTGATAGTCTTGATAATAGTCATTAAAATATTTTTCTTGATTATTACCGGTGCTAACTAAGTGAGCTTTGAAATTAGGATTTTTCTGAATTACTGAGGGTCGAGAATAATTAAAATTCGGTTGACGTTGGAAATTATTTTGATTTGATTGGTTATTTGTAATATTTGGGGTTTGCGTATTTGGACTTCTTTGTTGTTGCATGTTCGGTCTGTGTGACTGAAAAGAATTTGTTTGCGGGGCAAACTGGGGTCGCTGAAAATTTGAGTTTTGGGAAAAATTGGGACGTTATTGGCATGACATTGATTTGCTGAATGACCAATACGTCCACATTTAAAACATTTTTGTGTTTGAAAGTTTGGTTTTCTCAAAGGTTGATTGAATGGCTTTGGTGGGTTCGGTTTTGAAACTTTTTGAGATTCGAAATAGGACAATTGAAGTTCACGTCGAATACGTATTTGGGCTTCAAGAAGATCTCTTGGGTTACTGGCACGAATTATATGTCCAATACGGGGTTCGAGACCAGTTAAGAGGGTGCTCAGGGACATGGATTCGATCAGGGTTATTTGAGCTTGTTTCTGTTGTGGGGTGAGATTAGACTTTTGTATATTAGCGTGCATTTTTGCATTTACCACTTGAAGTCGGTTGAGGAAGGTTAAAGGACTCTCATTAGGTAATTGTTTGATACGTTGTAAGTCTTGTATTAGAGAAGACAAGTCTCGCGTATCTCCGAAGTGAGAATTTAAAAGTTGTTTTATTTCTAAGTAAGAAATAGGATTACGAGAGCTTATTAGCTGCGCTGCTCTTGCACGTAATTTATTTTTTATGTGGATTACTAATAAATATTTTGATCGCGTGTAGACATATTGTAAGCACAATCACAAGCATTGAAAAATGTTTGGAGAAAAATTTCACCATCGTATTCAGGAATTATCGAAAATATTTCAGATAATTTATACGGTTCAATTTCGGGTGTCTCAGGGACATTTTGTATTCCGTTATCAGTCATGGTTGCTCAATATATCGCAATATCAAAATGAAATAATATAGGCACACAATATTATATAAAAAGGATACGAACTTAAAATTAAGAATTTAGGTTGATTGGCAGTACGTAAAGTAGTACACAAACCAACGTAAATTAAAGCAATACTAAAATCTACAAAATTTAAATTTTTCTTGAAATTTGATTAACTGTATAATCAAAATTTGAAATTAAAATATTCTTTTGGATTTTTGAAATCTGTTTTTGAATTCAGTTTTTCGTTAACTAATTATCAAAATTGAAAAATCGAACAGTTTCCTTCAATTTGAATAAAAATTTCAATATTTTTGGAAAATTGAAAAAATGAAAATTAATAAACGAGATGATTCAGTCTTACGTTACTAGTCGAAACATCAGACTTCGTCGTGTTCTCTGCAGCAAATTCTACCAGGGGCTTCACTAGGTGTTCCTAATCCGTAGATTGACTGCGAGTTGGTGACGTCGGGTCGTGATTTTCTCTGTTTTTCTTGTTTCTCACAGGTTCTTCTGAACAATGGATTGGGATCCTCCGTCGACAGTTAGAGTGCACAAGGGCTTCGTGTTCTGTTAGACGTTTTCAGATCCTACCGACTGCGCCAGTTTGTTAAATCACTTTCTTGCTAAATTACTTTTTAAAAAATTATTTTATTAATAATACAAATTAAAATATATACATTTGAACTTGTAATATTTTACAAAATGAATTCAAGCTAGACTGAACTGTACTGAACTGAACTGTATACAAAGAAAAATAACTATTTATATGTTTCGTTAGGCTGACTCAGTGCGAACTGCTTACTTCTTTCTTGAACACTTGGGTCAGGACGTGGGTTCTGCTGATGAAGCTTTCTTGGTATAGACTTGTTTTCGTAAACAAGTAACACCTGCTGTTTATGAGAATAGGATGATCTACGTTGTTGACTGATATGTGATATTTTGTTATTGAGATAAGCTTGGCTTTCTGAATAACTGCGTTGGCGGGTGATAGCTGATAGTCTGGGAACCAAGGTTAGCATAACTTGTATGATGAAATAGCTGGTGAGAATAGATATAACATATATATATATATATATATATATATATATATATATATATATATATATATATATATATATATATATATATATATATATATATATATATATATATATATATATATATATATATATATATATATATATATATATATGTGTGATTTTGTCTTATTGATGTTTCCTGTTAAGGAAAAAATCTGAAAGAGATTCTTGGACGTACTCTTAATTATTTCAACAATATTATTAAATATTTTTTTTAATAATTAAAAATGAATTTGGAAGGGAACACCAGTGAGATGTATTTGTGATAATTAGTTTTTGCCTGTTACGGCAATTTAGAGATAAAAACAGCAGCTGCTGAAGCGTTCTCCACGTTTTCCAGTTTCACTCAAATTGCTCTATTAAAAGCTTTTATTTAACTTAATGTGTCTGTCAGTTAGTTACTATGTATGTTTGGGTTAAATCTTGCAGGTAACTTTTGAAGCAGTTCCCGTTATCAAAATTGACTGAAATTTGGTTTACATACATAAACCCGACGACAATACAATATTATGGTCTCCAGTCATGAATGTCTTATACAGGGTGCGTAAAAAATAAAGTTAAAAAGTTTAAAATAAAATAAATGTAAAAAGCAGTTCCCGGTACGGAATTAACGGAGATTTGGAATACATACATAAACCCGCAGACAATATAGTATTATGGTGTCCAATCGTGAATGTCTTGTACAGGGTGCGTAAAAAATAATGCTAAAACGTACATAACACTTCCCGTTATCGAAATTGACTGAAACTTATAATACATACATAAACTCTATGACAATACAATATTATGACGCCCAATCATGAATGTGTTATGCAGGGTGCCAAAAAAGAATGCCCAAAAAAACAAAATAAAAAGTGGAGAAAATATTTATTCATAATATAAATAATAATAATAATATTGATCTATCTGGAAAGGTACAAAATAAACTTACATTAACACAGAACTTTCAAAAATTTGAATATTTTCTTAAAAGATTCAGGCGTGAGATGTCATCAGACTTGAAATAAAGTCTCGAGCTTTTAAGAAATTATTCAAATTTTTAAAAGTTTTGTATTTATTTGTTTTTTCCCATATTCACAAAAAAAGAATAAATTAATGGAATTATCGTGAATTCGTCTTTTGTATTTTACATATATAAAACACCCAGAACAAATATAGCCTCATAAAAAGAAATAAGTAATTTAAAGAAAAATTTGATATTTTGAGTTTTTCAATGGTACTAAATATAAAGCACTTTGTAAGATTTTTATTTTCGGCTGATCGTGAGATCTTCGAGAATTTCGAGAAAGATAGGAAAAAGAAAAAATATTAGACGAACATGTAATAACTTTTTGATTTTGTAAATGATAACATTTGACTCGAAGAACGTTAATATAAAGTTTACCATGTTCAGAGGAGCTCTTTAACGTTAACTACTAAGAAAAATGTATTTTGGTTTTTAAAGAGGATAATTTTGTTTCAGGTGAGTAACAAAAAAGATTTTCTTCAAATAACTGTCCCAAATAAGGTAAGCAATTTGAATTTGTAGATATATAAATCTTTCACTTTTTGCATATAGATTAATCTGCCCACGGTAGTTCTAAATACCCGACATTAACAAAAATAATTTTTAAACAATGTGAGATATAACGTCTTAATAAATTTGCGAATAGATGGGAAGCGGGTTTAGGACAGTAATAAAAATCCCGTTTTCTTGAAAAACAGCCTACTTTTCGACTATATATTTAGTCTTCTTCATGGTTATTTTTAAATAATGGGACATTCTATATCAACATACAATATACAAGAGTATATACATATCCATACGAATAATGGTAAAGTTTTCACCTCTTAGTTGCTGTTGTCCGTCCATACTAAATGTCGGGTTTGTCTTTTGATTGTTGTAAAATAATGTCATCGTCTTCTTTAGGTTTCGGATGGATATGTATATAATTTTGTGTGATGTGTATTGACATAGATCCCATATTTTCACAATAGCCCTGAAGAAGACTGACCCCTTTTAAGAAAAAAGGATTTTTTTTCTGTTCTAGACCCACTATTCATCTATTTTCAGAATTTTTAAGCTAAAAAAGAATATATCGTCTTATTTATCTCAATATACACAACAACCAATTTAATATTTTTACCCTTTGGCGCCCCATCAGTCCTTGGAATATTCGAGAATAGAATATATTTGGATAAAGTTATATTTTTTCACGTTTTATATAAAAAATAATTTAATGAATAGGTGATAATATCAGAAAGAAAGTTTTATTTAAAAAGTGCATTTTTTATTTAACGAATAATTTAATCAAAAAGGTATGGAGCTTTTGGTATGTTCTGTGGTAAATTCAAAGAGATCGTTTAGGAAATGTTATATAGTTTTTATTTGTCTCTAGGGGATATTAACCTAAAATGCTAAAAGATGTGTATAGTGACTTTCAACCTTTCTAAAATCCTCTTTCAAAATAATTTAATAATAACAATTCCAGAAAAAAATAATAAAAGCCTAACTTTATATTTTACTTAATCTACATAAAATTTGCGAAAGGGACAGCTTTTTAAAATTTACTCGACAAATAAAATACTTAATTTTAATTTAAGAAAGCCATCACTCAAGTCGGCATCTGAAATTGGATTAAAACTAAGTTTAACACCAAATTAAATTTCCTTCCCTATTTCAAGAGATTTTGGAGTAAATACCTACCCTCAGATATGATCGAAAAAATATGAAAGAAACGGAGATTACCATATGTCTTCTGTGCTTTTCATTTTTATCTGTAAATGGAAAAAAAACATCCCAAAACTCTGGGTAACCTAATTTGGAGTAAATGTCAAGAACATTTTAAGTGAACAACTTCTTTACGGAATAATACTTTTTTTCAGTAAGAAGTTTTCGCAGTTTGGCGAGACGATTTAAGGTTTCAGGGGATTTTATCTAAATAGTGAAGTTTCGAGCCCTAAAGAGAATTCTCTCTTAACGGAAAACTATACATTTTTTATTTTCCGGCTCTAAGAAAACTGTGATGTCTGGTACTCATAAAATAGTGTTGCGTGAATTGAATACATATTTTTCTTTTTTTTTTTATCTAGGGAATGAAAAAGATTTTTTGTCTAAAAAAATTACGTACAGTTTGAATTGCAAATTTCAAATAATTTACATCCTTCAGTTTTTACCAGACTAAAATACTTTTGACAAATACAGTTTATTTAATTTATTTTTGAATTCTACCTATAATATCGGGTTTTTTCTGCATAAAGTAAACCACTGGCTTTCCATATATTGTCTAACAAAATAATATTAATAATAGTTGATGATGTCAATGCTAGGTGGTAATAGCTAATTACATTTGTATTTCCAAATTGCAACAGGTCGCGCTTTGAAGAAAGTATCTTTCCATGTTATAGGTCGTGAGCTTGCCTCATTTTTCATTGACAAATCTGATGTATACAGTTGCATACATACATGTCTTGTAAGTCTACGTGCCCTGTGGGTTACAATGAAAGATATTGTAAACACCAAGCTGCTGTTAAAAAAAAAGATAATATTAACGTTTGCCTAAACACATGAACTAGTGGAAAAAACCGAGCAACAAGATATAAGATATTTCAATTCTTACAAGCGTCAGTGTCTCATCTCTGCTATTGAACTGACTCCAAATACCGAACCTTCCACTATGCAGTTAATGATAATTTCATATTAAAATTAATTTTACCCAGCCATGTCGACTTTTTTGAAAAACAGGGAAAAATATGCAACAGGTAAAAACTGCTTAGTATCAGGATTACATAATGCTTTTAAACACACGGGGGCTGCTTCCAAATGAAAACATCCTTATGTATTTCTTAATTTTATTTAGGCTTTTTAGTTTTCTTTAGTTTTATGTTTTATTTTATTCTTAAATACTCAAATAAAAATGATTAACATTAACCTGATCATTATTCTTGGGGTGTAATGTCCCTCAAAATAAAACCTCATAAAAATTACTTAAGCAAAGCAGAAAATTAAAAAAAAAATTATTTTTTGATTTATGCTCGCCTCTTCTTCCTTTAAATTAAAAATTGCTAAATTTTAATCATATTTTTTAATTTTTGTGTTGTTGTTTTTAATCGAAATGAATTATCTCGCGAAAACAATTAAAAATGTTTTCTTTTTGTTAGAATTACTGGAATTTGTTAGAATTTAGCTCCTAAAGCAAGGGTGTGCATAAACTAAAATGAAGTGGTTTTCCAATTGGCAATGGATTATGGTTTGCGTTTCACACAACTTTTAGATTACTAATATTATTAATCTTTTTATTGGTTTATAATAAACAAATAAAAACCAAATAAAAGCCGATATTTGGTCAAAAAGGTCACAAAGAACACATTTCAATTTGCTTCTAATTCGAAGTCGATATCTTTACCTCTTTTCTGAGAAAAACTTCTTGGCAAAAATTGGTGCTTGCAGAGAAAATAGTTTTGACAGTATTAACATCTAGGTCAGATATCCAGGATGTTCCAAATTGACAGTTTTAAAGGCCACAAAAAATTGTTAATAGAAGCCGTGCATAACGTTACCATATTTAAAATAGCTAAGGAGATTAAATATAGGAATATTTTACTTAGCTTTTATTTATTTATATCTATAGTACTTGATATTCATATATATATATATATATATATATATATATATATATATATATATATATATATATATATATATATATATATATATATATATATATATATATATATATATATATATATATATATATATATATATATATATATATATATATATATATATATATATTATATATATATATATATATATATATATATATATATATATATATATATATATATATATATATATATATATATATATATATATATATATATATATATATATATATATATATAATATATATATATATATATCTTCTTGAACCTTACAATTTATAAATATCAAGTACTTTCTTGGGATTAGGTTCGTGGATTGAACAAAGAAACTTTAATTGACGTTTCGCCTGTCCATTTCAGGCTTTTTCAAAATATTTAATTCTGCACATCTAAAAATTAAATACAAAAAGTGTATATATGTAAGTTAATAAATAAAAACAATTAGGTATAACGGCACGCACTAAAATTATTAAAACATTTATTTAAAATAGTACAGTGCATACCTTGAGAAAGATGTTCTTTTACCTTGCTTGGCGGTGTGGAGGTAAGTGATACACTGGTTAAAGAATTCTATTGTTTTTTTTTTGTTCAATCCACGAACCTAATCCCAAGAAAGTACATTATATATATATATATATATATATATATATATATATATATATATATATATATATATATATTGAGACCTTTAAAACTGCAGTCACGAAATTTGAAATATTTAGTATATTTTTTGAACACCCTGTTTATCTGACTTAAAGTTTAGTACTGTCAAAATATATTTATATATATATATATATATATATATATATATATATATATATATATATATATATATATATATATATATATATATATATATATATATATATATATATATATATATATATATATATATATATATATATATATATATATATATATATATATATATATATATATATATATATATATATATATATATATATATATATATATATATATATATATATATATATATATATATATATATATATATATATATATATATATATATATATATATATATATATATATATATATATATATATATATATATATATATATATATATATATATATATATATATATATATATATATATATATATATATATATATATATATATATATGTATATTGCGACCTTTAAAACTGCAGTCACGAAATTTGAAATATTTAGTATATTTTTTGAACACCCTGTTTATCTGACTTAAAGTTTAGTATTGTCAAAAGTATTTTTTTTTCAAGCACCAACTTCTATTACGAATAAAATTTTCTGAGAAATTTATAATATAAAGTTGCCAATATGTTGATATTTTATCGGACATATTATATGAAAAAAAATGTTAATTGATAGTTTAGTTTTTAGTTAATTGATTGATAATAATAGATAAATAGTTGATGTTTTTACATTTAGCTTAAATCCTGATAAGTTACAAATTCTTTTACCCTTACTAGGTGCGGGCCTAGCCTACGCAGGAGCGATCCAAACTACTGCGTCTTGAAACGTATCATCAGCTTTAATACTTTTTTAAATTACTTTCTTTAACATTTTTAAAGCTGAAATTGTTTTGCGGTTAGTCAACACCACTCTAAATGTAAAATAAAAAATCTTGCTAGTCTAGCCATGAATAAAGACTTTGGCAGGAGCAAATAAAGCTATTGTAGATCAAACACGGAAAAAAATTATTATGATTTTTGAATCCAAATAAATCTTTAACTACAACTAATAAATATAAAGGATCTAAGCTTTTATTTGCGATTTTTTGTGGTCTTGAAAAATGCTGTCACAAAAAATGTTATTTTATCAAAACCACTTTTTTGTATTTTTTGACCACCCTGTATATCTGACTCAAAGTTTAATATTATTGTTATATTTAGATGTTTATTTAATAAACGTATTATTTTCAGTTACAGTTTACTTACTGCATGAATGTTTTAATATTATTTATATACATTCTTTAGAAAATTATGAATTTTTGTGTTGCTTCTTTTTATTATTATTATATTTCGGATTTACAATGTTTACTTAATAAACCAAACTGTTTAACTATTCGCCAGTTAACACACATTATTATATATTTCCTTTTTACTTATTTTACTTAATAACAAGTTTTAATCCGTTGTTGTTAAAATGCCCATTGGCGTTAATAATTACTTTGTTCTTTCATTAAGTTTGACTTTATCTTCTTGGTCCGTTATCTTCGTACACTTTAGTCTGATCTTTTTGTACGTAAGATTTTATATAAGGCATAACAAATAAATACAATGTCTTTGAATGTTTAGTTTTAATTAATGTTTCAATGCGAAATTTAACAAAATTTGTAGGAGAAAACTATAATTTCAAAATCAAACTTAAGTTTTAGGTAAACAAATATAAGTTTTTCGTAGTTAAATGATGTTTAAGTGAATTTATTACTGACAAATATCAAATGAGTTATTAACAAATATTTTGAGATCCATAATACGTTAACAACAGTTACAAATTTGTCAAATTTACATAATGTTTTTTCTGGAAAATTTCATATTTTTGCATTTCAAAAGGATGTGTAGTATAATATCCCTTCAAGTATCCTGTAATTATTCGTTAACCAATGTATTACTTTTGAAAATAACAAATCGTTAAGATATATTTTTTAATCTTTAACCTTTTGCATATTAAACAAAATAAACGGTGACTAAAGGATCCGTTTCTCATATAGATTAAGTACACAGGAAAATACATAATGGCTAGAGGAAAGGAGTGTTGCGACGCAAGCATAAACTCAATAGGTTTGTTTACATAGTGCTGTTTGTCAAACATGAAACATACAAACAATTTATTAATTATTATATACGTTAAACATACAAAGGGTTCATTTAAAAATTCCTATATATCGGAATGAAAGACCTTCTACAAAAAATCGTCAAAATAGGTGTAGCAATGTTATCTAAGAAAATACGTTTTCTTTCCTTGCATTAGGCAAAATAATTTTAAACGAAATATATTGAGACCTTACATTAAAATCTTATCACCAGCTATACTCCGGTCTACACGGTCTATTAATGTACATAATATTTTTTCATACATTAATTTCTATGTTATCAATAATTTATAAAATGGGAAAGGTCTATTAAATTTTCTTTTAGTTTTCTTGCTCTCCCAGCTTTAAATCAAAGCCGAAGATGCATTTAATTTTTACCTGAGTTCCAAACATTCCGACAAAAACCCACCTTCCATGCCAGAGATTTTACAAAGTTTAGTCTCGGGTCTAGGTACTTAAAGCAGGTGTTTAAAACATAATTGGTTTTTATATCAAAAATTTTGGATTGCTACCATCCCGAGGAACTCTCGTTTTTTTTTTATTTGCTTCGTACCGTAATATTTTAGCTGCCTCAAAATTGAAGGTATGTTTTTGCGATTTCTTATATGATGTCAATGCAGTAATATTACCTTTATCGTATTACGGAATAGATGGATGCACTATGGGTGTCTCCATTTTAAGCGTTGTTGCCCAGCTAGTTTTGGAGGATTTGGATGAAACTGTTTCTTCAAGTATTATACTTTGAGATTTCATTTTTATTGATACGTAGATGACTATATGACAGCCATTCCCAAAACACCAGGTAACTTCAAAAAAAACCCATTTTAACATTTATCTCGAAAAATTACAATTTACTGCTAAGGTTGAAGAAAATAAAAAATAATCTTTTTAGATATAACTTTATATAACAAAAATCAAAACATAAGAACTAATTGATATACAAAAAAAAACATGGTCCTCTAGATAACTTCAACCCGAACCATCAGATATTATTGACTTGACAGATCGTTTTGTACAATTCTCGGATCCTGAATACCGAGCAGAGACCATCAATAAAGCAAAACAAACACTTTTGAAGAAGAGTTGTCCGTCAATAAAATATTTGAGGAAAGAATACATGTATTATATATCACAAAGAAAAAACAGCAAAATCACTTTAAATTAAAAGAATTTTATAACATTACGCTTTATAAACGGATAATTCCAAGATCTTTTCAAAAACATAACATACAAGTACGCCACGAGGAATACAACTTATTATTATGTAGTGGTATATATTCGAAATTAAAAACAAAATTACACAAAAATAAAAAATTAATAATTTAAAAAATTCCATATAAAGTTTGCAATATTGGACAAACAGAACAATATCTGGAAAATAGAATAAAAGGCCATAAGTACGATAAAAGAAATGTATTGACATCACATAAGAAAATCGCAAAATCATACTCTCAATTCTGACGAGACTGAAATATTACGTTACGAACAGCACAAAAATAAACGAGAGGTCCTCGAAATAGTAGCAAATAAAAAAAACTCAAATGCTATAAACAACCAAAAGAGATCCAAATAATTCATGTAAAACCTACTTCTATAGTACTCACCTATAATTAAGCATCATTATATAGCGTATAACAAAAGTAGGAATCGGAACTGCTGCCAAGTTCACCGTCTTTCTGTTCTAAAAGGAATTTGTTAATGGAATACCCTGTATTATATTATTTTTTTACAATCTGCGTAAAATTCTCAATATTTTTTTATTAGAACACTTTTTATGAAAGTCAATAGTTTTTGCGAAAATAACGGTCTGCTATCCATAATTTAACATATTATTTTTTTATCGAAATACCTGCACATAAGAGGTTATCTGATATGTTTGACAATGTTAGTTGTTCTGATTTACAAAAATGGATCGTTTAACTTAAACCCAAAGAATTGAAATTTTAATTTTACTAGGTTATGGGGATAGAACCCAAAATCTGCAAGATGTTTGTTACATTTTTAATGAGAAATATCCCAAGAGAGATACAATAATTAAATCTACCGTAAAATTAATAAAAAATATCGTGAAACTGGAAAGGTAACAGATGCTGTACGTTCTGGCTGACCTAAAAGCGCAACAGATGGCGATAAAGCTCTGAATGTTTTAATCAGTTTAGAAAAAAAAAATCGCACCTTTTACCAGAACATTAGGAAGAGCAAATGATGTCTCACACATGTCCGTAGACCGACTTCTAAAAACCGAAAAGTTTCATCCATACAAAATAACTTTGGTGCAAGAATTCTCTGAGGGTGATCATGATAGGCGCCTGGAATTTTGTGAAATACGTGAAATACGTTGCAATACCAACCTAGATTTTGTCAATCAAATTATTTTTTCTGACGAAGCAACTTTCTTTTGAATGGTCAAAATAACTGGCAACTTAATAGTCTAATGAAACATTTTTTACTTGTTACAGTCGGTTTTGGGGCATCGTAGCGGCTTGGCGATCGCCGCGCGGTGCTCTATTTTCCCCATTAAATTAAAATTAAAATATTGAGACTTCCACGAGTGGGACTATTTTATTGGAAATGTATTTTTCTTTAAGAGCTTTTTCTAAGATGTCTTAAATGTTAATAATTTTCGAGTTATTTGCAAACAATTAAATTCCTTTTTTCTATGTTAACTTTTTGAAAATGTTTATATGCAGGTGTGAAACTTTGAGTTATTTTTCGAATCAAATGAGCCTTCAATCATATTTTTGCTGCTAGAGTAGCAACAAATAACCATTTTGAGTTTGTAAACTAGTTTAATTTATTAAGTCCCAGTGGACATGTTGAAAACTTAATTTTTAATTCTAACATATGATATTAACATATCCATTCAACGTGCGTGAGAAGAAATTGGCACTAGGTTTATCTAAGTTTCTTTGTAAAAAGGCGTTGGCTTCATAAACCTAAAATTGTATATTGAAAAACTTAGTTAGTTTTGGTTATTGGGAAACACTGATCGATAATCCAAGGCATAATTTGTTATTTTTCAAACATGAATATTTCTTATTATTTTAAAGCTAGCATGTTAAAAGGCAGGATGTAAATATATTGCGTTGTTAGTGTTAAAGAACGCCAGTTAAAAATATTTTTATTTCCTTTTAAATTGTCCGCCATGCCATAACCAAAGTTCAAAATACACCGACTTTAATAAAATTTTCTACGTTCTTGTCAAATCTGTTTGGCTCTAAGTCATTTTATAAAAGTCTATTTTGTGAAAGAGGATATTCAGTATGTAAAAGCTACAGTTAGGCATGCATAAATGCGAAATAAACCTTACATTTCTAGTAGCCTTAAATAGCGTTTTCTATTCACCAAATCGCCGTGTTTGGTTCGGAAAAATTTGTTTGGCATATAAAAGTTGATACCTGAATGTTATTTAGGTAGATGTCATAATTAAATTGTATGATTTGGCCCATTTAAGATAATTTTGTTACTAATGTTACGAATCGTGTGATATTGAGCACACTCTATCTTAGAATAAAACTATTGACTTTATGCACATAGAATCGTTTACGTAAAATATAAATTTAATACTTAATATTATGAAATAGCTATTACTATAGTACGAAGTAAATACCTACCATGTTTTATTTTATTAGATTAGTATGTAAGAATGTTATAGGGGCACGTCGTTTAATACTATTAGCATTTCGTCAAAAATATGTATTAGACATTGCCACTTTTTTACAATTTTTGTTGGCAATAAATGTGACCTTTTTTTTTAGTAGTTTAGCGAAAACATTCAAAGAGACCTAAATAATCAAAGCGTAACAACAAAACTGAAGTTTGGACAAATTAAACTTGACAGAATGTACTTTTTCAGTACAATGCTATCAAGGTAAAAGTCACATTTAATATCTTACGAAGTGTCACTCTTAATAAAAATGTATGAAAAGATTTCACTTTACGGAGTGCTCAAAAAAGCGTAGCGCCTTTCAATTATTTCATATATAATACTTGAAAAACTTTAATTGTTTTGAATTATTTTTATTAATAATTAACTGATAATAAAACATTAAGACAGAATAATCATTTATTCTCTCTAAGCACTACAGAAATAAGAAGAGCCTATCTCTAGAAAATTTAAATTTAACTAGCTTGACTTTCCAAATTTTTTTTTTATTTTTGTATATAAATATAAATTAGTTTCAAGAAAATCCACAGATTTTCCTGTTTTTAGGATTCCCAATATTTTCCAGAATGCAAGTTGTGGCCTTTATCGTCCATTATTTTGAACGAGTATACTAAAGATAGTTTCAGTTTTCAGTTTTCGTTCCTAAATTAAAATCGGTTAAAACGCACAGGAGTTGCAAATGTTTATTTTTTTGATTAGAGTATAAACCAAAATTGCAATGGTTTTTATCCATATCGTACATTGTTCTGCCCAAGTCACGCTTCCATAGTCTAGTTTTGAGCATTACAAGATAGTCAAATAATCCGAGTTATACGTCAACACTATTTTTTTAATCTACCGTGAGGCAATTTTTTTGTGAGCATCATTAATTATTATGGTGACAATATAATACGCATAGCTAAATGCACTGTCAATCAACACCCCAAGTCTTTGTGTCTTTCAAAGTGCATCAATACGTTTTCGTCAATTCTGTAGTCAGTATTGTTGGTATTTTTTAAAAGTGAAAATAGTATAGATGTTCATTTATTTTTACCTAAAACACAACTATTTTCATTTTACACTTCATTTACATTTTTTGCAGACCTAGAAAATAATCTTTAATTAAAATTTCTAAATAAACTTTGGTTACAAACCAAAGTTAGTGTTTTTTTTTTTAATGGAACATCCTAAATTTGATCCGAAAAGTAAATTCTACTTTATAGTTTGAACATTTTTTTTTATATAACACTATTATTGAAATTCAGTTATTTTTGAAATATAGCCATTTAAATGTTGATTTACGCTAGATTTTCTAACTCATGAAACGTTTCTGTTTATGAAATAACAAAAATAGCTTAAAGCATTTTATTAAAGCAAGAACAACAATAATAACATCAGTCACACCTTATATTTCCCCCATCGTTTTGCAGGCATCCTTCATAATACGTCTACAATTTTGCAGTGGCATTTTATATAAGAAGAGTATTTCTTCGATTGAGACTATAACAATTTCATGGATAATTAATTTTTTTAAGACAGACTTGTTTTCTAGTTAATTAAATTTTTCGAATTTCTCTATAGAAATTTCTTAATTGCCATCATATCAGGGCTATTTGCAGGCCAATGAATCACCTCGTTTCGCCCAATCCATTCTTTATAATTTTGATTAAAAAAATTTCTCACTTGTTCAACAGTCATGTTGGAAAATTAATCTCTGATACTGCCGTATTGGTAAATTAGCTAGTGCTCAGATAGGTTGTTTCTCAAAAATTGGTAATATGACTCTCCGGTTGAACTACCTTCAAAGAAATATGGGCCTATTATTTGATTTTTCAGTATATCTCACAGCACACATTGAAAGACTGGGGACCTTGAAAGCGCACTTCCCACGTAAAATTTGGATTTTCTACTGCCAAATGCCTAAAATGTTGTTTGTTGTGTACACTACTGGTAGAAAAACTGGATTCGTCGCTTCAAAAAGCATTTTTAAAAACTCTCTGTTGTTATTTAATCTATTTAACATAAAAGTGCAAAAATTAATTCTCTGATGCTTATGAAACTGTGACAGCCTTTGAACTTTACGATGTTTAAAAGGTCTAAATTTATTTTGACTCAAAATTTTACGTATAATCTCGCGTCAGTAATCTCGTGGTCTATGGCGTATCCTTAGGTCTTCCGACACAGGTTTTATTGATTTGTTTGGATTTTCGACAAAATTTAAAAGAATATTTAAATCTCTATGTTCATAAATCTTATGTTCCCTTTTTTTCCCTCCAAAGTTTGAAGTTGTTAAACCTTTCAAAAATATTTTTGATTCTCTGTCTTGTAGAAATAGCACCAATGGGATGTCAAGCAGCATACACAAGTATTGTAGAAGAGGATTTATAATTATTTGAAATAAATAAAAGAATTATTTCTTGTTTTTCTTCGAGAGAATAAACCATTCTCACATGAAAAAACTTAAAGTGAAATATGTCAAGCTAAAGAGTACAAATTACTCCGAGTATGCTTTGAAATAGAAAAGTTCTGTGGGCTAGAAAAACTAGAATAAAACAAAATGTAAATGGCTACAGCTCAAAAACAACTGAATTTAGACTTTAGAGTTATAGTGCTATATACAAAAAATGTTCAAAATTTTAAGTAGATTTCGAATTATTTATTAAATACAGGGTGTACCATTTAAAAAACATTAACTTTTGTTTGCAACCTTTTTGTGGCAGACCATGTATATTGTCTAGTAGCATATTTAAAACCTACAAATTAATCTGTACAACTTTTTAATTAGGCATTATTTTCCAGAATGCTGAAAAAGCATTAAGGGGGATGGTATTTTATAAATGTTCACCCAGTACATAAAATTGAAATCAGATATTAAGCGGAAGATTTTTTTATAAACTATTTAGTTACTTTCCAGTTATTTTAATGATACGTTTCATCACAATTTCCATATTAAATGTAAAATACAATTTAGAGATTACTAGAATCAGTTTTAGTTTTCACTTGCTTTTAATTTACGATGAATTTATTTTTAGTTAAATATTAAGCAAAAGTGGAAAAAGCAAATTCCGTCAGACTTCCAGAAATTTCGGCTAAATTCTTCACGTTCCAGCTTAAACTTCTTATTCGCTTGAAGTTATTTTCTGAAACGCTTTACAATTATTAGAGATGATAATTTGGGAATAAACTAGGTAATATTCAATTTTGAAATTCCTCTCTCTATGCTGAACGTCTTCCAATATTATTTTGTTTGTTATTTCGGTATACGTATTTTGTTGTAATTTCTGAAATAAATATTAGCCAAACCATATTAAAATAATTAAATTGTTTTATGTTTACCACACAAATTAGGAATGAAGCATGCTAACACTATGTTAGATTATTTATTGTATTTGAGTTAGCTTTATGATAATATGTATTGTAAAGTTATGGTCTTTTACGAAATAATTCGAAAAATTTCTAAGCGGTCGATAACGTGTTAATATTCTTCAATTTGGTGAGAAAACAACAATTTTTTAATTATATATCTATAAAATATCGAAGGCTGCTCAGGATATAGGTATATCAATGAAAATTTAAAGTTCCAGGATATGATAAAAACGTTTTAAAAACTTTGGCTTTGTCATTTTATCTTAATATCTGATGTATGAAAGACTTAAATACACAGTGGAATTAAATTTTTAAAAATAATTATCAAGAAACTTTCTATCCACTGGAACTCAAATTTTGTACAAAAATTAAATGCGATGTAGGTATAAATTGTTAAAAGTTTGGTGCGAAACCATTAGGTCGAAACCGTACAAAACAGTTCACGTTACCGCAAATGCCTAAATTTGGTATACATAGGTAAATCCGATGCCAACACAATATTATGGTGCCCAATCGTGACTGTCTTATACAGGGTGCGTAAAAAATAATGCTAAAAAGTGTAAAACAATTCCCGTTATCGGAAATGACTGAGATTTTGTATACCTACATATATAAACCCGATGACAATTAAATATTATTGTGTCCAATCGTGAATGTCTTATATGAGGCGTAAAAATATGCAGAAATACAAACTAAAATATTTAAAAAAGACTTTTATTTATAAACTATGCATTTTTACCCATACCATCAAAAAAAGTGATCCATTCTTTAATATTATCTACTACTTAATATTTTAAATAATTTCAAATTTATCTCCCCTGCCCACATAGACAACCGTATCCAGGTACACAAATATCAGAAAATATTCTCAAATATTAACTTTAGACGTTTTAGATCATTTTAAGCCATTTTAGCCTCGATTTTAGCTTCTGTCATTTCTAAACTTAAAATTTAGACATACCTGATATGTAAAGTTAAAACATAATAATTTTCCAATAAACAATGTTGGTTATGCAATGCCTAGTAACATCAAAACGTGGTGAACCTAAAAATTTGCTATAAACTGTACTTACTGCAAATATTCTCCATTTGAGCTGTGTATACTATTGAATTTTGGGAGTCTTCAGTAGGCGTTTTACCGATATATCCATAGGTCAGAGGCATATCGAATAACAATAAGCAAAAGATATCGGAATATCGCTACCTATCGATAAGTTCCGATAGGTGTGCAATAAGGCCGATAGGTATCCAGTGATATCTATAGGTAGCCAACAATATCGACAGTTAGGCATTACGAAGATGACGATCTTTTCTTTTTGCTCTCTGCTATCGTGCGAACCAATTATGCGCCATATGAGAGTGAGGAAATACCGCTAAGTAGCAATGATTTGTCGAGATGTGTGAATACCTCGATAAATCGATACCTATTTGCATATCGATAAATAAAATATATCCATAGGTATATATATATATATATATATATATATATATATATATATATATATATATATATATATATATATATATACATATATATATATATATATATATATATATATATATATATATATATATATATATATATATATATATATATATATATATATATATATATATATATATATATATATATATATATATATATATATATATATATATATATATATATATATATATATATATATATATATATATATATATATATATATATATATATATATATATATATATATATATATATATATATATATATATATATATATATATATATATATATATATATATATATATATATATATATATATATATATATATATATATATATATATATATATATATATATATATATATATATATATATATATATATATATATATTTATATATGTATATATATATATATATATATATATATATATATATATATATATATATATATATATATATATATATATATATATATATATATATATATATATATATATATATATATATATATATATATATATATATATATATATATATATATATATATATATATATATATAGATATATATATATATATATATACATATATATACATACCCATATGTACTCCCTCACCGTCTAACTGCAAAGACCAGGAACCTCTCACTTTGTTCGGTCCTTTATTCCCAGAGTCTCGGTTATAGAATGTGTTACCAGCAAGCTTTACCCTGACTTCACTTAAAGCAACCACGGTACCTAGTACTTAGACCTTCGACCTACGTAGTATGTTCATAGATAAAAAAACATAAATATTCCTTAATTGGCTGGAATATTTACAAAAATATTCTCAAAATCAGACAAGAGGGTGCAGAATAAATTCGTCAAATGCGTATTATACAAGCAACACTTTCTCTCCAATAATATCCCATTGTGGAATGGAGACATTTAAATAAAAAAAAACAATGGATTATTTCTGCTCCTGTACAAATTATTCTACAACCTCATCAACGCTTTAGGTTCACCCTACTTATTTGGGCATATGCTCCAGTAAGACGCAAACAGCAAGACCAACTTTTCCATCATTCTTATAACTTACTTCATCTGTGACTCATTGAAATCTAGTTTAACGTCCGGACATTTTTGATTATATCAGTTTTTCCTAATACTATATAGTATATATAGGGTGGTTATTTAGTATGAGGGAGTTCAGTATCTCCTTTAATTTTAAAAACACGAGTAAAAGATTGAAATAAATATTGTCTGCCGAGAAGCACATTTGGAAAATATTTTAAGATACAGTGTGCCACATTAACACGTAGATGCATAAAGATACGTTTTTTTTAACGACAACCCCAATTTTTTTTATTTTGATAAATTTTACGTAAAAAGTTATCTATAAAATAATATTTTTTTTCATAAACTTATACTATTGCCACGTTATTATTAATTCTAAATAGATTTCGTGAAAAACGTCATACTATTAACGTTATTAGAAAAATAGTATTTACAGTGTTAAATAAAAAATATTCTGTACCTGCAAAGTAGAGGAATGGTTGAAGGGTCTCGATTAAGTAGAATTCTCAAAGTTCATAAACAATGTTTGCTACAAAAGTGTAAACTTGACATCTCGACTTTATTAAATATTTTGTTTGTGTGTATATTTACACACCACTTTGTAGGATTTGTTAACCTATCAAATTTTCTTATTGCAAGAAATTTCCTAAAATTATCCAATTTTAAAATATTTAGGTCTTTAGAACAAAGCAAGGGTAGCTATTATATTCAAAATATAACCATTATATTACAAACCCATTTCCGCAAGTTAGCCATAACTGACTTTTAACTATATTAATATCGTGTTTTTTGTTTTTGATGTGACTGTTATTACTTGATTTGTCAAAATTTTAAACTTCGTAATAATTAAATATTTATAACAATGACTGAAGGATCAATATTAATAGATATGATTGTTGTACTAAGCGCACGTGACAAAAACTGTTTTCTAGCAACAAAAGTTGAAGGAAGCGAAAGAAGCCTTCGAAAAACTACTGGAGTGTTTTGCTCGTTCTGAAAGGGGGTCGTACGAAAAGAGAGAAAGAATTGCAATTCGTCAAGAAATGAATTTCTCTAATCATCTACCGTTTGCAGGTGAAAATTACATATGTTGGAAATGTTTAAATGACCAATATGCAAAAAAAAATAGCTTCACTTGCTTTTTGCAAAAAACGTCAATATTTTGAAAACGGGCAATTTTAGGATATTACTAAAATAGAATCCTACAAAATGGTTTATAACTGTACTCTATTTAATAAAATCGACATTTAAAGATTTTGAGTTTGTCAAGTTTACACTTTTTAAAAACATTATTTAAGAAGTTTCAGAATTCTATATACTTAATCCAAACAATTCAGCCATTCTCCGAGTTTGCAGGCACTAAACATTTTTTATTTTACGCCATAAATACCATCTTCCTAGTAATATTTATGTTATGACGTTTTTCATAAAATGTATTGAGAAAAATAATAACGTGGCAACCGTGCAAGTTTATGAAAAATTCAATATTGTTTTATAGGTAACTTTTCAGGCTGAACTCATCAAAGAAAGAAAATATTGGGGTTGTCACTAAAAAAAAACATATGTTTATGCAGCCATGTATATATTTTAAAATATTTTCCAAATGTGGGTCTAGGTAGACACTATCATTTCTATTTTAAACTTTTTGTAGTGTTTATAAAATGAAAGGGGTCTTCTTCGCACTAAATAACCACCTTGTATATTCTACTCCCTGGCTTCTATTCTGTTTATTTTGTTAAATTATGCATACTTACTTTTATGTATGTCTGTTAGAATTTATATTTTGTGCTGTAATAATAGCAAATAAATAAATAAATAAAGAAAAAATAAATATTATTATATATCTTCAATATATGTGTTTTTATGTTTTATACTTGCGGAAAGCATTGCTATTCCTCGCACGATCGTAGAAGAAAAATTAAACATTGTTCAAATTCTTATGAGATATTTACTGAAATATTAAATATTATTGTTCTCCAACTCAGCTTATTTAATACATAGATGCGAATTTCGTAATAAATTTGCTTATAATCAGCAACATCGCCTCCTATGACTTGAAATTTATAGCTTCCAACAAAGAAAATTATACCCTATGCGTATAATAAATGATTTGCTTCCGAATATGACAATATGACCTTAAAAAGATCAAATTTTCACTCCTATAATGCAGTTTTTTTTTCTGCCATTTTTCATTGCCATCCGGGAAGCATTCAATATGTGAATGGTGGATATATAAACATAACATCTGCACGAATATTCACGAAAGAGGTTAAAATTTAGACCAGACAGTTACAGGTTTAAAATGACACAAGCAACAATGGAGCAAATATTTTTTCTAACTGTCGCAAATGCAAAATGAGAGCGACAAGAGTAAAACATAACCGTTTAAGGTGCATTGGCAATTTGATTTTTCCCCGTATTCACTAAAAATGTTTAAGAGTTAGATCAGGTCTAGTTGCGATGGTACCCAAAACTCTTGGTTCGCCAGTTATGTTTTGCTTATGTTACTATCATTTTGTAAATGTGTTATTCAGAAAAACTATTTGTTCATTTGTTAAAAATGTCATATTAAACCTATAACTGTCAAGTTAGACCCGGTCTAAACTTAAACCTCTTTAGTGAATATACGTGTTAGTGTCTAAACATTTTTAGTGAAATCGGGGTTAATTTTTGTTCTGTTAAATTAATGATGAAATAAACAAATTACAAGTTTCTCGGCAAAATCCAGTAAATTTGTAACAGATGACGAATGACGCCGTCTTAATATCATAAAGCGGGCTTATTTTACCAATAACAATTTAATTTGACAATGACAAGTGAAAACCGCGCAATTATATAAGCATTGGAATGATTAGTCTACGTATATGAAGTAATTAACATTACTATGGAAATATAGAAAGCGAATATGTACAATTCTGTTGGCATGTCGAAACAAATGTTTTTACATAGGGCCAAAGTTGCATAAATGGATTAAAAAGTCAGGAAATTTACAGAGCGAAACCCCGTGTTTGCTAAACATATTTAATAAACCTCGTTTAAATTTAAAATCGGAATAACGCAAAAAAGAGAAAACAAAAAATAAAATTCCCATGTTCGTTAAGTTACGCGCTTAATACTTGCCAAACATAAATCAAAATTTACATAAGGTGAAGTTTGTTATTTTAGGATGTCAAGTGTGGCTACGGCAAATGTTATTTTAATTATATTCTCGAGGTAATTAGGAAGTCATGTGGCAATGCAAAAATATTCGAGACATTTTAATTAAAATTGGTCATACCAAATAAAGATTATTAAATTACATATTCGACTAAGACTAAGTTATAAATTAGTATCTAGAAATGAAAATTCCTATTTTTCTTCTTCTTTTCAGTTTATTCAATAATGAGAAATAAGGATATTTTGAAATGTGTTTTATTAAACACCCAAAATCAAAAGTTTATCTTTCAATTATAGAAAATACAGGGCCATAACCTTGTCGTCCGATTCCTTTTTTTGGGCGCTTAAGCGCAGTTTCACCTGTCATGAACTCCCGTATTTTGCCTATTGTTTTGACACATGTATATACTGATTTATCCATGTTCTATTCGTGATTATAAATTGACAAAAAAAAGAAAAAAATGTACAGGCATTAGCCATCGCGCATACAGTACATATATGCGAGATATTGAATACACGTTCAAGATCTTTATTATCTCAGCCGGAGCACGAACTTTTACTTTAGATCACCGAAGACAATATCATAGAGTGTTTATCCTTTCTGCTGCAGAGACGACATTTCGGCACCCAGAAACGTCATCATTAACTGAGCTCTTACAGTTCTAACGGTTCTCGGTAAACCATTCATGAACCACTCCAATCGATGTAGAGTGTAGAGTTTAAATAATACTTATCCGACTTGGCTTTGGTATCAATTATGATTTTACTCATACATATAAAACCGGAGAGACAGAACTATTTTGATTTGAACGTAATCATACATTGTCAAAATTATTACTTGGTTGGTCTATTTGTATCATCTTGATTTGGTCCCTTCCAAAGCGTGTTGTCAACTATCTTATATAGAACAAAATCATAGACATAATAAATGTCTATGAACAAAATGTATACGTGCTGATAATAATAAAATTAATTTTGAAGGTCGTTCTAAAACTGTAATAATAACCTCTGTAATATTTCATTAACTATATATAATTATTTTCAGCAACTGGTTACTCTAAGTAACCTGTTTTTTTATTTCCAAGCAATGACATTGCTTAAAAACCGACAACAGCGCCGCAGTTTTGTCATTCACAGAATACACGATTTTGCCATAACTAGTAAATGAGTATATCGAACAAAGCGGTTTTGCTTTGGGCTAAAGTATTGTTTTTAGACGATTTTTCCGAGTTTTTGGGTTACTTTTAATAATTTTGTGTGTATGTTCTTGGGCTTTATGGCGCGCAAGTGCGAAATGTGTAAAAATTTGGATTATTTGACCTCTAACGTTTTTTTCATAGGTTAGTCGAGTGAAGTGTTTTTTTGTATTAATTAACGGGCGCGGAACGCGTTTTTCCTAATCTTCATAAATATTTGAACGTTTCCGTGTGGGACGAAAGCTGACATCCAATCATTTTCGTTGCATCTCGAAGGCTTCAAACTTCACCATCCAGATTTACACCTGGAGATATCTGGTCTCCAGGACGCCTTACTACCGCTCAGTCGATCTTAATCAATGAAAAGATCGTGTAGATCTGAACGGTCTTCGTTTCTACCATATCCGCTTACACCTTCGGTCTCTTCACCCACCTTACCATCCGAATTGATTGTAGTTTGACCTGGTATACAACAAAACGCAGTATTATGTTAAAGTACGTTGTTGTTAAACGGTAAAAATCCCTCAGCTTCATGCAGTCAGGCGATAGCAAAACATCCTCATGATGTTTGAATGACTCCATAGGATTTTTTTATTTACAAGATTTTATGAATGGAATAGCACAAGATGTTGCATTTTCCTGTTATTATGTCTATGGTTTTACTTTTCTGCTTATTGAAAAAAAATTGGAGGCTGTCGATTTAACATGCGATTGGAATGTGCTATATGTTTGACATTTGAGGCATAAAGGATGGGACTTGAGTCAAAAATAATATGCATTTTCATGCATTCCAATCTGTTATGTTTTTAACTTACTTAAATGCCCGGTAGAGATAAAGAGGTCCACAGGAGTTTTAAAAGGATCTCCAATAATTTGCTGCAATGTAAAATACGTTTTATTTTCTCGCAAAAGTATAATGTTAAAACAAATTCTACCTTGAATTCTAAAAATTAAAAACCACTCAGTGTAGAGTATTCAACTTAAACTTATTAGTGTTCGATCCACGCTGTACATATTTTTGTACTTTTTCACATTTCTTTAAAACACCCTACGTGCTAATTATTGTTTTACAAGGGAAATAAAAAAATGATATATGGAATACAAACTATAGAAATTTCAAACACTTGCGACAGCTAGTGTTAATCATAATAAAGAATCTTGCCATTTATTAGGAATAGTGAAGTATGAACCAATTTAGTTCAGTACATAGTCATTTCAGAACACATATATACTACCTTTTCAAACATTTTTATTGTTGCCATTTTGTTCCATCATTGGATTTCTAACAAATTTTACTAGTTTCTACCTTTGCCACAATTGATTTTTTGGGCATAATTGAAAATAAATGCACACAGTACTTTTTTCATTCACGCACACAGCCATTTTGTTACGTCATGTTGAATTCGTACTAGTACCCTATATCACATTTAATTTTTCTGCAAAATTTAAAGTAAACTGAATTATATTTTTACGTTGATTTGTTAAATTTAGATAATTTTGTTTTTTAGTAATAATGTTTTTAACGTTTCACCATATTGCTCCGGCCGGCATATTCGATTTTTACCAAAATATTACCAGGTCATCCTCATATTATGACCTTTTATTTTTGACTAAAATTTGAAATCAATTTTCTAAGCAGTTTTTAGCTATCGCGTGAACTGACAGACAGATAGACCGACAGAGATGCTGATTCCTACATAATACTTAATTTTTGTGCAAAATTTCAGAAAAATTGGGTAAGTAGTCTTCTTGCAATAATTTTTTTAACATTTCCCTAGGTCATTCCCATATGACCATTAATTTTTGACCAAAATTTGAAGTCAATCGGGTAAGTAGTTTTTTGGCTATGCCGCGAACAAACAGCCGACGGAATTGAGAAAACCTGTTTTTCGTCATCTAGGGACTCTGAAACGTAAACACCTGAAAAAGTCTCGGAGAAAGTAAAATCAATAAAAGCAAAATGTTATCTTAATATGTCCTCTCGTAACAAAAACATATATAACTATAGACTGTGTTTATTCGTTTCATCTGCCTCCTGATAGTTTATGTCTACTTTATGTTTCTTTTAAAAAATAGTTTTCATTTCTGGACAAAAATGATTCTTCTTTAAATGTATAGATAAAAATTAAATGCCTTTATTAAAAGAGGACGCCGATATTTTATTCAGTTGAGATTGCCGGGTGCACAATCACTTACAATAAATCTAAAGTCAGCTTAGTAATCTTATTAAGGCTTCTACATTTTCGATAATTATGCACATGTTCCCAATTTAACTGTTCCCAAATAACCAATTTGGTGTTTAGTTTAAACCAACAAGTTCTGTTCATGCATATATTTTCGAGCTGACATTTCTAGCGAAACTACGTTAACAAGTGACGTTATAATTTAACAAAAGTTCTTCCATGTTCTCGATCGCAAAGTGCGAGAAGCTAGGCATACATAAATTTTATCAGGGGTTGCTGGAGCAAGATAATTTACTTTAATGAACTCAAGAACATAAAATTCAACCTGGCCGAATTATTTGGCGAAGCAATTATAATGCAAATGTTAAGCTAAACATTTAACTGCTGAATTTATAATACATTTCATTGTTGTGCAAACCTCGAAAATCCTACTAGGCATTTTTAGCCTAATTTAAAATTTTTAAATGGAACATTTTCAGTTAAATTTATTCCTTAGAAGTGCAAGTTAAGAATTTTCGGTTCGGTAGTAAGGGCACGGTTTCTAATGAGAAGCTTTGAAGTTTAAATTTACCACTACAAAAGATACATAAAAATGTTAATTCGTAGAATAGAATACAGTTTCTCTTAATTCCAAACAAGTTTAATTAAAACTTCTAAAACAAATGGCAAATTGTTTATGTTCTATAGCATTTATGTAATACTGCTATTTAATCTTAAACATTTATTATAATGTAATATTACTATTGATATTTCTGTTTAATTCAGTTGAAGTTAGATTCTAGATGGACTGTAACTTTTTTTAAATACTTAAATTTGCTTCACTGCTGCCCTGGAAACTTCTTTTTTTGCTTAGCACAAAGGAGCTCCCTTTTTTGTGCCTTAAAACTTCTATTGAATATTTGAGAATATTAGGAAGTTGAGAGATAGTCGTCTATCTATTAAGGATTGGATAATATTATATTAATATATTTTCGCACTAATTGGTACACACACAGATGAAATTTTTTGTAGAGTATATAGCTGTTTTAGTGTATTTTATGTTTTGTGACCCATAATGATTTGTGTTTTACAATTTTCCAAACGTTACTTCTTATTAGTATAAACAAATAACGAGCCAGTAGCGTCGTTTATTGAATCAACGGTTGATTTGAAAATTTAGAATTATTCAGATAGGTATTTTATTATTTGTCAGTTTAGTATATTTACAGATGAGACTGAAATACATCAAACATAACAGCCATTTAACCATTAGTTACAAAATAGTATTTAATTTTTTACATACCTATCTAAATCAATAAAATAAAATATATGCAGGCTGTACTGTATTATTTACCAAATACTTAAAATACATGCAAATATCACATTAATTTCAGGTACATATAATATGTGTTAATAATAGTAACTCAGAAACCACTTCGAAACTGGATGCAACAATTGCAATGTACATATAAAAAAAACTAACTCGTATTAAGCTTTATAATTTTCCTCCCTAAATGGGAAGTTTTAAATTCGTTAAAAAAAACACCCTCTTAGTTTTTTGCAGATCATGACATTTTAAGGTCTCTAGATACAAGAAAACATGTTTTCCCAGTTCAATCAGTCTGTTTATGAGCAGGATAGCTCAAAAACTACTTACTTGATTGAAAAATTAATGGTCATACTATGGAGTTCCAATAGCCAGTATGATCGTCCGATAAAATGTTAAAAAATTACTGTTAAGAAGCTAACTAACGAATATTAAAATTAGCAGGTGAAATTTTTTGGTGACAAGCCATTATGGCCGAACAAAATGGCGGCCTAATGAATTGTTTAAAAAAATCAAGGAAGAAATGCTACTTGTATAATTGACTTTTGCACAATAATCATGTATAAAGTACGGGAAAATGTTATTGCGAATCCTATATGACAAAACAAAATGGCGGCTTAAATAAAATTCGGCAAAATTCTATTTTCTGAAATAAAAACCTTCCTCTTATACAGGCAAACAATAAATGACATAATCTATTTTTTATTGACTGCCTAAGTAAAATTATGTAGGATAAATGTTAATAATAACAACAATATTAATAAGAGAAAAATAATTTAAATATAGAAAAAAAAACAGAAAATTAGCTTTACCCGGAACTTCCATCGTTACGATTCATTTCTTTTGTGAAGGAAAATAAAACATGACGCAGTTTAGTTCAGCATGTAGTTATTTAACAGCATACACAGTACAAATACAAATTATGTTATATTCCATTCCCTTAATAAATGGAAGAATTCATTACAAGGGATGTTCCAGAAAAAGCAATTTTGGAAACAATAAAAGTTATTGCAGAACGATAATTTTTGAATAACTTTATAATATTAACTACGAGTACCTATTTACACAATTTTGAACACTTTGGATATACACTGACCTGCACGAAAAACAAGCACCTTCAAATTTTTATGAATTTTAAAGTTCAATATATTGTTTTCTAGTGTGCCGATTTTAATGATTTTGTTAGCAATTTGTAGGTAAATTATTTGACTTTTTAGCTTTTTCTAAATTAAAAATGAAAAGTCCCATCTGTCTATTATAGGAGGGAAAACAACTTGTTGATATCGGCGAAAGTTTGAAAGGCCCTGTATAATCATTTAGCAAAGAGAGGAATTTAAAACTCATTTTATTATCAAGGTACAACTTTTCTCGATAACTTGATTTTTGTTTCATCTCAATAACTTTATTTCTATTTGAGATATGAACTTCTGAAGAAGACGCTAACTATTTACAGTTATTTTAGCATTGGCATTAAAAGGGTGCTTTTGCTTTTGGTCTCAATCAACATACCTATGCAATCAAATAGTGTTTATTGTTTTTGTAATATCATTTTCACTGAAAAGTCATATTAATATTGTTTGTTGGCAGTTACTGGTTTTAGGTTCAAAAATTACATCGGCTATTGTTGCTTTAATACAAGTACAGTGCAGCTCGTTTACGCACGCTTTCTCGAGACAGGTTGACACGCTAGACGTCGAGAAATAGGCCATTGTAGGAGAACTTCCAATCGAGAAGATCGTTTTATTGTAAGTTTATCGCTAAGAAACCGTCGTTTGCCAGCTGTGCAAATTCGTAATGAATTGCACCACGTAAGGCACGTAAATGTAAGTGAACAAACTGTAAGAAGAAGGTTAAATGACGTAAATTTTATGTCAAGAAGCTAACTAGATATCATTGGCTCGATCCATCTAGCTACGATTTGCTAGAGAACACCAAAACTCGACTGAAAATGATTGGATTGGAGATATGTTTTATTATGAGACGAACAGGGAAGCGATATGCCAAATGTACTTTTAGTGCCAGAGTAAGCTTTCAAGGAGGTTCAGTTATAGAAATATTATAGAAATTTCTTCGGAAGCACGTACCGACTATCCCACAAATGGACAGGCCACCGCACAGCCCAGATCTAAACCCTATTGAGCATGTATGGGATATGCTCGGTGGGAAAAAATGAGTGCGAAAGTCATTGCTAGAACAATGGGCAGCTATTCCTCAGGAGGATATACGACATTTAGTGGAAAATATACCGAGATGAATAAACGCTGTAATTGAAGTTCAAGGGAGCAATACCCAGAATTACTAATCATCTGGTTTAAATTTCTTATTGTATGTTTTTATTTTTCCCGTGATTTCGTAGGACATGCTGTAAAAATTTATAATCAGAATAAAAGTTACGAAAAAATGTTAGCATCCTGTTTAAACTTTTGTATCTCCAAAAAAAAACTTGAAGTTATTGAGATGAAACAAAAAACAAATTTGCGAGAAAAGTTGTACCTTGATAATAAAATGAGTTTTAAGTTCCTTATTTTGCTAAATGATTCTACAGGTCGTTTCAAATTTTCGCCAGCTAACAACATTTTGTTTTCCCTCGTATAATATACAGATGGAAACTTCCATTTTAATTTAGAAAGAAGCTAAAAAGTCAAATAATTTAGCTACAAATTGCTTAAAAAAACTCATTAAAATCGGCCCACTTTAAAAAATCATATTGAACGGTGCCCGTTTTTCGTGCCGATCAGTGTATTTTTAATTATTAAGTTGTCTACTTACATTTTCTGAAGTATAATTTTAATAATTCTTAACACATTAACATGTCTTAATTAACAAATATAGCTATTATGGAGAAGTTTATTGAGTTTAAAGTATTAATTAATATTATGTTTTATAACACACTACGCTGTAGATTCCTGTATTTTTCATTTAAAAATGTTAATCCAATTTTAGCTAGAAACTATGGTTTAAAGATCATGAATGAGAATAAAGTTTAGGTTGACATGTTTCGTAATTAAGGGAAGAAAAAACCTTTAGGTGAAAAATAAAATTATATGCTCTAATAATTTTGCCCTTTGCTCCTAGGAGGCTCATTTTTTAAACACAACAAACATGTCCCGTATTAAAAAGACATATATTTAGTCTGATATATATTAACTAAAACAGGTAAAAGAAATTACTCGAGGGCTAAAAAGGAATTTCGCGCACGAAGTGGAAAAGCAAAATTTTTAAATTAAACTATATTTTTGGGCTTAAAAATGATGTTTACGCTTTAAGCTCAAAAAGTTAATTAACACTTAATTGCAGCAGAGATTAATAATTAAAAACGATTAAATTTTAGTACATTTAAATAAATAGATGTTTTTGATTTAAACAGATTTTTATCCCATCATGGTTATATTAATAAAAAATGCTTTTGGTATACAAAATGTTCTACAATATTTCTCATTTAAAATATCCTATACATTATAATTAAAGCGATATTTCCTTCAAGTTTTTATTTGAACTAGAAAAAAAGATTTTACAAAAACCATCTGTTTTTCTCATCTGTTTGCTCAGACAATATTTTTAGTAGTTAAAAGAAAGAAAATAAAACGCATGGCTTGAACAGAGCTATGCAAATATGACTTCAATAATCATATTCTTGGGTCGCTTATATTTCAAGGAAAAAGGGTCAGCCAATTCATTGAATAGAAATAGATTTAATTTTATTGTGACTTATTGCTTGTTCGACTTACGTAAAGAATATCTTGTTATTTAGGCTTTGCATGCGTTTAGATATAATAGAAGAAAAGTTTACGTCTTGTACTAATTCAAAAATGGTTTGATATCCAATCCAAGATTGTATTTTTAATCTAGATTCTACCATTATTACTCGGTGGATGTCAGTTGGTCTTTAATTATTACCCCCATATTTATCTTTTGTATAAAAAGTATTTTGGAGTCCAATGCTAAAAAAAATCAAGAATCGTAAAAACATTTAACACGTATACCAGATCTTTTAAACTTTCAGACTTTTTCGTTCACTGTTGGATATCTCTCGCACATACCTATGCCGTGTGTCTTAGTTTGGAGGGCGGCAGTTTGCAAAATTAAGGCAAGTCAAAAGAGAATAACTTTTTAAGAGCTACCCAATATAGATTTCAAATTACAGAGGAAATGGATATAAAAATGGACAAAATATGAAGGAGACAAAGCAGTGGAAAAACCTAGTAATGCAAATTTAAATATAAAAATATACATTAGAGTAATTTTCCAGATACTTTTGAACTCTTTTCCATGTTATCCCAAATATACTTTTGTTGGTCTGGTAGTTTTAATTCCCACCTCTTTCAAATAATCCCGTGCATCTGTAACAGAATGAGGGCGCGCATTTCCCTGCATAAATAGAAAATTAGATTCAATAAAATGTGGGTGTGACTTATTCTGGAATTAGCCATAAGCAAACAAAACGGGGCATTAGTAATCAGAACAAACCCACAAGCAGCCGCTTCAGCTTTTACTGAATTATCAATATTTGGATTTCCATTATGTGGAACAAAGTATTTTAAATTTTTTTATAACTTCCTACAACTCGTTTGAATAAAATATTTTGATAGTACCTTATAGAATGAAATGTACTTCATATAACTGAGTATTTTTGCTAGTGCTAAGTGGATTTTTTCTTCTACACACTACGGTCTTATGAAATTGAGAAATGCATACAAAAGAATCTATACACATAACTTGAGCATAATTTGGCAGTTCTAGCGTCAAATTAGACACACTATATTTGTTCTAACTTTGATTGATATTTTTACATCAATAGAACATTTTTAATATGTGTGCAAAAACGACAAACTATATTTCAACTTTTTAAAATTGTACGTATTTTGAATGAAAAGTCAACAATATGCGCGATTACCTATAACTTTTAAGCTAATAAAATACTTTTTTATAAGGTGTGTAGTGTATAGTGATATCAATCAAACTTAGAATAAACATAGTGAGTGTAAATGTGTACCTTAGAGTTTCTAAATTGTGCTCAAGTTATTTGGGTGGTTCTTTTATTTTATGAATTTCTCAATTTCGTGGTGTGTAGAAAAAAAACCCGTATCGTCTTTTCGGCACGTTTTTAACTGTAATGTTAAAAACCTAGAAAATATTGAACTGTGTGTTTTAAACAGATGAATTGTAAGAAGTTGTAAAAAATTGCTTTGCTCCACAATTAAGGAAATTTAAATATTGACAATTCGGTAAAAGCTGAAGGAGCTGCCTATTCAAGTAGTATAGTATTAGACAATTTAAACAATTAAAATATAATAATCTTTTCTTAACCTGTGTTCTAAAATTATATATTTGGATCACGTGACTTCTTTAAATAAATGATTATTGATATAGAGTAATGTGCCAAAGAAATCAAAATCGATGTTTAAGCTAATCTAATGTTACCACGGCACGTAGATAGCATTTCTTGTAAAAGTAAAGATGAGCTATTAAAAATCTAACAAAAATGCAAAGTTGATCTTTTATAATTTTTAAAATAATTTCTTACTCAGATTATAAATTTTTACATGTATAAATTTTTTTTAATAATAATAAACAATACGACCATTAAAAAATAAACTAATTTAGTTGTTTTTCTTAACAAAATTTTAAGTTTTTTATATTACCTTCACAAAAAATTGCTTTTACGTATTATTGAAATGTTAAACGTGTTATATGAAGGGTAGCAGTCCTCCCCTTTTGGCCAGTGCGGCATAACCGCTAGGGGAGCCCTGAATTCATCGGATCGCAACGACACTATATGAGAGGTAATTTTAGCGACTTAGTGATAAAGCGCGCCTGCCGAAAAGGTGGTGAGCACCGTTTACAGACCCTATAGAAAAAAACGAGAAGAGAGAAATCTGGCGATGCTAATGAGTTTTGTGTGCGGATCTATGTATGCCGAAACTTAAGTGGTAAGAATTTTATTCATAAGTCAATGTTCTACTGAAGCATTATTACTTTTTTATTTAATAAAATATCCCCATAATAATATGAATTCCATCTCACTGAAATTTAGCATTTTTATAACAAAATGTTTTGTGTGTTTATAAAACTAAACCCGCTACAGATACGTAAAGTTTTACTGTTACACCAAGTTTGAAACTTTAATTTCTAATACAGGGTGAATAAAAGGATATACACTTAAAACTTCTTAAACTTAGAAATATGGTTAATGAAAAATACACTGGCATTGAACATTTTTGAATACCTGAAGATTTACTCCTAATTTTAATTTCCTTGAACAGTGTTGCCAAGTTCAATTATTTACAATATTATTTAATTTTATTCTTTTTTATTTTTATGCTTTGGTATACACATCAAGTAAAAAAGCAATAAATCTAATTTTAGAGCTACTGTATGTCATCGCAAGGTTTGACACTGGGAATTTTAATACGGGGTAGATGAAATTCTATATGGTCTAAATGGTTTATTTTACATTTGAGGATAGAGTTATACATTTTTTCAGAGATATTGCCCATTAGAAAAACACCAATAAACAATTAATATAAATGAGATTTTATTACCAAAGATACAAAAGAAACTATACCAAAGCGACAAAAAAGATTAAAAAGGAAATGCGAAAAAATAAAACGACAACGGAACATAAAAACTTAATAGTCTGTTGGCCCTCCACCAGCTCTAATGCATTGCTTAGTTCTTCTTGGCATGTTTTCAATTAGGTTGTTTATATGGGGTTGTAAAATTGCATTCTATTCCTCCACAACTCCAATAAGGCTGAGAAAACCTGCAACAATTTATTTTCTTCTCCTTACACGCCTTCCCAATATATCCCAAGCTTTTGCGAATGGACTTAAGTCCGGCGACCGCGGAGCCCAGTCCAAACTTGATACTCCTTCTACTCCTTTATATTCTCCTGTTCTATGTGTGGTGGCATTATCATCCATGAATAAAAAGTTTGAACCTACAGCAGCTCGCGACATGCACAACCGGATATGTTCTATGTAAATTTGATCAGTCATTGTTCTGGGTATAGATATCAAGGGTGTTTTATTATTCGACATAATCTCACCCCAAAACATGGTTGTACCACCTTGATGTGATAGCACTTCTCTATAGTTGGCAGACCTTGCTTCTCGCCCTGGAATTCGCCAAACGTGAAACGGACATTAACCCAATTCTGGTTTCATCGGAAAACATTATATTTTTCCTGTGATTGATGTTCCAATGGCTATCTTCGCTACACTATTTTAACCTTGTCGGTTTCTGCAATTGTGTAAGTTTGAGAACTCGCAGGGGCCTTCTGTTTCTCAGGCTTATTTCATGTAGCTGCCATCGAATTGTTTGATTTGATACGTTTATTTGAGTTGTGATGTGCTACTCGAATCTGCCCCTTTATAACTGTTGATGTTGTTGTTGGATTTCTCCTTGTCAGTATTTTAATAAAACGATCTTAATTTGCTGAGGTTTTGCGATTTCGAAGTCTATTTTCAAATGAGCCAGTCTCAATATATCTGGAATAAATTCGAGGGGCATCACTCTGGTTAACCACTATTATTTCGGTTACATTCCTCTAACTTCTACCGCTCTCTACTAAATCTATAATTCAGCCTCGGTTTAAAACAGAAATTCTAGACATTTTTAACTTATTTTAGTTAAGTTGACATGTCAAAAATTCACCTTAGAGGTCGATTAGGTTGTTTATTGTTATACGAATAGTTGTTTATTAACTTTTAGATGGGCAAACCCTGATTTCATTCGAAATCCGTGTGGGCAAATTTGGACATCTTCATTTCATCCTCCCTGTATTAAAACTGCAAATATTTAAATATTGTGATGGCATACAGTAGTTCTGAAATTAGCGGCTTTTTACTTGATACCTATACCAAGTCATAAAAAATAAAAAACAATAATACAAATACATTATTAAATTTGGTAACACTCTTTAGGGAAGTTAAAATTAGGAGTACATCTCCTAGGTATTCAAATGTTTCAATGACTAAGTGTATTTTTAATTAGCCATATTTCTAAGTTATGGTTTAAAATATATATTCTTTTATTCACTCTATATTAGAAATTAAAGTTTCAAACTTGATGATGTGGTACAGTAAAACTTTACGTATACGTATCATATGAAAAAAATTAAATCTTCATGCTCTGTCTCTTTTTGGCAGTCATATTAAATTTTGGTTTATTTACAAGCTCACGTAACTTTTAGTTTTCCTGGATAATACAAACTTTCAACTCAGCATAAAATTGCTTGAATGATAATATATATATATATATATATATATATATATATATATATATATCCATTCGAAATTAATGTTAAAATCAGTGACTCGTTGTAAGTGTTGACTAGTGTAGTTAACCAAATGTACTGTCATTCAAATGTTATTTTTTCAAATTAATGGTTAATCGAATCGTTTTGTTTTCGAACATTATGTGATTAAACATTTTCGACAATTGTACATTTCGTTTTCGAAATTTTTGTCATTCGAATTACATATACATAATTCATTTTTTTTAATTCGAAATAAATGGTTTTCGAAAATTATGTTTGGAAATAATTAGTTTCCAAATTTATACCGCTACCACTTTTTCTGTTTAATACTACATTAAATACTGAATTATTAATGTAAAACGTCTAATAATAAAATAAATAAAAATAACATAATAAGCAGACTATTGTTCATGAACGCATTTAAAGACAAAGGTCATTTCATAAACAAAGCTTTTCACAAACAAAGAATTGTATAAAAATGTTTACCACTTGTCTGCTTTATATATGATTTCCACCTTTACAAGGATCATTTTTCACTTTAAATGAATTACTAAGAAGAATGTTTTGAAATGATTAATAATGAATTTCTGCATTTGCACTGTGGATTTTTACTCTTAGATTAAACCTTAAAAGATCTAATTGCTTTTCAAGCTGTAGAAGAAATGATTTATGTAATCTAAAAAATGTTTTTTAGAAGTCAGCAGCTTAAATAAAGAAATACATTTACTAACTTTTTAAGACACAGCTAGAGCGAAATACTGTTTTTTAATTTTTAGTTCATTCGAAAATTATTTTTGGTTCCTTTAGAACTAGATATAAATGCTTTTAGTATTTTTCTTATTATGCTTAGAGTACTCTACCCGAAGAAAATAGTCGTATTAGAGTGGTGCTAAATACGCTTTAATTTTGGTGAATTTTTCAGCAACTATAATTTCGTCATATATTTATTTTAATTTTGTGAATGATAAAGTTGCAACCTTACGTTTCGAGCTGCCAATATTACAAAACGAATAATTATTAATGTACTTCATACAGTCTTAAAAAGGTCTGTGACAGAAAGGTAAATTTCGTCTCATAAAATTAAATTGACTGCTTCTAGTTATCTCTAGATATTTTGGTATTATCTGTTTTTTTTTAAACTGGATTAAGTAAAATTAACCTACGGTTTCAATTTTCAAAAAGCCGCTTTGCTTCAAGTAGCAAAGAATTTCAAAGTTTTCGTTACTGCTATTGCCATAATAAACTCCTGGACCAAATTAACGCATAACAAAAATATTGCCGTATTTAATATGTTTAAAATTGTTTGACGCAGTAATCCGATTTTTATGATTGCTTTTTTAAATTATAGGTTGTTTATCTCGGAACATTGCAATATACAATAAGTTTAAAAAAAACTAGTTCTCACTATACATAGGTTGCTGAAAATATTTCGGATTTTGACCCCAATATTTGAAACACGCTGTGGAGTTCAGTAGTTATATTTTAGCATTGCGTCTACAACGGGCTTTTAGCCTCATTTTTTATTAACATTTTGGTTTTTGAATCGCTTTGTTATCTATATTAATAATGAAGATAGGATTTGTAAAAGTTGGAATGTTTTTTTACTGTTAGAAATGAGCATCACTGCTCTTGAAATCACGAGATATTAAACATAGTATTCTTAGGATTTCTGTTAACATAGAAAATTATTTTTGTTATCTGACAGGTGTAGTATTTGTCAAAAAACTCGGATGCTTAATTTTATTTTTAATTTGTAATTTGACTGAACAAGAAACAATAAAGGTAGTGACTTTAGTAAATGAAGGTCAAAGCTAACGATATGTGGCTGATCAGTTGGGAGTTAATGAATCCACCATTAGTCGAATATTGCGACCATACAATGATTTAGATATTCTTTCTAGAAGATCAGGTCAAGTTAGAAAAAATCAACTAATGAAAAAGGTGAACGGTTTCTGAGGCAAGGGGTACTAAGAAATAAACGAGTTACTATCCCAAGTTTAAGGGAATTATTACAGTATGAAAAAGACTTAATGGGGTGGGTTTGGACAATAACAGGATAGAACCAGAAGATTACGGTTCGCTAGGGAGCACTTAAACTGGACTCTAGAGCAACGGAAGCGTGTTTTATTTTATAATCAAATACAAGTCAGTCTTAGTTCGCCCGATGAATGGAGAAAGAGAGGAGAGAGGTTTGCTGAGCGTAATGTATCGCCAGAAATCTCTTTTGGCTGCAATACAATCAACTTTTGTAGAGAAATGTCTTTTAATGCTCATACCAAGTTGGTACCTATAAGGAAAAGATCTATAAATGCAGCCTTTTATATCGAAAATATTCTTACAAACCATGTAGTGCGGTTCGCTCTATGCGTCGGCGAAAATTTTTATTTTCATGCAAGTTAACGCCCGACCTCATATTACAAGACAGGTATAAGAATTTTTACAGTAAGTCAGTATTCTAACTACGGACTGGCCACCTAAAAGCCCAGATATGAATTCTTTTGAGCATTCATTGGAATGATATAAAACGAACATTCACCTGCCCCTACATATCTTAGGAAGATTGAGGAAGCTCAAATACAAGCCAGAGGAATATATACACGTAATTAATTTAATTTTTGTAAAGTTTATATTATTTGTACCTTTACTCTTAATTAAAAACTGTCTAACACCTATAATTAAAAAAAAAAACAATTATATGAAACTATTAAATAAGGGAACGCGTTGTTTTATCAGAGTGTTTTATTATTTATCAATAGAAAAAATATCTAAAGTAAAATAAATTATGGGAAACGTTTTATTTTGTGTTAATTATTTTTCTCTCTAAAAAATTGAAATACTAAGGACTATACTATGTTCTCTAATAAAATTTATATGAATTTCATTTATACTTATTTTGCACAAACCACAAATAAAAATTCATCCTTTAATGTCAACTATCATATTTTATTTTCATTTTTAGCTGGTGAAACAGTGATGTTCTGTCATTTTTAGAGAACTTGGGCATTAACTACAAAACAACTCCAAATATACGGAGGGGGAAACACAAGCTATCACCGGATATGCAAACAACTCTCGATTAATTTATAAAAGAATGTGGATAGTAAAGGCGAGAAATTGATCTTTTTAAAATGTTTTCTAATAACATTATTAAAATTTAACCTTCGCTATTTCCGTGTCCTCTTTAAAATAGCTGCCGATGAACGAAGCAAATGCTGGGCTAGGTTAAATCGAAAGAGAGCAACCAATAAGGGACGTATGGTATAAAAGGTTAACTAAAAAATTAACGATATAGTAACGCATTATCGGAACGAGGAGGGAACATCAAATTCGCGATTCCCGAGCTGTCAGAATGTTTAGAATAATATATTCGTAGGGGTATATCAGAAACATTCCGCTACGTCATTTGTATAAAACAAATCAAACAAAAAAAGGAAGAAACTTTGGTTGGATATTCTTCACCTAGAGTCCCAAATCCTCGGAGATGGAGTCTATTAAAGTGTTTAGATTTACGCCGTACTCTAATTTAAATTACGTTTTTAGGTAAATAAGTAAAAACTTATTTTATTACAGTTTCTCTACCATGTCGTCAAGAAATGAAATATGTATTCTCGATTTTATTTACTACCATACATATAATCTTACATATATAGGGTGTTTCAAAGAACATCGGTCATCACCTAATGCGGGATTCTTTAGATAAAAGAGGACATAAAACGAACCATAATTATTCCTTCATAACTTTTATGGTGTTGGCATTTTTGACAATTTGATCTATGGCTATGATTATCTAACTAATTTTACATAAAAAGGTACTATTATTTTAAGCCTGTAAAGGCAACCATGTACCAACTATTTTAATTATAAATATTTTATTTTTTAATTACTGAGGCATATTTAATACTAAAGGTACTCTTTATTATCACCAATTGTAAAAAATAATAATCATTTTAGTTTTGGTACTTGCTTTTAACATTCCCACGCACTCTTTAATACTTTTCCTAAAAATAAAATATATTGCTTGAGTTTTGAATTGATTTTAATAACGGGCGGATTATTTAAAATTAAAGTATACCGAACATGATTAAATTTATGGACTTAAATTAGGAGCACGATTTTTGTGTAAAATGAATGAGAGATAGGTGTCATATATCAAATTTTCAAAAATACTAATACCAAAAAAGTTTAATTGTGAAAAATAATAGTTATTAATTCTATTTAGAAATCCAAAGAATTACATAATTACTTTATACTGTAAAATAAAAAGAATTTTCTTTATTTAAAAAATACACTAACTCTGAACGGTGAGTATGACCAGAGTATGTCAATATTAACCAAGAGCTCACAAGCTACATTATACTAAAAATTTAGCCAATTACCCAAGAAGCTATTTTTCATAAGAATGGTATCGGGTCCTTTATCATTTCTCTCTACATTAGTAGTAATGATAATTATAGAAAAAACCACTACTTAATAACCAATCTAATAGCCATCAAAAAATAAATCTTCTATAAAAGATCAAATTTCAGATTTTAAAATCATTCTTTTATATGACGACGTTCAATGAATAAAGAAGATAAATGTTACAAATTTAAATCAGGCGACCAATACAAGTGTAAGTATGCTAATACCGACATGTGTGATGCCTGGTGATCGACTTTTCGTGGGTAGGTGATGTATAATTGGTAATCAATCACTTGTCATTATAGAGGACAATTCATTATTCGTTATCGGGCTATTCTCTTTGTAGCACACCCCGGTTTTCATTTACAAATTTTGATCAAATATGAATAATTCATTGTTTTTTACCTATTTCGAAAAGCACGCTTGAACAGGTCTCGGTATGATGTAAAAATATTGCGTTCAATATGTTTTAGCTTTGTTTAAATATGTGAATTTCAATCCATGTAAAAAGTGTTAGGGTAGCAGTTAGTTGCATAAATAAAGTGCTCAACAGTTTTTTTGATCCACTCGGTCAAAATAATTAATTTGGTTGAAAACCTCATTGCTGTGCCAGAAATGGTTTCGGATTCTGTTGCTGCTGGCAAAGATAATTATCTCTCTTAAACCATCGGGATTTCAAAGAAAATCGAATCTTTGTTAGCTATCAATTTTCCCGGCGTGCCAGAATAGCTCTACATCCGATTTAACATTATTAATAAAAAATGTAAAAAATTAATAAAAAAGGTAAAAAAATAGGATTTTGCTTGACCTTATATTTCTTATAGCTAAATGGTGATAGAAGAACTAAAGAGATAATTTACTTTTAATTCTTTGATATTTTTAGTAGTAATTTTAATTCGTTTTTATTGCTAAAAAATATTTTCCGCTTTTTTCAAAAACGCTCGTAATAGCAAGTGTGAATAGTTTTATTTAATAAAATGTGCTCTTTTTTGAGAAACAAATTAAAACCGTTTTTATGCATGCACTTCTAAAATTATAAAAAAGGATTATAATAATTTAAATATTATAAATTTAAATAAAAAAAAACTAGAGCGCTCTTAAAAATCGGATATAATATTTTTAATAGATTTTTCCATACAAATATTTAATATCTGATATATAGTATCTTAATTCGATGGTAAGTAATCTATATAAATATTTTTTTAAAAACTTACATATGATTTTAACGAAGTTTATTTCTCCTGTTTTTACTTCCTTTATAAGAAAGAAGTATTGTAACACTCCGAAATGTTTGCAAATCTTTGCGTTTTTGGGTCACTGGACTCCGAAAAATATGATGTCTCATTTCCTTCAGTATGTCATTTTGTCTCTAGGCGACATAGCATTAAAATTCCATTTCCTGGAATAAAACCTTTTCTTGGTGGAGGAAAATAATAAAGGACATAATTTATTTTTTGTAGACTACGCAAATAACGTTATGAAAAATAAATAATTATGTCAATTTCCCAGTCTAAAGTTTTAAATGAATTGATTTTACCCAGTCTATTAAGTGAATTAATTATTTAAACATAATACAACCCCATTATCATTGAACTCCATTGAAACTGATGACAGTGAGGAGCGTTTTTCCTATTACGAATAACGACGCAATCTACATTATCTTCAGTCTTCACTTAAGTCTTATACCCACCCCTAAGTTATTCCGAAAATTACCGAGCAGCTTGGGATAACAACGCTCATCCCCAGATAACCTAACCTAAACCTGTCTATAACCTGAAGATAAATACTCAAGTGGCTAAAACCCCATAATTACTTGTTGTTAAGTAAGAAAGAAACGGCACATCCTAATCTACACTGATTTATTGAACAATATAAACCATACGTTTGTTTTTTTGAAGAAGAAACCATCTTGACAATAATAATAATAATAATAATAATTGGTACAAGTAAATGCAAGCTACTTCATATCAACAAGGGACAGTGGAAAGACCACACTACGGGGGAAACAGACACAGAAAACATTCACATTCTCATACGCTCTGAGTTCACTAAACACAGGAAGTTACATCCCAACGCATGCAAGGAAAGGCTCACCATCGAGAGAAAAGAAGGAGGTATGGAAAAATTATAGATATACAATCGCTAAATAAAGAACAAATTTACGAAGTCAGAAAATTCTTCCACAACAAACAAACTAAGCTCTACAAGGCAATAGTGAAGACAGACAAGAATTATACACCGCTCGACCTGTCTCAAACGAGCCACGCAGCAGACGCACACAGTCATATCCAATCACGACTAGAAAAGATGAACACTTGGTCTGAAAAAACACTTCACGGAAGACGCAGATACCACATAAAGCAAGACCATATACATAAAAAGCTTTCATATACGTGGTTACAAGAAGGGCAGCTGTTCCCTGAAACAGAAGGCTTCCTGCTTGCCAGAGAGAATCACTTATTTATTTGACATGGCTGTCTCCAACGACGAGAACATCCAAGCGAAATACAGTGAGAAGATCGCCAAATACACCGACTTGGCAATGGAAGTAAAAAGGATGTGGAAACAGGAAAGAGTCATCATTGTTCCTCTCGTCATATCAGTAACAGGTCTCACCCCAACAACGTTTATACTGCATTTGGCTCAATTAGGACTTAATACAGACATTCACAGGAACATCCAGAAATCGGTCATTTTAAAAACATGTAGCATAATTAGATCATTTCTTAATACACAATAGTTGTTTTTTTTCCATTTCCTTTTTTTTTATTTTTATTTTTTGTACTGACTTGGTATAATCCCGTCAGTATAAAATACAACCACAGGAATACTGTGAGACAACAAGTCGTAATAATAATAATAATAATAAAAATAATAATAATAATAATAATAATAAATAACATCCAATCACGACTAGAAAAGATGAACACCTGGTCTGAAAAACACTTCACGGAAGACACAGATACCACATAAAGCAAGACCATATACATAAAAAGCTTTCATATACGTGGTTACAAGGAGGGCAGCAGTTCCCTGAAATAGAAGGCTTCTTGCTTGCCATCAAGGACAAAGTCATAGCAACCAGAAACTACCGAAAGCACATCATCAAGGACACAACTATTGAAGACGAGAGGTGTAGGAGATGTCACCAGCAGAGAGAAACGATCGATCACTTAACGAGTGGATGTAGAATAATGGCCGGAACTGAATACACCCCGAGACACAACTCAGCAGCGATGGTAGTTCATCAAGCATTAGCCACAGCATACAAACTAACGGAGAACACAGACCCTTACTACCATTATACACCAACATCTATACTTGAAAACGAAGACTACAAGCTCTACTGGGACATTGACATTCACACAGATAAAACAATCCCCGCAAATAGACCCGATATCACCTTTCAATCCAAAAAAGAGGAAATCACTTATTTATTTGACATGGCTGTCTCCAACGACGAGAACATCCAAGCGAAATACAGTGAGAAGATCGCCAAATACACCGACTTGGCAATGGAAGTAAAAAGGCTGTGGAAACAGGAAAGGGTCATCATTGTTCCTCTCGTCATATTAGTAACATGTCTCACCCCAACAACGTTTATACTGCATTTGGCTCAATTAGGACTTAATACAGACATTCACAGGAACATCCAGAAATCGGTCATTTTGAAAACATATAGCATAGTTAGATCATTTCTTAATACACAATAGTTGTTTTTTTCCATTTCCTTTTTTTTGTTTTTATTTTTTGTACTGACTTGGTAAAATTCCGTCAGTATAAAATACAACCACAGGAATACTGTGAGGCAACAAGTCATAAAAACAATAATAATAATATTAATAATAATGGCTCAATATACAAAATTCATCCTATAATCATCAATTTCCTAGCAACTATCAAGCATCAGTGGAGAACGAACCTGAGGATCTATAATGAAGATCAATCTCTGGAGGAGAATCATTATATCCACTGTGGTTCTGGTTAGCGATGAATCCCCTTCCACGTTGCTCAACAATACCGGCCATGGCTTCAACATCAAAGCCAATAGAGACGATTCCCGAACCATATCCCACCTTCTCTATATGGATGATATTAAGTTCTATGGTGGAAACCACAACCAACTCAAAAAACTTATTGACGCGACGTACACCTTTTCAAAAGAGAAAAATATAAAGCTTTAAACATCGAAAAAGGCAAAGTCATTAATGGTGATGTGGCCATATCCAAGGGAGAAATAGTGCAAGCGATGAACCAAGAAGAGACCTACAAATACCTAGGATTCGAACAAGCTAGACTACTCGATGATAAGCAAAGAAAGACCAAAATGAAAGATAGTATACTCTTCTGAAAACCGAACTGAACGCCGGAAATCTCATTACAGCAATTAACACCTATGCTGTGCCCGTGTTGATCTACAATTTTGGAATCTTGAAATGGACTAACTCGCAGCTAGAGGGACTACATCGAACTATTCGCCTAATGATGACCAGTACAAGTCACTTCACCCAAAGTTAACTCTCCGAATGACCTTACCACAAAGAGAAGGTGGAAGATCCCTTGTTGACTTGACCAATTCACAAGATTTCTTCACCAACAAGGCAGAAATATCAAGCTTCCACCGCATAGTGACCTTAAGTGACAACTCGTACTGTCCACTCAACCTCGCAAGTGACAACATTATCCTAAAGCCACTTTCAGATCCCGACATCCAACAGTGGGCTCAAATGACATTGCACGACCGACATCACAATGACTTGAAACAGCCACACATAGATAATGAAGGATCCAACAGGTAGCTGAAGGATGGACAACTATTCCCAGAGACAGAAGGATTTGTGATGGCAATACAGGACCAAGTTATTAACACACAATTCATCATCAAAGACCAGTCTGTTGAATCCGATAAGTGTTGAACATGTAGCGAGAGATCAGAGGCTATACAGCGTATAACACCTAGCAAACACCGACTACCTCCAGCGACAGAACCAGGTCTGTAAGATCAAACACCAGAAGCTTGCCAACATATACGGGCTCCTGAACACCGTTGTGCTCTATTATAAATACCAACCAAGTTCAGTGCTTGCATATACTGTACTACGATCGGGCAATTATCACCGACAGACGGGTGACGAATAATCGGCCTAATGTGGTACTGTTAAATAAGAAAACAAAAACAGGTTATTTGCTAGATGTCGCTGTACCCAACAATAACAACGTGTTGGATAAATATCAATAGAAAAAGGCGAAAGTGATCTTCATGTGATAGCGGTCATCGTATCATCAACTGGACTAATTCCAAAAACACTAGAACAGAATCTGAAAATCATAGGACTGCATACTAATACAATCATCGACATTCAGGAGGCAGTCCTGCTCAGTACTTGCCACATAGTGAGAAAATTCTTACAGGACAACACATAAAACTAATAGAAACCAACCTTTTGATGCATGCATCCGGGATGGGCTTGGAACCCAACATCTGTTGAGAAATTGATTGTCAATTTCGATAATAATAATAATATAATAAAATAAATTAAAACAATTACAGTTTATAGTGTTTGCATAAAGTTTTTGCGAAATAAATATATGCATATAGAGGGTTTATTGTAGTAGAATTCTGTAAGTTGTGTATAAAGAAAGGCGAATTTACTGATTTTTTTTCTGTTTTTTAAATTAACTCACAAACTGATTCACAAGGAATATTTAAAGAATTTTAACAGAAAGTTAATAAAAATTATAGGGGTTTTTATATAAAATGTAAAAACTGTATGTTAACGATATTTTTACGAGAAAATAAAAATGTAGTTTCACACTAACAAATAAACTTTAGCAGAATATTTAGCCATAGATATAACAAATTCTAATTATTACCATTAGAATAATAATTTATATCGCAGTTAATTTGAATGGAATAATCTGCGAGCTCGCTATATTTACGCTAATGCTTTAAACTCATAATTAGAGATACCCATGTATAAAACGACTATTCCAGTTTATTGCAAGAATATTATTGGAATTCATATTTGCAGTTGTATTTTGTATGTTGACCGATATTATGGTTCTAAATATAGATTTAAACCGACAAATTTTTCATTTTGATATTTACGTTTTACGAGTTTTAGTTTTTACTGACAACTATTGTTGATATGTTAATTAATATTTCCCAGTTTGATGTCTAAATACCCTTTTTCTTTTGTTTTGATTAAATTTTTACGTTTTTTTATATTCAAATTCTCCTTTTTATACACTTTGCAACTAATATAGCTAAATCTATATGTAAATCGTAAATGATATTTATCGGTCCAGTGCACTACCATAAAATGCGGATAAATTTAAATATGCCTTATAGCAATATTAAATTTCACAATTCACAAATGCGTTTTAATTAAAATATAAATTCTGACAGAGATTTTAAAATTAAATTTTATAGTTCATTATTTACTGGCTCAATACGGTTCTAAAGAAATACTAAAGAAAAGCGTGGATAGCGTTGTATTTTACATTATAACTTGTTTGTGTGATCTGAATGCTATAATGTTGTAACTTTAATATACAAATCTAGACAACTAATTTAAGATATTAGAGCAGTTTATTCTATTTAAGAATTAAAATTAAGTTATGTTCAAAGAAATACCAAAATCGGCAAATTTTTCGCGATTGTAATAAAATTGGCTTTTTTTCGTGTAAAATTCTTTTGAAGTAAATATACAAATCGAATAGGAAGCAAACAAAATTTAGATAAACCAAATTAAATTTTATCATAAAGTTAGCCTTGAAAGTCCTAAAAACTTTAAATATGTTACGGCTCGTAGTTAATTCAGTGGCATACTGGATCATAATTCATAATACATTTTTCTATGCCGTAGTCACAAGAGATTTTTTACATACTCGATTCTGTAGTACTGCTGTACTACCGTTATTTAATATCAGCAGCAGATTTTTAGGCTGTGCATCCTAAACGTATCTAAAATTGAAATAAAAAAGAAAGAAATATAACTGAATAAAGGTAGATCAAAAAAAGGTCGTGCCTTCCATTTTTTCGTGAAAAGCTGAAAATGATTTTATTTTACTTTCAGCATCCCAAATCAGAATAATGAGTTTGCGACAATTTTTGAGGTAAGCTAAAGTTTTGAGAGCTAAAAAGCCACGAAATGTTGGTACTTTTTGCAGTTTCTGGCTCATAACATCTAAAGAGTGTATCACACCGGATGAGAAGTCAAAATGAGCAAATCTTTCCATTTCGGCTGAAAAGTGCCCTCACTTTCAAACGCCTGCGATCCGAAAACAGCTGTTTCAAATGAAAAATGTAAGATACGAAAGTTCCAGAGCATCAAATTAGGCGTTCAATGAGGATACAATTTTTAAAAACAAAATCACCCACAATCGTCTGGGAAATCATTTCTATACACTTTGATCGTTCACTTTGTTCCCTACCTTTTATCTAGGACAGCCAAGGTGGTCTGGGGGTGGTGTATCGGGGAGGTTAGGACCTCCGTGTGTGGTGTAGTCCCAGCTAGCACTAAAGTAGCTACAACTGTTTCCGCTACTAATCTTTAGGAGTTTTTACGTATTTATTACTAATAATCAATACTTTGGGTTACACGTTTTTAAGTATTATATATGTATTTGTTACTGCGAATAATACTTTATAGTAATTTTTCATGTAAAGTAATTGTATAATAACTACTGCCAAGCAACTACTTAAGGACTTGACTCCAAGGTCGTCATTTCTTTTCCGTGACATAATAGTAATTATGCATAAGGATATTTATAAGGACAGTGGCAACAATAGAATAATCAATTTTTGATTGGTTCGGCCATATTACTGCTAAAATCGCTTTGTTTACTTTTCGCCTACGTAAGTTTGTTATGAGGATTGTTGTTTTAGTGTCACATTTTATTATTTTTTGTGATTATTAAAATGAATATTGATTCCAACAAGAAGTTCTCAGCCACTGGTCATATAGAGAAATGTATTTAAGCTTGGTTCACCTGTTTTGTGCTTGTAATTATGGTAGTGCGTATTTTCCCCTAAACTACACCGGCCCAAACAGTTAGTGGACCTAACAGTCGAAATCCCGACAGATTGGAATGTGTGGAATGCGGCGCTAGCCCGACACTTTAAATAGCGAATTGGGTAGCTACGCTACTGGCTAAAAATTCTTTAAATGGGCCTGCTGTGTTGTCAAGTTTTATTGATAAAAATAAATATATTGTTTATTCATTGTTAATCAAAACCACACAATGAAAAAACGATGTTAGCGTATTTGCCTGCATTCTAACTTTGAAGTGAAAATATTTTGACTGATTTTTTTTTGTTAGTTATAAAGTATTACTTTATCATAGGATAATTTCTATTTAATGGAATAATGGAGATTGAATATTGAAAAAAAATTGTTGGAAAGCCCAGGAAAAGGTTATTGCTTGTTTGCATTGAGATGATTTTAAACCTTCTACTTCTAAACTGGGTATGTTTATTTTAGAATAGTGTGATTATGGTATAAAGTTGCAACCATTTCGGTTTTTGGACTCTTACACTCAGATAATCTTATTTGTTATATATAGGATTGAGTCCCCATCTGTTATTAATGTGGATGTTGTTCCCTACCTAAAAATAAAACAAAGTTTTACTAAAAAGACTATATAAAAATTCACAAAAGCCTTGAAGATTGAACATATATCTTTTAACTAATTTGTTTTGTGAGCTTTTTGAGACACATAATTTTAACTTTTTTAAGTTTTTTTAGTGTTTAATTTTTTATTCTGATCTTAAGCAAATACCTATCTAAAAATCTGTTTTTATCAGTCACATATTGATTAGTGTTTTTAAGATTGTTAATGATTTTCCCTAAGCTTGTTATTCACGCAGGTACTTTATTAATTATAATTTGTGTCTTCTCTAAGTCTTCTTCATGTTTCATATAGGTATCGTTGACAAGGCTTAGGAAGTTAGTCCTGCTCATAAATATGTGCATTGCAGATATTAGTGACGTGTATATTATAGTCATACTTGAGTACTCTTGGTTGCCCTGTTTGCATAGGAAGAAAGAAAATAATTTAGTTACGTGTATTGATCTGAGTGTCATATAGCCCCAGTTATAGCCCATTCCATCAATGTAATAATTGGGCCTCTTTATTATATGGAAGCTTCAAATTCTGCACCTTTAAATTTAATATGTTTGTCACATAAAGTGGATAAATTTACTAAATATGCTAACATAAAGTGGTTCGTTTATAATTACTGTTGCTGAGAAAGTGTGTAGTTTGAGAACTAAAAAAGACGCACCATATGATAAATGTAGTGTCAACTTTATTTTTAATTCTATGTTGAATAAATTTTTTAATTGCTGTATAGTGTATCACATATTTTGTATATTGATTAAAAATATATAGCTAAAGTGGATTAGAAATTTGAATAATTTTTCCCCATATTTTAAAAATATTAACGGTGGCCTATTTATATTTTCTCCGGTTGGCCTACACAATTCAGTAATAAGTTAATTTAGTAAGTATGCCAGATATCGCACATCACACCTTCAATTTTTTTTAAATCTAAGTATAGTTTAGGAAGAAGTTAGGTACATGATATAATTATAAATGACTAAAGTCTTTCGAAGATACCCTCAATTAATTTCATACTTTCAGATTCTTAAGTTTATTAACTGGTATAAAATGGTTTAGATCTTGTAAATTATTTTATCAGTTAACTTTTAAAATATAAACTTTTATAGCCTAATCTTATAGAATTTCCTAAAAATATTACATCTTATCGTTGACTTTGCCATATGTTGGGAACTGGCCACCAACCTTATAAGACTGCTTATTGTTAAAAAAAATTATGGTATATCTTTTAGAATCTTTATTCAGGTAAATTTTAAGTTTTCTAAATAAATAGTTCCAAACCAGTAAAAAGGTATCCTACAATAGCTTTATATATAGATTCCGGCATATCACAATTATCAGCTGTACATTAAGGTATCATAAGGCTAATAATACTTACTGTTAAGACAGTGTTTTAAGAGGGATATACATTGACTAAAAGCATTATCCCTTATATACCTGTAGTGCTTTGTTTAATGTCCGACTAAGTAAAATAATTTTTAATTGAGAAAAATCTAGTTTAAACAATATCTTATTTAACTGACTTTGACATAATGTCATTATTTGTCAACATAAACTCATAGTAAATGGTGTCAAGGATATATAACCAAATCCCCTTAGAATTTAAGAACAAATCATATTATATAATTATACAAAAATCTTGAATACTTCAAACGGAAGTAAGCATTTTATGATTGCATACGAATTTTGATTGATCATAAATTAAACCTCCATTTAACTTTTTTGTTGAAAGGGGTAGAAAAAATTGGTAAATGCAGAAGTTGTAGATTTTTAATCCATTACTTTCTATGTATACTGGGTGTTTTTTGGAAAAGCATGACATTTTTTTTGTTTTGATGACACCCTGTATATGTCCATCAAATGGGTCTTTTCTTGTTAATTATATTAGGTTTGACACATTGAATACTGGAAATTGACAACATATCTATTATCAGAGATGTTAGAGAAAACATAACACAGATATGAATAGCTTGCCTCTTATGTCATAATTTTTCTCAGTTGTCTTTAAAGGTAAAGATATCAAACCTAACATATTTATGATTAGCAAAAGGATGTCTATTTAATGAACATACAATAACATGGGTGTCCCATAAAAAATAGGGGGTTCAATTTATAATCAATATTCCTGTACATTATTAGATGAAAATTGATCATTTTATGATTAGATTAATACTATTTGTTTGCTTGGTATTGTTATTATATTTTGTTGTTGGTAAAAGTATTTCTGATACAACCTATCTTCAATTTTAATTTTCATGGTTTTAATATGATAATTTTAAAATGATGCACATACAGCTATAGACCATGGTATTTTGAGTATATTATATTATTATCCTTTATTCAGCTTTTTGCTAGTTTACAAATTCACAATGTTGTATTTATTTAATATATTATATTTAATATATTATTATATAAACAAAAAAACTTAATTTTACAAAAGAAAGTACACTTAATACAAAACATAGAAAAATAGTTAAGTAAAGAAACTTAAAATATTTAATACAGTCAGGTAATAAAACTCAGATACTAAAACTAGAAGGAAAATATAAGTTTAACGAAAAAATTAAGTGCTAAAATAAATATAATATATAATAACTAGGAATAAGTTTTGTAATTTTTTAAATAAAACACATAATTTTACTGAATTATTTGTTTTTGAATGCATAAAAATCATACAATTACATTAACTATTACAAATTTAAAATAAAAAGCTTTCAATAAGTAATACCAGAGTCAACAACAGAAGATTTTTTAGTTCGAAAGTTCATTTAGAAAAATTATTTATATAATTTCCCATAAGAAAATATAATGAAAAAGAACTTGGTAAATTTCAATAAAAACTTTAAAGTAACAAATGTCCACACAGACTCTGAGACATCAAGAGAATACATTTTTCATTTTTCACTCCAATGTTATACTTCCTTCCTCAGCAAAGCTTAACTCTCAAATGTTAGCTAAACATTTTGATGCTAAGGTCTGTTTGAGATGGAAAACTGTTACTTCCATCACAATATCCAAAGTTTTAATCTTGATCCTAAAAAACAAATTAGAAAAAAAAACTAAAAAGTAAAAAACATTTTATTCCTCATTAAAATTTGACTTTATGAAGTCGGCATCAAATTGATTTTTAATTACTTAATCACACACATATATATATATATATATATATATATATATATATATATATATATATATATATATATATATATATATATATATATATATATATATATGTATATATATACTACCTGGTCTTTATTTAATTATATTTATACATATTTTAAGACCATAAACTTGGTAAAACCTATAGAGATCCCTAAGAAAATGAATGACAAAAATTCTAACTTTTCACTTAAGTGTTTTTCTTTCATTCGATTGTTTAACGTTGTTTAATATTATGCTACGAGTCGGTGTTGGTCTATCTGGAAACAGTCTATGATTTTCGTTACGAGCTATCGATGCATTTTTACCATGTAAATAAAATAATTCAATCATGTCGAGTTTCTCTTCTTCCGAATAACCCATCGTCCAACGTATTAGATAATAAAAATGCTCGTAAATAGATACTTCTGACCGGTAAACGTCAAAAATGCGTCGTTAATTGCAAATGTCTTAACCATGGCTGACTATGTTTTAGCGCAAACTACCTTACCATTTCTTTAATGTTTAAACGCTTATATATCCAAAACTAATTAACAGAATATATTAAAAGTATATATATTTGAAATTAGAAAAAAAAGATCATCAAGAATATGATTTAATATACAGGGTGTTTCATTTTAAAAAACCGACAACCAGTCAAAATTTGACATTTCCGATAATATTTTCACACTAATGATATAATATTCTAAATCTTCATAAAAAACTTAACAACTCTTGTATTTACGACATTTCCGTACCTATTCAAATAAATACAAATTATATCACTTTTTTACAAAATGAATAATTTAAGTCTGACTACAAATTTCATAAGAAATTAAGTACTGCTACCCCTCTTTTTGACTAAATATGGTGGTGGTTTTTGAAGCTAGATTTAAGGTGTGAACGAACTATTTTTAACGAATTAAAGAAGTAATCAAAATAACTGGCTTCTTAAAGCTAAAAAAGCAAGCTTTCAAATTCTGAAAAGATTAACAGGATACATTGTCTTGTTTTTAAAATACAGACAACTGTATTTTTGCTATAATAACTTTAATTAAGTTTATGTAGAGAGTTTGTATGAATTTTTTCTGAGTCCAGTCTGGAGTTAGCCTAACCCTGGATGTAATAATAATAGCTATATTTTAAAAAATGATATACTTTAAATCATTTTGTGTATTTAATCACCAATATTCGTAAAAGTTATAGATCTGTGTCAGTTTCTAATTATTGTGAGGCATTTGACACAATCCCTCAGGCTATGCTACGGGACATTGTGGATAGCTATATGATGTGGAAGATCCGTGTTGATTGTTTTCAAAAAGTATCTAATTATTTTAAAGTAGGAGCAGCTTTGAGCCAGCTCAAAGAAATCAAAATTGGAGTACTATAAGGTACTGTGCTGGGTCCTGTGCTTTTTAACATGTATATCAACACTCTTTGTAATCTTGGCACAAGGGGGTAAAGTAGTTGCCTATGCTGATGACTCCATTTTGATTTTCCCCAATAATACATGGGAAGAAGTGTAGGATTTATTAATTAAGGACATGAATAAGGTTAAATGGTTTTTGGATCATTTTAAACTGACTCTTAATGTAAAGAAAACTAATTTATTCAATTATCATAATATAACAATTAATCATCCAAATTTTAATTAAATTAGCATAGATTATTGGAGAGTACTATTACAGCTAGGAAATAAAGCAATAAAAAGTTTAAAGAAATAAAAAGTTTTAAGAAGTAAAAGTCTATTCATAAATAAGTCAGACACATTGTAATGGCATAAATAAAATCTACTTCACAAAATGGAGAATGAGTCCTTATATAGCTTGTTTTCAGAATAAATCTGAACCTAAGATTATATTAAACATAAATTGTATTTAAAACACATTACAGTAAATATTATCTTCTTATGATGTAATCAGTTTTTCAACTCACAAAGGGGTTGTTTTCACTTGCCTCGCCCCTGGCAATAACTGAATCGGTATAGTTGGTAATAAGGCCAGATTTTAACCAATGACACAGTCCAAGATATCATTTTCTTACTTTCTAGAACTTCCATCTTGTTGGTGATCTTATTACATAATCATCATCATCCTTGGGCATACTAAAAATATAGAAAATTTCTAATTTCTTTCAAAAACATTAATACACTTATTAAAAAAGGAAATGAATTAAATAGATATGTCACTACTTAGAAAAATAACCAGGTACTGGTGAACTTATGCTATTTGAATTTTAAAAAGAAAACGAACAAAAAACTACATATTATATTTAAATAATGAGCCCATATAATTTCAAAAAAATTGATCAAACTAATGCTTATTTGTGGAAGTATATTCTAGCTTTATCTTAGGCATGTTATAAACATATCAGAAGTTGTGCCATCTATGCATTTCTACATTCCGATAAAACTTTAAATTCTATGAATGTGAGTTTTTAAATATTTACAATTGGACAAAAAATGGTGGATCTACAGGCATGTCCTTTATTTTGTTTAGCTGGCCGTTTCACAAATATTAATGCAATTTTTAACAGACTTCAAAAAATGAGGTTATCAATTTCACCCTATGCATTTTTTTATGTATGTACAACGATTACTCTGCGACGGTTTGAACAATTTAGATGAACTTTTCAGGGAATATTCCGGATATTGCCCGAGTGGTCCCACAGCTAGCATATTTTAAAAAAGTATGACGTTCACCATTTTATGAGGAATTTACATAGATATTATATATGGTTATTTGTTAAATATGACTTTTAAAATAAAACTCATATAAATAGAACTAAAAAGGATGAAATAAAAAATGTATAAAAAATAAAACTGACTTCAAAAAATGCACCTAAAATTGGAAAATAATATTATATTCCATCTGGAAAATTTTAGTCACCAAACGAATAGAGATAGTAAAACCAAACACTCATTACATAAATATATTTTTGTAATTAGGTAACTAAGAATAAGTTGGGCTTTGACTTCACAGACACAGGGTATGGGATTCGCTTCAGGGGAGTTACTTCACAATATCTACTTCAGAAAGCGTTGTTCTCCAAACAGAGTTTTTTATAAAAAATAGAACGGAAAAATACTAAAAAGTAAAAAATAATATTTTATACCACATTGAAAATTTGACTTTATGAAGTCATCTTCAAACTAATTCTTAATAGCTTAATCATAAACAGACATTTATATAATGAGTACCCACATATATGGAAATGAAATATTATTGTTTACTTTTGTTTCTTATATTGATTTAGTAATTTTAATTTTTTTATTTCATCCTTGTTAGTTTTCTTTATACAAAGTTTCAAGTTATAAGGCCTAAACTTAGGTTAAAATTTTAGACTCCCTGAGTCCATTGCATATGAAATTTTGCCAGAATCGCCATATTAACATGCATACTTTTTTCCTGGCAATATGGTGAACGCGGTATAGATTGTCTTTCGCGCTCGTGTACACATGTAGAACACGTTAAATATGGCATCATTCCGATATATGTAATATGTTTGCTATGGGACCATTCCAGTAACATCCTGAATATTCCATTTCATTCCATACCATTGCTCTTTCCATTCATTTAACATCTTATTTGAGCTCAATATTTTTACTTATATAAGCAAATTTAATTCAATATCTAAATCAGATTTGTCAATAAGACAGAATTCTTAGACAATAAAGCATTTAAGTTACATTAAAATTTCAATTATATTTGTGCCATAAATAAATTCTTATTCATCTCTCATAGAAAACCTTGTAGTAGTAGTAGTAGTAGTAGTAGTTAGGGGGAGGTCTAGAGACCTGACTGGTAGGCCTATAAGGCCCTTTCAGTCTACCCCAGCTCCTCTTTCAACCACCACCCGCCACCAGGTGTACATCCTTGAATCTGCCTATCTTTACTATGTAAGTCTGCATATCCTTCCATACAAGATCCTTAACTTCGTCCCGATGCAAGACCGTAGTGCCGAAAATATCTCGCCGCAGTCTCGCTCGCGCTTCACATCTGCACAGGAAGTGAAGCGGAAATTCCCCTCTTCCTGACACTCCGTGCAGATAGAATCTTCCTCAATGCCTAACATAAAGAGGTGTCTCCTCAATCGACAGTGCCCCGTTACTATTCCTACGATGGAATTTAGAGCTTTCCTGTCTCGGGCTAGTAACCACTCTGTTCGGCCCTTATCGGGCTTCACAATGAAGTCTTTAGCTTGCCTCCCGACCCCGGACTGGCCCCATTCACGTTGAAGTTCATGTTGTGCCCATTCGTCGAGTGCTGTCCTTACCTGCTGCCTAGTAATGCTTAAAGCTGGTTCTGGTCCTAAATACGGGCTGATGGTACTGAGTCTAGCAAACTCATCTGCCCTCTCGTTGCCCTCAATCCCATAGTGTCCTGGCACCCAAACCAATTTCACTATTTTACGTCGCGCCAACTGCTCTAGCCTGTCACCGCATTCCTGAACTAAAACTGATCCCGCCATGGGTGAGTCGAGCGCCTTAAGTGCTGCTTGACTGTCTGAGCATATGACAATCTCTTCCTCTGCCCCCTCTATGACTTCCTTCATCGTTTTTGCCATTAGAATGGCATATACCTCAGCCTGAAACACCGTTGAAAACTTCCCCAAAGGGAAGCTGGACCCGGTTTGTGTAGCCCCAATATAAACTCCAGCACCAGAGGATTGCAACTGTGTCATACGTGAACCATCCGTATAGCAAACAATTGCCCCTCTGGAGAATCCCAGCCTGTTTCTCTCCCAGTCCTCTCTTTCGGGGATTGAGATACTATAACCCTTATGCCATCTTAGTCTGCCTGAGGGTCGCGCTATTCTGTAGGTAGATAAAGGGATCTCTCTTTCCACAATGTGGGAGATCCTTGCATGACCCACAACTTCACCTTTGGTATGCCAAGCTACTGCGTCTCTCATTCGCAAGTGCGCTGCCATAGCCTCTTTCTTAATGAAAGTAGACAATGATGGCAGCCCTAGCAAGACATCCAATGCTGCTGACGGTGTCGTCCTCATTGCTCCAGTTATCGCTAGGCTAGCCAGTCTCTGGACTTTTGCAAGACTGAAACGAATGGTTTTCCTCTCCACCGAGCGCCACCATACTATTGAGCCATATGATATCCGGGGTCTTATGACTGCTTGGTACAGCCAGTGCTTGACCCTAGGACTAGACACCATAGGTGCGGGGAGAGACAGCTGCCTTGAGGGCATCCGCCTCGCACCCCGATGTCTATCTGGTACCCGCCCTGACTGGCTTGGACGCCGCGCTCTTGCAGTGCGCCTCTAACCCAACGCACCAGATTCGTTTTAACGCTCCTGGCTGCGAACGAGTCGCAGATGACGTTTGTCCGTGCTCTATCAAACGCTCCTTCCACATCGAAAAACACAGCTAAAGCTGCTTCCTTAAATTGTATAGCCTTCTCAATCCTTTGCACCATACTGTGGAGAGCCGACTCCGTTGATCGCCCTCCCCTATATGCATGCTGATTAGCATGAATCGGTGAGACTGCTAGTGCTCCTTCTATTAGATGCCTGTCAATGATCCTTTCCAATGCTTTCATTAGTGTAGAGGAAAATTTATGATTTTAATTATCATAATGTATTTTTTTCTGTTTTTGTAAGAAACAATGTTTTTTTTTGAAATGTTATATAACTCGACTTAACAAATTACAAAATCAAAGTGCAACCTATCAAAATATAAAACAAGTAAAAAATATATTCATTATATATATATATATATATATATATATATATATATATATATATATACAAATATCAAAAATTAAACTAACAGTATAGAAGCTTAAAAACGAATCATGATTTTATTTACAATTTACACTATTTATATGAAAGACGAATGCTGCGTCAGTGGAAACTTGCTTGCTGGGCAGGTTCTGCTGACGAGGCGTCTCGGTACTCGCCGTCTCCTTGAGATAACCGACATCTGATATGGTGGGAACCAAGGGCATCGTACTTGAAGGTGACATTGCTCGTGAGAAAGGATATAACAACTCCCCCATTAAGATGAAAGTTGACGCGTGGTGACAACTTTCAAGTCCTCTGCTTATTGAGGTTGAGTTCAATCTCTTCACTTTCTTCAATCGGGTCGCCAAGGCGGATGCTCGGTCTCCTTCTGGGAATTATTCTTCTCCATTGTATAACGTTAGATCCTCTTTTAGGTGGAGGAGGTGGATTGTCATTGTTGCTAGTGGCTACTCCAATTTTGATGTTACGTGTTCGTCTTCGACATTTGCAAAAGATGTATAAGGCAATCAGTGCGATAATGAGTGTTATTGTAAGGATCGTGAACTAACTTATGTATTTTTTCACGTACGGTTGATTTACCAATTGATCCAGCTGATCGGCATACTGATTTAGCTTGTGCTGGGCTATGTTCAGGTCCTCTACATCTATTTTGTTTAGCTTCAGAGGCTTCAAATCTGGTAAGTGAATATTCTCTGGCATATGCTTACAGCAGTCAAAAGGGATGTTGACTGGGTGGTAATTGTAGGTTACGTTGTCGTAAACATCAACTGATTTCTGGGCACGAACTCTTGTACTCCCGACGAAGGTACTACACTCGGGTTGAAGTTTCATCAAAGTATTTGTGTTGATGATCTGAGTCTCTATATCTCTGGATCCACATTTTATTGTGATGGGCAGAGGGTCTGCAACAGCTATCAACCACAAATTCTGGCTGATTTCTTAAATGTTATAGTCTTTGGCAAGAATGACTAAAACTTGGCATGTTCTGGGTAGATGATCAAGTCTCTTCAGAAGCTGAGCCTCGCAGACTGCATCAGTATCAATTGGGTATGGCAGGATGTTGGAACAGATGAACATACGGTTGCCTAGTGGTTTGCAGGACTTCATATTGCGGATGGTTGTATAAAGTAAAGAATCATCATTTCGCGCAATTACATAGTTTATTAGTTATCGACAAAATGTGATGAAGGCCTGTTCGATTATCCAGAATCGGTATAGGATATAAGTGATAGAGAGTGTATTTTTCAGGTTCGACTAAAGGTATTTCTAGTACAAAAATTATTCTAGTATCTAACTGATATGCCTTTAATTCTATTATGTCGAGATATTGAGCTACGCTTGAATAATATATCGGCAAGGGAAGATTATTCTTCTGTAATGACTGCGATATATGCTTTAATGAGTCTACTAAATCATATGGAGTGATGATCGAACTGTGCAAAATTTTTAAACGTGCAAATGTAACAGGGTTTATAGCATCGTTCAAAGTATTTTCGATAAATGAATAGCTTTCCTTTAGTGATTCGCACAAGTCTAGGATATCGAGTTGTGATTGATAAAATTTGAGATGATCGGAAATATCCATAATTGATTTGCGAATTTCTTTAATATCATTATTAAAGGTTTCCTCGTCAATTTGAAATTTTTGAATGGTTTCGTTAAAGCTTTTGATAACAGAGGTAGTTACAGATATTTGATTTTTCAAAAGATTTTCTATTTGGTATTCATCGTGGGTTAACTTTTCGATGCACTCGTTGAAATATTCACCATCGGAGGCGTCAAGATTACCAGTTATTGATTTCCAAATTGTTCCAATACCATTAAGAATACCACGTTTTTCTCTAAAAATGTACTTTTTAGTGTCGGCCATTATTTCAGTGTACTTTTGGTTAACGGCGTTTGATATTTGTTTAAGGAGACTAACATGAGTTTGAACTTGTGGCTTAAAGGCTTTCATTCGCGGTACGTCTTCGTCTATAGTGTTTAGGAAGCTTTCTAATATTTTGTCATTATTACTAATTGTTTCTTTGATTGGTCCGAGGTCTTTGTAAACAAGGAGGGTCCATTTATCAATTGAGATTTTTACGGTCGCTTCTTCATGAAAGAAAATTCCTAAGGTGTTGTTTATTGGTGTTAGAGTGTATTGGGACTGAGTGACTGTTGAAAGTGCCAAGAACCTAGAAGAGAAAAATTACTCATAGTATGGTTTTAGTCTGTCAAAATTTATTTTAGATTTTTGTTTAGATTCGGGGTTTATCAGAATTGCTGAATTTTGTAAAATTTCGATTATTTCGAATGGACCGTTAAATTTATTTTGGCTCTTGTCCTTGATTTGTGATTCTTTAATGTATACCTTATCTCCTACATTATATTCATAGGGGTGAGCAGAAACATTTTGGTCGAAGCGCTCTTTGGCTTTTTCTTTTTGTTGACATGTTCGGGCTTGGGCTGTTTTATAAAGGTATTGCATGCGATTGTTTAGATCTTGCATATATTTGGAAATAAGACGTTTTTCATTATATAGGATTTCGGGTGGTCTAGATGAGGTGTGTCCAAAAATAAGTTCAGAAGGTGTGAAACCGTGCATTTTGTTTTTGGTATTGTTATAACATATAGTTGCATAGGGAAGAACATTAAACGGGTGTTCGTCAGGGTTTTCAGTTTGATTAGCTCGTATCATTTCGCTAAGTGTCGCATGAAATCTCTCAACAGAGCCGTTTGATTGAGGGTGTCCTACGCTAGAGAAAGTTAGTTTGATATCGTAAAGCTCACAGAGGTCATTCATTAAGGTGTTTTTGAATTCTCGGCCATAATCACAATGTATACATAGCGGAGTTCCGTAATGTTGGAAAAATACAAGAAGTGTATTAACGACAGATTTTGCTGTCTTATCCTCTATAGGGTAAGCTTGTGTAAATTTTGTTAGTTCGTCACGTACTGTTAGGGCGTAATTTCGAGTTGGGTATTCAAATATGTCTATGTTTATTCTTTCAAAAGGTGTTTTGGGCGTTTCTGTTACGACAAGGGGACTGCTTAGATTTCTACGACAGATTTTTACTTTTTGGCAAGTTTCGCAACTTTTAATAAAGTTTTCTACGGCTTTTATTATGCCTGGCCAATTGTATTTTTCTTTTATGCGTCTTAACGTCTCGTTAATTCCGCGATGTAAGTTGGTTTTTCCGCGATGGTAATGATCTAAGATCTGAGGTATTTCGACTTCATTAGGGGTTGTTGTGATGTTTTGGCAAATACTTAATTTTATATTTTTGTCTGCAAAAATATACGAAAATATTTCAAGGATAGGAAGTTCGAGTGTGTTTTCAACGAAATAGGTACAAGAGATGTCAAGTTCGTCTTGACCGGTATAGAGAATGTAAAAGAGAAGTTGTGTGACAGTTTCTGGGTTAAACGGGAGAAAAATAATGAAATATTTACGATTTTTTGTTGATTTACTAGAGAAAATATTTATTTGTTTTGGATTAAATTCCATGTTTTCCTCGAAAATATCGTCAAGAATCTTATGATGTTGTTCTTCTAATTTATTTTACCGAAAGAATGTTATAATATTTTTGTGTGATTTATCCAACAGCTGGTCGTTGGTTGTTTCGATTTTAGAATAATCGATCAGGGATCTGGTTTCGTAAAGACTTACGAATTTATTGTATTCTTCGGCTATTACATCGTCGTCATAGGTTTTAGGTTCTTCGATAGGTTCTTCGGAATCTGTCTCATTTGATGCAAAAACAGATATTTTTGTTTGAAGCTTTGCGCATTCTTGGAAATGATTTACTTTTATTCGAGATAAGGCATCAGCGTTTTTATTAATTTTTCCCGGTTTATAAACAATTTCGTACTGATATTCTCCTAGTTTTAGCCGCCATCGTGCTAACCTACTACCTGGGTCTTTAATAGAAAGTAACCAAGTAAGGGAACGATGATCTGTGACTAGAATGAACTTTCTCCCAAATAAATATGGAAGGAAATATTTCACGGCCCATACAATTGCAAGTAGTTCTCTCTCTATTGTCGAGTAATTGGTTTCGGCTTTACATAATGTTCTTGAGGCATAACCAATGGGTAAATCTTTGCCAATGGGACCTTGGGAAAGAACAGCGCCTATCGCAAATGCGCTTGCATCCGTTGTTAGTAGGAAAGGCTCATCGAAATTTGGATAGATGAGAATTGGGTCAGAAGTCAGTAATTGTTTTAGTTCGTCGAAAGCTTGACGACAATCTGAGTCGAAATCAAATTTGATATCTTTTTTCAACAATCTGGTAAGGGGCTTTGATATTTTCGCAAAGTTTGGAATAAACCTACGATAATAACCAGCTAAACCCAGAAAGGATTTTATGTCTTTTGAATTTTTTGGTTCTGGAAATTTCTGTATTCAATCGATTTTAATGGGATTAGGTTTAACTCCGTCCTGAGTGATTAGGTGACCAAGGTATGCTCTTTTCTCAGGAACTCACATTTGTCAGGCTGTATTTTGAGGTTTGCTTTTCGAAGACGTTTAAAAACTTCGCGTAAGCGTGTGATGTGGTCATGGATTGTGGGTGAATACACAATGATGTCGTCCATATAGACGAGACAACGTTCATTGAGAATGCCTAGAAGGACGTTGTCCATTACTCTCTGGAAAGTGGACGGGGCGTTTTTAAGACCAAAGGGCATTCTTATAAATTCGTAGTGTCCGTTCTCGACAGAGAAAGCAGTTTTTGGAATATCTTTAGGGTCTATCTCGATCTGGTGAAATCCTGAAGCCAGATCCAGGGTTGTAAAATACTGGCACTTGCCTAGCTGATCCAAAAGATCGGAAATATTGGGAAGCGGGTACTTATCATCTACCGTGGATTCATTCAATTTACGATAATCTATGACTACTCTCCATTTTTGTTTGCCCGAGGAATCAAGTTTCTTGGGGACGACCCAAACTAGAGATGACAAAGGTGAAATAGAGGGTTTTATGATTCCTTGTTCTAACATTTTATTAACCTGAGTTTTTACCTCTTCTTTGTGAATATGGGGATACCTGTATGATTTGGTGAAAACAGGCTTTGCACCATTGGTGTCAATTTGGTGTTTAATTTCGTTGGTTAAGGTAAGATTATCACCTTCGAGGTAAAATATGTCCTCAAAATCTACGCAAAGATTGGTAATTATTTCTTTTTCTCCTTCGTTAAGATGCTCTAAACGAAGTTGGGACTTAATGTTGGGAATGCGATTAGGAGATAGTTGTTTATCAGATAAATTGTAATTGAGTAGCGAATGAGAAGAAAAAGGTTCGATTTCGATATCTGAAAAATTAATGGTTTTTGGGATGGCGTTTGCATTAACCACAGAAGGTAGAAATTCGACTTTCTCATTGACATGGACAATTGCGTTTGGGATATGAACTTTTTCGATCGATGCCTAGATAGGATAGCATCGGTGTTGACTAAATCACAACGTAATTTAAAAATTTGTTCGGTCCTACCTTCAATCTTAATTTCGTTAGAGTAGTTTACGTTAGTTGTTTTTTTATTTCTTTGTTCAAGGTTTTCTTCTGCCTTAAACAGTGGTAAAGTTTTAAAATTTGTAACAAGTTGTTTATTTTTTAAGTCGATGGTGCATTCATAGTGTTCTAAAAAGTCGAGTCCTAGAATACCATCGAAATCAATATCTAAATCGTATATGTAAACTTTATGTGGGTTTCCGGCTTGAAAAGGAACTAGGGTTGATTCGGTGATAAGAAGTTTTTGGCCTGTGATGCCTTGAATCGTAACGTTTTCGGGAAAACGTTGGGGAAATTGTTTTACTGTGTTTTCTTTAAATATCGTAATTCCTGCTCCGGAATCTATAAGTAGTTTAAAAGTGTTAGATGTGTCTTTTATGTAATATAGATTTTTCGGGTTAACAGCAAGAAGGGGATTTAAAGAAAATGTTGTTCTGGGAAATTCAATGACGGGTTCATGTCGTCCAAATTCAGGGTTTGTATTTGATTTTGGATTTTCGTCATGGCATCGGTATTTGAAATCTGTCGAATGGGCGGATGGTTTTGATTCGAAGTGGGAAGAAAATCCTGATATTCATCGTAATTCGTTTTATCTTGTTGGTCAATATTTTCAACATTTTGATATTCGTAATCGGGGTTATCTTCATACATTCCTGCATAATGGTTACAATACTCGTCATATTGGGGTTCGGAATAGTTATCGTTGGAATATTGGTAATTGTCGAAATTGACAACATGAGCACGATGCTGGGGATTATTTTGTATTACTGAAGGACGTTGGAAATTGTTAAATGGTGTTTGACGTTGGAAATTATTTTGGTTTGATTGGTTATGGGGTGTGTACTGCGGTCTTGGCTGACCGATGTTTGGTCTATTCGACTGAAAGGAGGTGCTTGATTGAAAAGAATTTGATTGTTGATTGGTATTAGGCCTTTGGAAATTGCCAAAATTTTGGGAAGTATAACCATTAGGACGTTGTTGCGATCCACAATCATTTGCTAAGTGACCATTGCGACCACAGCTATGACATTTAAGGGATTGTATATTAGGTCTTTTATTAGTTTGAATAATAGGGCTAGCAGGCGGATTGAGTCTAGAAGATTTTTGGGATTCGAAATATGATAGTTGGAACTCGCGTCTTATGCGAATTTGTGCTTCCAAAAGATTAGGAAGATTTCCTGCACGTATTATATGGCCAATTAGGGGTTCCAGGCCAGTAAGTAGGCTATTTAGAGACATGGATTCGATTAATGTTATTTGAGCTGCCTTTTGACTGGGTGCGAGTATGGATTTTTGTATGTTGGCATGCATTTTGACATTTAGGACTTGAAGTCTGTTGAGGAAAGTCAAAGGAGATTCGTTTGGTAGTTGTCTCATTCTTTGTAAGTCCTGAATAAGAGAAGATAGATCTCGCGTATCTCCGAAGTGAGAATTAAGTAATTGTTCTCAAGAAAAGAAAGTGGATTTCGGGAGCTTATCAGCTGCGCTGCTCTCCCTCGCAACCTATTTTTTATGTGAATCACTAAAAGAACTTTTTGGTTACCCGTAGACATATCATATGCACATTCGCAGGCATTTAGGAAGGTTTGTAAAAATATTTGATCACCTTCGAATTCGGGGATAATAGAAAAAATCTCGGAAAGTTTATAAGGTTCGATTACTGCTACCGCTGTTCCTGCAGTTATTCTTTCATTTTCCGTCATATTTGCTCAATATATCAACACAATAAACACTAGCACAATATAATATAAAAAGGATATAAAACACAAGATATTTTACGAAATTTTATGTTGATAGACAGTACGTAAAGTAGTATGCCAACAAACGTAAAATAAACAGTTCTTATTAACTAGTTAGTGTAATTAAATTAAAACTGTGTAATATTTCTTGTTATAATAAAAATACAAATGTAATCGGGAGATCAGTTAGCAGAATAACTGGTCAAAATAATTCCAAAAAATATCTTAAAATTAATCAATTAACAGAAGAACTGATTATACACAAATTATACGTTGTTACACTTAGAAATACAGAAATCAATTAGCAGAATTAATTGATTAACAGAATTTATCGGAAAATCAATTAACAGAATAATTGATTATTTTACTAATTAATAAAATGTAAGATCGATTTTGAAAAGTCGAACAGGTATTTAATTAAATATTATTTTTAAAATAAACGTGATGATTCGTTACTTACAAACAGAGTAGAAACATCGCTCGTCGTGTTCTTAGCAGTTAGTTCTACCAGGGGCTTCACAATGTGTTCCTTCCGTAGATGCGTGTTCTGCCAAGTTGATGACGTCACAATGCACAAGATGGGGCTTCTTTGTTCTTCTGGATAAAGGATTGGGATCCACCGTTTCCAGTTCTTGTTCTGCCAACGTTGCCAGATCCTACCACGACTGCGCCAATTTGTTACATCACTCGACTTAATATTCACTTTTTAAAAAATATTTTTATTTACAAAATCAAAAATTAAACTAACAGTATAGAAGCTTAAAAACGAACCATGATTTTATTTACAATTTACACTATTTATATGAAAGACGAATGCTGCGTCAGTGGAAACTTGCTTGCTGGGTAGATTCTGCTGACGAGGCGTCTCGGTACTCGCCGTCTCCTTGAGATAACCGACATCTTAGATATTAAAATATCTAATTATTTTGGCATATGAATTTCCTCAGCAGTTCTATATTTATTCTCAGATGGACCATGGAACCATTCCTCACTGCTTTGTCTGTCTAATCATAATTTTATATGCAAAGCTGATTTTCATTTTTTATTGTTGCCGGAGATTCATACCCCGATTTGCCAAGATGGAGCCCACTGTGGTTGATACATCCATGAATTTACTTGGTTTTCCTAAAAATGCAAACACAACTATATATCATAATCATGTTATCAACCAAACGCAAATGTTTTTGTTAAGGTTTTTCTTTTAACTAACATTTAGTGTGCACTATACATTAAAAAAACCGATATATTAAAGAAAATCCGAAGAGAAATATTTAAGAAAATAGATGTATACACAAAAAAGAATCTAGGTGGCTTACGAATATGAAATTAGTACATTACAATATACTTTCTGATGTCCTAATATTGATATTCCCTTTAAATTGCTGAATCTAACTTTCTCGTTCTTGAAATTGCATTTAAATGGGCGAAAAACTGAGAATTCAGGACGTATCGGGAACACAGTAAAAGCTTGCATATTATTTCTGCACGTTTCACAACCAACTAACAATTTACAGGCATTTTTCATCATGTTAGTAAAACTTATTTTATTGCATCCTAACACTGATACGGTCGTAGTAGAATTAATACCTAGCTACTTGCTATTTTTATAAACTAGGTAATTCTTTGAGAACGATTTAAAACTTATTATTCAGGAATATTAATAACATGTTATCAAACATACATAAAAAACACAATTGACAATATTACTAATATTGTCGGAAATATGTACTTCATTTGAACAGTAATGCACTTTGGTAACAGTGACAGAAGTTTCCTACATCATTGGCGTGCATGTTTATGTATTTCGACGTTTAAGGCCAACGACGAATTCCATGCATTCCAATATGTCGGGATTTCGACTGTTAGCGCCAGTGACGGTTATGTGTAATGTAGGTTCGGGCAGGTGAAGTTTAGGGCCAAATGCATCGAACCGTAATTATAAAGTGTTTGTGATGAATGTGTAAATGACCATGACCGAAAATGTCTTAAGTTTAAATTTACTCCAAGAAAAGTTATTAAATATTGCACATTATTATATTTTGGTTTTACTTTGTTGTAAAAGACAATATTGTTTCATGTCTTAGTGTATGTTCTACTTCATTCAGTACCTCAATTGGAGATAGAAGCTCTCTAAGATTAGCATAAAAGAAACTTTATTTTGTAGGCCTTCTTCAGTACATACATTACTAAATTCGCTTGGCAGAAAATTCTCATTAACCGCTTGCACAAACATTGTTATTTGTTAAAAATTTAAATGAAAAAGTAAGTTTGTTTTAGATAGTTCGAATAGATTATTAGAATAAAACATTAACATAACCCTACATTTACAACTGCCGACAGAGGTTGTCAATATAAAAGTAGATTAATTTAGGCATATTTTGTGAAAAACTAACGATAATATGGGTGCCCCCATTTAAACCTCTAGAAATTTTGCATCAATTTGGCGGGTGAGCTTCTATTGTCGCCACTGTCCTTATAAAGTCATTGTAATTCGGTCTACAGTTATTAATTAGTTGTGTATGTGTTGTGTTATCGTCTGCGAGTAGCAAGTTAAAATGGTTCACAATGGCTTCACATACCATAAGAAAAAAATGTAGCTTTCGTCACTCAGCCACATTTTATAGAAAATTAAAATAAAAAATAAAAACGAAACAAAGGGTTATGGTTATGATAGATGACAGAATTTTAGTGCCTAAAGTACCGCAACTCTACAATAAAGCATTGCTTGAGCAAAAAGCAAGTTTTGAGTCTTGCCTTGATCAAGAAGCAGTTTGTGTCTCAAGAGCCAGCCCCGCACCCGTCCCTCCAGCCCACGAAGAGGTTTCTCCAATAGAAGCATAGTATTGTCCTGACATATAATTGAGGTGTCATTCCCAAAAAGTGCACATTTGTTGTACTCCGGTAATTCGTTAACATACACAAGAAAGAAGAGCGGGCCCAAAACCGACCCCTGGGGGACTCCATTTTTTGAGGCTAAGATCTAAAGGAGTTCCCATTAACCGTGACCAACTTAGAACAAGGATGAAAATAGGAATTGATAAATGCCAGGGCATGATCTGATAATCCAACCAAAGATAGTTTTCTCAAAAGCATCTTGTAGCTGACACTGTCGAAGCATTTAAAGACATCATACAGTATCAATGAGGCAATTTGGCGACCTGCCAACTCATTGACTATGTCAGACACAATTGACCTTACTGCTTTTTCTGTAGACTTTCCAGGCAGGCAACACCACTGCTTGCCGCTGAAAAACTAACAGAATTTCTCTCAAGACCTTTTCAAAGATCTTATCTTGGAGTAATTGAAATTGGTCGATAACAGTTAACATCAGACTTATTTCGCTTTTTGAAAACTGTATATATATATATATATATATATATATATATATATATATATATATAAATGTTTGATTTTATTAAGTGAACTGTAGATTTGTAATATGAATAACAAGAAATTATTGATTAAACGCCCAATGTACAATAAGTTAAAGGCACTTACATATGGTTCCAGCGATGTTCGTTTTGGACAGGGATCCCTGCTGATTATTTAGCTCTGTTATGCAGCACCATTAGTTAACCACTTCACACTAACAACATTACACTATTTAGAGTATAAATACGACAATTAATTTCAAATTTTTAACGGCGGTTTCAAAAATGTGATTGTTCTGTCGACGGCCAGGAGTGGTTCTCTCGTCTTTCTTATCAACGTTCTCTTGCGCAGACGTTGTCGTGCCTTTATTGGAAGAACGTTGAGCATTTTTATGGTGATAAAAGAAATAGTTCGGGAAACTGAATGATTGATTAAGTAATCTATAAATTTGCAAAATTTGTAAAAAGAAAAGAAAAACAAAATAAAATCAAACTTAAAAAAAATAAAAGAAAAAGTTAATTTCTAAACATTCCACCCACCAAAGCGGAGATTTTAAACCCGGGACGGTACAAACAAAAATATATATAATGAAATTATACTAATTAATAGGCAAGGGACACAGCTTAGCCACAGGACGCTGTAGGGTGCCGGTCTCCGTTTTTAGGTCCGCAACTCTGACTATTCCATACTTACCAGGGTATACCCTCGTGACGAGTCCAAGACCCCACTGCAAAGGGTGTTTTTGTTCGTTGCGTATAAGATACAAGGTGTTTTCCTTAATGTTGGGAGTAATAGAAGACCATTTATGACGTTCTTGGAGAGTATTTACATATTCGTGAGACCACCGTTTCCAATACTCAGCCACGAACTTTTGTATTAACTGCCACCTACCAAGTCGACTAACTTTTAAGTCGCTCAAGTCTGGATCTGGAATAATTTGAGTAGTTGGTTCCAAGGTAAGGAAATGACTCGGAGTTAAGGGTTGCAAGTCGTTGGCATCAGTACTGACGGCGCATAACGGTCTGCTAGTAAGAAGCGCTTCAATCTGGGTGAGAAACGTATAGAATTCTTCGAATGAAAATGATTGAAGTCCTATAACGCGAAGTAAATGTGCTTTCACCGACTTCACACCGGCTTCAGCAAGCCCGTTCATGAACGGACTACCAGGAGGCACAAAACTCCAGGTGACACTAAGAGATTCAGAACATTGTTTAGCGAGATCGGAGAGCAAATTTGCAGCTCCTATGAAATTTGTTCCTTGGTCGGACCAAATTTGTGTAATTCGGCCACGTCTCGCGACGAACCGGCGAAAGGCAGCCAAGAAAGCCTCTGTGCTTAAATCTGAAGTGACCTCTAAATGAATACTTTTGGTTGTTGTACATACACATATATAACCTTTATAAGTTTTCGCACCTCTGTGCTTGGACATTGTTAGGGAAAAAGGACCTGCAAAATCTAGGCATCACATGAGAGAATGGCTTGAGCTGGGAAACTCTGAAATATGGCAAGTCCCCCATGTAAGGATTGTAAGATTTAGGCTTGCATCTGAAACAACGGATGCATTTAGACAAACATTTGTAGATAGACGTTCGGGGTGAAAAAATCCAAATATTCTGCAGGAGTAAGTTATGCATAGTCTTTAATCCAGGGTGAGAATTCTCATAGTGTACCTTTTCAACTAATAAATGTGTCAGTCTGTGAGACTTAGGAAGAAGGATAGGATGTTTTACTTCGTATGGAAGATCAAGGAAATGACGAATTCTACCACCCACCCTAAGCAAGCCATCTTAAAAATAACGCTAGCTTGCGGAAAGGCTTCGGAAATAGATGGTTTTTGTCAATGTTGATAACAAGGTTCCCGAAACACTCTTTCTGAACATGCTTAAGAAGTACCGTAAGGGCACTGTGTAGTTCAGAAGGAGTGATGATACCAAGTGTGGGAGATATTTGAAGTTTTTTAGCCCTGAAGTTATAAACTAACTTAGAGCCTTTAGCTATAACTCGTAGGATTTTAGCTAATGAAGAGTAACGGTCAAGCTAAATATCAAAAACATGATTTTGGGATTTTACGGTAGCATGAAGAGATAAGATTGGACGGTAACTCTTTTCATTAGTACGGGGTTTTTGTTCATCCAGCGCTTCTAGAATCTCATGGCTATCAAACATATTTTGAGAGGGCCACAAATCAGGAGACAGGCATAAAAATTCTGGACCAGACTACCAGATGGTCTGCTTTAGTAACTGAGAAGGGTAGAAACCGCGACTCGCACAATCCGCAGGGTTTTGGACGCTGGGTACATATCGCCATGAAGACGGTGATATGATTTCCTGAACTTGGGATACTCGGTTGGCTATAAAAGATTTCCGTCTATGAGGAGATGAACAAAGCCATCTTAGAGCAACTTGTGAATCGGACCAAGTGATAATTTCGTCGAAGGTGAGTCCTTCGCTGTATTCATTTTTTACCAGTTCAACTAGCTTGCTTAAAAGCACAGCTGACATAAGTTCAAATCTAGGAATGGATTGGACTTTTAAAGGATTTACTCGACATTTGGCAGTAATTAAGCAAACGCTGACTTGTCCGGAATGTTGAACACAGCGAAAATAAACAACCGCGGCATGACCGATCTCGCTGGCATCGCAAAAGGCATGTAATTCCAACCTGGATATCGAATCCGGGATAACTCAACGTGGAATCCTAACATTTGCGAGTTGGGGAAGTTGATCTTTAAAATCATTCCAAGTTTGTACAATCTCCGGATTAGGCTCGGCATCCCATGGAATCTCATCCAACCAGAGTCGCTGTAACAGATGCTTTGCTAACAATGCAACAGGTGAGATAAATCCTAACGGATCAAAGATTCTGCTTACCTTAGATAAAATAGATCGCTTAGTGCATGGTCTATCAATCGGCACATAAGAGTATGAAAACACGTCGTAAGTAGGATCCCACTTTAAGCCTAAAATTTTTATAAAGGTAGGTGCTTCCTTGTCAAAAGAGCAAAAAGTTTGAACATCACCAGGATGTATATTTGACAAAATAGCAGGATGATTAGCTGCCCATTTACTAAGTTGGAAACTACCTCTCTTCATTACTTCAATAAATTGGGTTTGCAGAGCAATGGTTGATTCAATAGAATCGCTGTCTGTGTGGTAATCATCAACATAGTTATCTCTCTTTAGTACCTGAGCCGCCTCTGGAAAATTAGTTTCTTCTGGATTGGCCAGTTCTATCAATGTACGTAATGCCAAGAATGGCGAAGAGCGATTGCCATAAAAGATAGTGACTAAATAATATTCTTCAAGAGGATCAGTGGGGCAGAATCTCCATAAGATGCGTTGGTAGTTATAGTATTGAGGTTGAATCAAGATTTGTCTGTACATCTGTTTGATGACACAGAAAAAACAATACTTGTGAAATCGAAATGATAGAAGAATGTTTGCAATATCCCTTTGAAGTTTTGGCCCTGTTAGGAGTGATTCATTCAAGGAAATACCCGTAGAACCACGCTGAGAAGAATCGAAGACAACACGAATCTTGGAACCTGTAGTGTCACTTTTGAAAACACAGTGGTGTGGAACGTAATACGCTGTAGAATATTTCTGATCCTTTCTAGAGACCAGGGTCATATGACCACTCTCAAGGTAATCTCTCATAAAATCTGAATATTGTTTATGAAGTTCTGGATTTTTAGCTAGTTTCGACTCGAGCATAATAAATCTACGATGGGCAGGCGCATAGCTGTCACTTAGATTAAGACCTGGATGCTTAAACGGTAAGGGTACCGCGAACCTGCCAGATGGTGTGCGATAGGTAAGACGTTTGTAGATTTCTTCGCACTTTACGTCTTCCGCCGAAAAAGGCAATATTTTAGGTATGCTTTCAATTTCCCAGAATTTTTCGAGTTGGCGATCTAAAGATATTTCAACTAAAGTGGATGCATGAAAGCTGGACAAGGAATCTAAACATGGATCAATAGCTTTAAGTGAGGTTTTGCCCTGTAGGATATAACCAGAAATTGTTTCGAGAGCTATTAGTTCATTTGGTTTTCCTATAATTTTCTTAGACCCCATAAAAAAAGGTACTAATTCTGCGCCAATGAGGGCATCTATATCTCCAGGAGTAAAAGGATTGCTGTCGACTAAAGGTATGTTTCGAATATGTTCCCAGGTATAAAAATTGATACCACTTTGGGTTGTTTTGAACATACTTCGGGTAGTATTATTGCTTCAAAATTAAAGATCGGTTCTGAGTGACCTGAGTAAAGTAGGCGCAAAATAAATTTGGTGAAAATAATGCGGAGCTAAAATGCGTATATTTTGATAACGCTGTATAAGTTTATCAAATGCAATCGGATAATTTGCATTAGTGATAGGAAGTCCCTTTATTATTGCCAAAGGCTCACCCTCTAGGGAGGTTAAAAGGTGTTTAAATTTCTCTACCGGCGGAAAATTTCTATCATGTACTAAGCTGTTAAATAAATCAAACCAACCTGGCCATTCTTTAAAATCCCCTGAAAACTTAATTTAGGAAGGTTCATTTGTTCATAAGGCGTATCCTGGAACTGGTACTAGTATTATTAGCATTAGGAGAAATCGAATTGTCATAATAAATGCCTTGGCTCCGAAGTAGGCCTTATCAGCTTGTAATCGTAAAGCATCATACAGTTTAAAGTCATCGTCTGACGAAACTAAACCGATGAGGCTATTATGAGCTGTTTGAAATTCCGCGTAAACTTCACCTAGGGCTTCAGCGCGAGCCAAAAACTACCCCTTTGCATTAGAATCAGTAGCTATTAAAAGACCAGCCTCAAAGTTTCCTTAAGCCTATTATATGCAGTTGCATGCTTTAAATTGTACCTTGTAATCTTATCTGCAACTGTAGTCATTCTGTAGAGCAGTATTGAGCAGTAAGCACAAATAAAATCACTTGGTTATTACAACACTACACAAAATAAGCCTGGTATAAAACGTAAACAATCGAAACTTGTTTGTTTTTGAGAGTTTTTTTTATATGAAAAATTAATAAAACTAAATTGATTTAGTCTAAGATGTAGAATAAAATATTATAGTTTGTATAAAACTGTTGATAACACGATGGAGATAAAGAAAATGTAAATTAGCCGCCCTAACTGAAAAGGTAAAATAAACAATGTCAATGTCATTAATTTTTAACAGTGCGAAGAGAGCTGTTAACTTGAGGTGTGCGCGGTAACGGTCGATTCTTCGCGACTCCTTTGCGCACCACTATGGATATTTCTGACCGATAGATCGAAAAATGTGATTGTCCTCTCGACGGCCAGGGGTGGTTCTCTCATCTCTTTTATCAACGTTCTCTTGCGCAGACGTTGTTGTGCCTTTATTGGAAGAACGTTGAGCGTTTTTATGGTGATAAAAGAAATAGTTCGGAAAACTGAATGATTGATTAATTAATCTAAAAATTTGTAAAAAGAAAAGAAAAACAAAATAAAATCAATCTTAAAAAAAATAAAAGAAAAAGTTAATTTCCAAACAGTATAACTTTAGTTTGTTTAAAGTATAAAAGGAAAGTTGAAGATTTTAAGCACAAAATATATAAATGAGTTAAGAAGGGTAGCAAAGCATTTGTAACGCCTAACTAACTAAACTTTTTGTATATACAAAATTAAAGAACTTTGTATAGAAAAAATGGGTTCTACAGTCTTTTCTACCAAAAAAGCTACACTTTACAAATCTATCTAAAGTTCACCATTTACGAGATAATTTTTGTTTTATTCCTTAATGATGCAGCCGCATTCATCATTTAGCATATTACAAGTTTTATAATTTTTATAAATTTTAATAAATAAAAATAAAGCTAATATGTTTCTTTGCGACAGATGCATTAATTCCAATTGATTCTTGTTTAATAAAAGCCTACTTTATAAAAAAGAATAAAACTCGAATGTCCTAAATGGTGAGTACTCGGGGCTGTTACAAGTAATAAAACAGCAAATATCTCGCAAACGGTAAAATTTAGGTAGATTTATAAGATATAGCTTTTTTGTGAAGAAAAGATTAGAGAAAATATTTTTTCTATACAAAATTTCCTAATTTTGTATTAAAAAAAATTAGATCATTTTAAAAAATAAAAAGTAGCGCTTCTAGCTCCATCTACAAGTTACATCAAAAATAAAGGCGTATTATTATTACTGGCTATAAAAAAATCCGTTATTACCAATTTTCACTTTAATATCTCAAAAACCAGGGATATTATTTTCAAAAATCGTAAATAAAATTTTAACTAAATCACCCTGTATCTTTCTTAATATTCACTTTTGGACTAAGGCAAGTATGGCTAAATCGCGATATTTTAATCAAAACTATGTATTTCTAAATTATTGGTAGGACCTTTTGGGACACCCTATATATATATATATATATATATATATATATATATATATATATATATATATATATATATATATATATATATATATATATATATATATATATATATATATATATATATATATATATATATATATTTCATTTCCAATATTAACTCTAATAATTTAATTTTTTTTTGTGCAAATATGTACGTAATCGACACTTTATCTATCCATAAAACAGAAATACACCACTAATTCTCATTTCTCTGACGGCAACGTTCACCTCGAAGAAATATGCAGGCGGTTATTAAAGTCTCTTTTCAGATGGTGGCTGATTATCGCCAATTTCAGACGTTCCCATTCTTGTTAGGGTTTGTTTTTGTTTATTTTCAGACTCTAATATAGCCCTGCAAGATTTTTCTCCTTTTTATTTCAAACGAAAGTAATATTTTGTGTGCTCGTGAGATAATAGAGACCATGCTTTATAAATTACTGACCCTTTTGTTTCCTTCCCTCTATAGAATTCGCCAGATTAGTAGTGATTACTGTAATGAAGTCCTGAATATGAACCCAGCTTACGAAAAATTTATTATATTCGGACAAAAAATTTATTTTGTAAGGGACCAACCTAGCTTTACTCTCTTTTGAGACAATTTGCCCGCATGTTGCCAAGGTAAATGCATGCAATCATCATAGAATGCATTAAAAATAAGCGCGGATATTAACCCACAGCTAGATTTGCCTTTTGGCATCCTACCAGTGTGTCTTCATATGATCGATATTTTATTACCGATAATAAAATGACAAATATCTGGATTATTTAGTTTAAATAATTGAATACAAAAAATGGCTAACGTTCCAGCTGTTATAAATATATAATGTTCAAACCCAGAGCTGTCCATCATTAGATGACCCGAGGGCTGTATAAAAGAAAAAGAAAATACTTACGGGCCGCACTCAAAATTTAAAAAGAATGAAACATTGGAAGTATCATGTACAGTGTAGCTATTTAACGCCCACCTTCTCTTATATTTTTTCAACCAGCCAAGATTTAAATTGAAATCTGGCACACTTCAGTAGTAGACTAAATGTTTTTGTTTGTATTTGTTTCGCGCCGGAAAATTTCAAAATGGCGGCTAGACGCCATTTTGAAGCAGAAAATGAAATAAAAAGAGAGGTCAAGTAGCACGTCTTTTGAAAGGAATTTTTACTTAATTCATGTTTAAATTATGTGAATACTTAAATGAACTATTTCGAAATGGCAAAAAGTAGTAACTGCTTCTGAACCTAAAAAACAAAGTATAAATTCTTGCAAACTTAGAAAACTCAAGTATTTTGTTTCTCAGGTGATCACTAACTAAAATGTTCTAATAATTTTGGCGTTAACTATTGCCCTGGGTAGATAACTAAGAATGGACTCAATCCACAACTCGATAACAATCCACAATAAGCTTTGTTCAAATAGATTTGGCCGTCGTAACTAGACAACATTGAGAAGGCATTAGAAGGGCGCTTCCAAGGCTGGGGTAGAGTGGTAATTATCCACCTCCCCTATATACCAATACCTAATATTGACGGAAAATAACGGAAAATTTGATAAATTATTGTGATTATTTTTCGATGTATTAATGATATTCAAGTGATATGGCAACAACGTCTCGCACACGTAAGGCGTATGACAGTCTTACCCCCCTCGCCACTGTCAGAATTTATACATGAAAAATTACGACTCGGGACGGGAGACGGGAACGATAAATGCTTTTGTTTTGTCTATTGCAGTAAAAAGACTAAAATTTGTAATTGCAAGGTTTCATTTTAATTTTTACAAGGGATGTACTATGTATAGTAGATATATTCTCGTAATTTTTAAAGTATGAATATATTTTATTTCCAAACATTCCATTACTGAATTTTAAAAATAAGGTTAAGTACGGCTAGATAAAAATTTTTAATTTCCTAACATTTATTTAAAATTTGCCTAAAAAGTTGTTCAGTCCCCCCCTCTCCCCACCCCCCTGCCAACCAGACCAGAGTTCTGGACGCGCCACTGACGCATTATCATGAATATTTTAAATAGCGCGCTCTCTTCCTACTACAGCACAAAACGCAACTTACTATCTTCTTTCTAACCCGAGATATTAATAAAACGAACAATATTAGGCCGCCGACTTCAAAAACGAATAATTACCTCAATGTCTAGTTTATTACAGGCCAAGGATGCCCATACGTTTATCTATAAAGATCTAAAGTCAATTTCAGAATTATTTGTGTGTTGTCAAACTGTGCATTTAGTAAAATATCTGTTATTTTCCAAAGTTGGAGCTGTGTTATTGTATTATTAAGTTTAAAAAAAATGTGTCGTCCACGGAGAAATGATGGTAATAGTACATCCGGAAGTCGTACTTTCAAAAAAAACATTTATCCCTTGATGCCAAAAAAATTGTAAAAAACGTTTATTGATCTCTTTTAAAGAACGGGTATATGATGATATAATGAAACGTATTTTTTAACTAAAGTTCCCTTATCTACGGTAAAAGATATTGTGACCAAAGCGATTACACCAAGGAAACATCTACCCGACATCGGCAAATTTTGGAGTTTTAGAAAAGCTGATAGAGAGGTAATTCGAAGAAAAAATTATGACATGTACAATAAAAAACCCATTCCTACAATAGATTCTAGACAAGAGGTACTTACAGTAAACAAAATTAACATTTCATGTAGCAGAACAAGCCTCTGGAGAATTGTTAGAGCAATGAGTTTTAATGGGTTTTAAATATTGTACCTTAAATAAAATTAGAAAATAACTATGGTGAGTCGAGAAGAAATCATTTTTATTCTATTTTATTTTAATTTTTAGATCTATGTTCGTTCGTTATATAAAAATATAGTTTAAAAAATTGTTTAAATCCAATCAATCTTAAATCAAAATTAATGTATAAATTCCTGCCCTGAATTTATAAAAAAAAAAAAAATCAAAATGAACTATTTTTCAATTAATATAACTTTTTAGATAACTGATGAAGGTCACATTCAGACCGAAACGTTTTATCCTTTTATCAATAAAAGGACTGGCTATTAAAGCAAACTTTGATTTTGGAATCTTATACCCAAGAAAACATATTTGAAGTATATATATATATATATATATATATATATATATATATATATATATATATATATATAAAATATATATATATATATATATATTTATATATATATATAAATAAATAAATAAATATAATATATATTTGTGAGAATTTTGCTAATAAATGCCTCTGGTTGTAGTTTTGCGCCTTCCTCCATATTATTATATTTTTGATCCGATTGAACATATCTTGCATGATTTAAAAGAAATTATTAAATGATTAGGAAAGAAAATACTTCTCCCAAACTAAGTACTTCTGTAATAGATTTAATTTAAAAATGTGTAAATAATATTTTTGTACAGAGCTGGAAAAAATCTGTTAGACATGTAATTAAGGCTGAAGACTCTTATAATTTTATAAATAGTAGTGTTAAGCCCTTAATATTTAGTTTAGGCATAGACGAACACGACAGTGAAAGTGAAACGGAACTGAATATATAATAGGTTAGATAAGTTGTATAAAAAAACTAAGATGCATTTTATCATATTATTAAAATAAAAATAAAGTGTTTAGGCTTTGTTAATGATATCAGAAATAAATACATAATAATATTAAATCCTTTTTTTTAACTCAGTTTCTTTTTATATATATTATATATATATATATATATATATATATATATATATAGGTGGCTACCAGATAAACATATATATATATATATATATATATATATTTATATATATATATAACGATCGACTCTGGTCATAACAAAATAGGTTAGGTATAATAAATATATACTAGTCACAATGATAAATGAATAGATGTTATTTATATAGTACAAACTCAAACCAAACTTAACTTGACCTAACCTATATTACTTTTAGGTGCATCATGTATCAGGTAAACAAGATGAGCTAGCTATGACCAATATGACTTGAGGTACTTTATCTTTAATCTAGCAAATGTAAGCAATAACTACAGGTATAAATACGTATATAATTATCTTCTTGCTCCAAAAAACCTTAAAACCTATCTCTCGCAATCGCCTGTTTGGCCACCACTGGTACAACTAATACTGTATTTAATATTTTTGCAAAAAGGCTCGTAGAAAAACTTTGTTCTTAACTCTTTTGAAAATAATTTAAGTTGTGTTCATAGTAAACTCCGCTTCGCGAAGTTCAGTAAACAAAATGCTTGATCCGAAAAATGAACTTCTGCCTTTGTTGGAAAACAACTTTTTATGTGGAGGTTTTACTTCAAAATAGATATTGCGGTTTACAATATTAATAGAACAAATGAATTTATTATTTCAGAAGCCCTTAAGTTATTAAAATTAGTATCTTTTTGACCAAGAATCCTATGTATTGTACAATTTTTTTTATTTTACGGAACTGAATATATAAATTTTTAACAAAGTAAGTTGAAATAAAACAAACTAACTTTATGCATTTTATCATTTGTTAAACGAATATTTTGAAAATAAAGTGTTCGATAATCTGTTGTCACATGTACATCTTTTTTTGTAAATAAATACATAATTAGTAATAATAGTATTACCCTATTAGTATTTTTAATTCATTATAAAAATTTATTGATGGCGAAAAATTCGGTAAATTCCACAACTTTCATCGTACAGAATTTCATTACGTATGTGACACTGTCTATATATGAATATAATAATTCATTAGAACAAAATCTGTCGTACTATTCGTAAAACAGAAACAGATTGCCTTCAATTTGATGTTTGAATCATTATTAAGGCGAATAGTTATTTCTTTGGGCACAGTCAAGGATGCTAAGCACTGAAGGAGAGACCCATATATGCGATCTATACTGAAGGTATGATTTGTAAAAATTTTTAATTAAATTAATTAATTAAAATTTTCGGAAATTGATGTTATTTATATAGTCAGTCAATCTTCACTCTACGGCAATCAAAAAACTGCAGAAAAAACTTAAGTATATTTTCGGATTCTAACCTAAATTGACTTTTAGAATCGGTAAAAATTTCCATGGGAGTCTCCAGAAAACGAAAAACAGCATCATTTTTGTAGATTGAAAGATACTTCTGAATCTTTAAACAAGCAATTTTTATCTCAAACGTTACCTAATAAATTCGTATATAATAAGATCATTACAAAAGACCTTATAACCTATTTCTCGCAATCGCCTGTTTGGCCACCACTGGTACGGACCTCAATCCTGTAGATTATATATGTTAAGTGTTCAAAAAGGTTTACGAAGTTGAAAAAGCACTCTTCAGGGTTAGGGGAAATAATAATCTTTTGCAAAATCTTATCAAAGAAATACTGATATACTCTATTGAAGTAGGGGGCAGACTCCGCTTCAAGCCGTTGTAGAAAAGGAAACCCTATTCATCAACAGTAATTATAATCGTCGTAGATGCTTTTTAGCCTTTATTTAGAGAAATACTTTTAACGTTCAGTTGTCTTAAGTCTATAACAAATGTATTAATGTTTTAATTCATTTTTGCGTTTTTTTACAAATATTTAAAAACAAATGAATCTTAATTTAAAACTAGCATATTCTATTTTAGCAAAATAAAATAATAGGTATTAAAGCCTATTGATTATACCTCCCACATTCGAGTTGAAGTAAAAATGCATTTTAAAAATACAACATTTTCAAGATGTCATTTTTCAAAATTAAATTATTATAACACGGAATCCTAAAAAAACTGTTCTTTTCACAACGACCTTTAAGTACTAAAAACTTAAAGGTTAACATATTCCATTTATTATTAAGATAAAAAACAGTTTAATTTGGCAAAACATATATATATATATATATATATATATATATATATATATATATATATACATATATATATATATATATATATATATATATATATATATATATATATATATATATATATATATATATATATATATATATATATATATATATATATATATATATATATATATATATATATATATATATATATATATATATATATATATATATATATATATATATATATATATATATATATATATATATATATATATATATATATATATATATATATATATATATATATATATATATATATATATATATATATATATACATATATATATATATATATATATATATATATATATATATATATATATATATATATATATATATATATATATATATATATATATATATATATATATATATATATATATATATATATATATATATATATATATATATATATATATATATATATATATATATATATATATATATATATATATATATATATATATATATATATATATATATATATATATATATATATATATATATATATATATATATATATATATATATATATATATATATATATATATATATATATATATATATATATATATATATATATATATATATATATATATATATATATATATATATATATATATATATATATATATATATATATATATATATATATATATATATATATATATATATATATATATATATATATATATATATATATATATATATATATATATATATATATATATATATATATTCCAAAACGGAGTTTAAAAAAAAATATTTTTTATTTTTTTTTTTGGTCCTTCTACGCTTTGATATAAAAGTACAAACATATTGCCGAAAGAATTTTATTAAAAATTATCTTAATAAAAGTAGAGGGAGCGTAAACGCTTTACACTTAGACGTATAGAGACTCCTAAAAAATTCGATTCAACATGATTTAAGCCACATTTCAAAAATAATTTGCGGCGGCAATAGATTTTTAATAGTTGATATTTATAAGTTCTACATTTTAAGGACACCTAAATCTGTCTATCTGTTATAGCTCGTTGGGTATTGACAATTTTCTTATTTTCTTTTTTTTCAAAAATTATGAAAAGTTCAATTGAATTTGTGACACAACTATTTTTAGTTCTATTTTTAGACTATGGACCCAACTATTTTTAGTTCTGACTTTGTATTACTTGATAACATCGTATTGCGAGAAAGGACAGATAATTTTAGCAAAATATTTTCAGTTTTCTTTCCCTGTAAAATATTGTTTAGTTTTTTCCTGTAATATTTGGAACATCTGTTGTATGTTTAAATACTATTATCAGAAAAAGGTATTGTCCTTCTAATATCTTTTTAAACATTTTTCTTTTTTTTTTATTTGGATGTTACGCCAAAC